>JAJLYV010000009.1:0-450524 GCA_030571815.1 Wickerhamiella siamensis
CACCCACCCCCCCTCCTCCTCGCGTCAGCGCCCTGCTTTTCATGCACCTGAAACCCTTTTGTCTCTGCGTGCATGGCTTTTGTTAGCCCCTGCTTGGTCATTAGTTCTTTTTTTGCCTCGGAACCTGGTTTATTTCTTTGGCTCTCAACCTACACTTTATTGGTTTCCTGAACCGTCTGCTAGGAATAGACGGACCTGTGGCTTCGGCTTTCTTGTTTTTTCTGTATTTGGAGTTTCGGCTGGCCTAGTCTTTTGGAACACTCTTTTTTCCTTCTCTGTTGTTAGTCTACTACGCTAGTACACCTAGGCACGCGCAAAACAGCAGACTTATTCTTTTTATTGGCATTTAATTCTGGCTAAGGAAAGTGCAAGTCTCAGCTCATACTAGAAGAAACTTTTCTTTTTATTTTTGGACCCCTGCCTTCCCGCCCCTGTCCTAATTCACAGCTGTCCAGCGCATTATTTTGTTGCATACGCTCGGCTCGAAATCACCAAGAAAAAGGCAAATTAGCCTAGGTGGTCAGAATTCACCTTTCACCACAGACCTCTAAAAAATAGGGTCTCAGATCCCAACGCTGGAAAAAGGCCGTCCCTCTCCCATTTTGCCGGAATTTTAGAGGCCTAAAAAAAAAGACAAAGAAAATTCACTGCTTATCCGATAGTGCAGATTCCACAAAATTCATCACAAATGTCTGCATCAGGTCCATCTGTGACCCCCGTGTCACCTCCAGAAAGCGTTTCGAGTCAGCAATCAGGACCTGCTGGTTCAGAGGACCGTCGAGGATCTAGCGGCGGGCCCCCAGAGGGCTCTGTCCCGCCGTCGACCGAGCTCGCAGCGCATATGCGTGTGATTCGGCCTCAGCAGCGCACAAAATCTAAAGTCAAGGTGTTCCAATGTACAGGATATGACGACTGCCATATGACCTTTTCTCGAAGTGAGCACCTTGCTCGACACATTCGCAAGCATACAGGCGAGCGGCCATTTGTATGCTTTTGCGGTCGGTCATTTTCGCGACTCGACAATTTGCGACAGCACATGTATACAGTTCATGCTAAGGAGACGCATGTTTTCAAGCAATCTGGCACGACATTGGCTCCGGCTGCTAAACCTCGGCGGGCCAATTTTGAGCCTGGTCAACAGCCTCCACAGCAAAGGCCCTATGGATTTGATCCACAACAGGCTCAATCGCTCCAGACTCAACAGGCACAGCAAGCTCAGCAAGCTCAGCAGGCTCAGCAGACGCACCTAATTCAACAAACTCAGCCTATCCAGAGCCATCCAGGTAACCAGCAGGTTCAGCAGGTTCAGCAGGTTCAGCAGGTTCAGCAGGCTCAGCAGGCTCAGCAGGCTCAGCAGGCTCAGCAGGTTCAGCAAGCTCAGCAAGTCCAACAAGCTCAGTCTATCCAAGGCCAGCCAGGTAACCAGCAAACCAGTCAATCGAGCCAGCCAGCTGGCCAAACTGGCCAAAAGCCTCTTCCACCCCATCCGATGGTTGTTTTCCCTCAAATGGATCCAAACGCTCAGTATAGCGTGCCTATGATGATGGTTGGGCAGCCGATGCTTGGACAGCCAGTTATGGCTCCAGAGTACCAGGCACGGTGTGTTCCATATGGCTATACTGGCCAGGTTGTTCAGCAGGGCCCAGTTGCGCCAATTCAAACACCAATTGCCGGGGCGCAGGCAGCCCAAACTCAAGTGTACTATTCGCAGCACCAACCCTATTACGCTCCGACGAATGTTCCCACAAGTGCATCGATGGGTGGTCAAGCTTCTGCGAGCCAACTTACTTCTGCTCAACAAGCTCAGCAAGCTCAGCAAGCTCATGGCCAGTCCCCAGGTCAAGCAAGCAGCCAGGCTTTTTACCAAATGTGGTCCGGCGCTGGCGTCGGAAAAGTAAACCGCCCGCAATCGACCGAGTCGGTACAGAGCCTACATGCTCCGCCCGAATCTCCAATGTCGACCTCGTCTGTCATTGACTCACAGTCCCCGTTCCCATTGACGGCGCTAGCAGAGTCCCAGCGACGACTCAGCCGCGACCGGTACAGTGTGTCGTCACTGGATAGCTCTGTCGACCGGCTTTCGTTTGCGTCTGGTTCGTCTGTGAGGTCGTCACAAACGTCGTTATGGCTAAGCTCGGTGCTCAATGACTCGAACGAGTCTCCTGTTTTGCACCAGGCGCTCGATTCGAATTGCAACTCGCTACCAGCGGTTACCCAGCTGAGCCCAATGGTCAAAACGAACGCGCCTAATCGACCTGATTTATTGTCCAAGCCATTGCCTAAGCTACCGTTTGAGACGTCTGGTCCAAACTAGGCTTCTTGTATTTAATTTGCTTTCTAGTTAATCTTTTTTCTCTATGAACTTTGAGGGCAGGGGTATCCGTGTTGGGTTAGGGGATGGCGGGCTTAGGTTCCCCGATAAGAACCTCGTCGCTTTGTAATACCAGTTTCTCACCCCCAATGAACCTCTCATACTCAACCTCCCCCACATCTTCTGCGGGCTCTTATTTCTCTGATTCGACGTCTAGTCCGTCGTCGACATCGCCAACTTTCTCGCAGTCGTCGCTTGCGCAACATTACAAGATGCGGCTCGATGCAGGCCGCGGGTTCGACGCTGAAGACGACATGCTGTTCTGCCCAGCCCTCTCGCCGCCAGAGCCTGCCTCTCGCCCGTCTTTTATGACGCCGAATGCCTCTCCAGCAATGGTCCGATCCCCAGAGCATAGTTCATTTGAGCTTCGGTCAGCGGCAATTCATACCCCCGTGGTGGCGCCGGTTCGGGCAAGGAAGGCGCTGGAGATTATTGACCCAGCAACTGGCCTTCGGGTCGAGTCACCAAAGCCTTTTAACCGCTAGAATTTTGAGATTAGACGCATCGTCTAGCGGGTTTTACATTGGCAACTCTTATTTATTTTCATGTCCATGTCCTGTGTCCATTCTTGCAACGTTCTTTAGGCCCCACAGGGGAGCCAAATTTGTAGATCCAAGTATTACTTAAGCGATCTCATGATTGAATGACGATTTTGATGCATCGGGCGGCTCGATACAAATGACCTGTGAGTTACTAAATGTTTACAATGACTTTTGAGATGGTCGCATAAATCGGTGAATTTGGTGCGGGATTTATTTACTAGGTTGATCGGTTGAACTTCTTTAGATTTGTTAGCTGAACTTAATTGGTGAACTGGTGAATCGCAAGGTTTCGCACCGGTGACTGGTTTGGGATATGCGTATATGGACATAGTGTGTATGTAAAGTGGTCATCAAATTAATGATGAAGTATTTCGGTGAATTGAGCCGAACCCAGATTCAAGGAGCCAGTAGGTTCTACTTGTATAGTGGCAATTTGTGTGATTTTTTTAGTTTATGTGCTTTTTTGAGTTGACATCATGCCGGGAGCAGCATCTACACCCAGTTTTGGGTTGTGTTGACATCGTATTAAAGTTGATGAAATTTAAACGGTGCTGTGAATTTTAAGCACGCAAAAGGTTTGAAACATACCGGCGAATTGATGAAATTTTATTTATCAAATTACTTTGAATGAATTGGATTCAACAAACTAAATCAACGGCGAAAGGTCTAGGTTGGAATTACAGCTATGGGTCAAAATTAACTGTCGTAACTACATTTGTTCGTCCAAAAACAATTTAAACAAAAATACGAAAAAAATACTATTTCTTGATGCCAATGACACAAATTGAAACATTCGTTTCATTAATTAGTGGATATATAGGGGGTCCTCTATTCAAATTGACAGGCATCTCGATTTCAGCCTAAAGTCCTGTCAGCATGGTGCCGACAGACAAGGTGGTGGGGAATTGGTTTGAGGCCGACCGAATATCCACCGTCACGTACAAAGTCTATGCGGCCAGGCCAAGCAATGATGATACAGTTGTTGCCCAGATGGCCGAGGCAGCTATGCGCTACGACGACTCAGGATGTTTGGTCTCAACATCCGGCCGCGAATTGTGGGTGTTTTCACTAAATGACGATATGCCCCTGCCACCCAGCCAATTTAGAATGAATGTTGTATCCAGTGGAGTACTTCAGCCCGAGTATTTCGCTATGGAAGAACATCTACCCCACCCTTGGCCGCTCCTCACCGCTATCGAAGGCCGCTGCATGGCATATCTTGCCCAGAACTCGCCCCATCTACAGCCGTTTGGAAAATCCACGCTAATCTCGACTGCTGATGGCTCTCTACTCCACTTCAAGGCCTGTATCACCTGTAGCGGCGAGCTCAATCTCCGGTTAACCACCGAAAGGGCCAATTTACTGCCCATTCAAGGGAAACACTGTAAATCGGTATGGCTCATCCCATCGGGCCGTCAAGCCGCATTGGTTGATGCATCAGCAGTGCCTTCGCCAATGATGGCCCGTCACTTTCTATCAGTTGTTCAGAAAGTTGTCCATTTCACACTAGATGCAAGTGAGCTGGACGAGTCACCATGGGTCCGAGTCGCTATGGACGGCCGCGACTTTTTGTGGCCTGCAGCACTGGTTACGGCAATCAATGGCGGAGTATCGCGCGATGGATTGTCCTGGCTCACAAAGCCAGACGAATTTTCGTCACTAAGCGAGGACATGGTCGCTATGCGGGATGCTTTAGCTACCGCTCGATCTGCGCCCCCCCCTGTGCCCGATACAGCAGCCGAAGATGCATTTGCACCTGCAACACGACAACTACTAAACCAAGGTGTATTCCAAGCTCGACGGTCTGTCACGGCGTCTATCTCAGTGCCGCCGCCGCCTCCAACTCCGTCGGCAACCACAGTTGAGCCGTCTGCGCCAGTATCCATCGCTGCAGCTGCTCGAGTAGCTGCCGGGTCCGTTCCTCCAACTGCGGTTGGTCCAATACCTATGTCATTGCCCTCAGTAGCTAGTGATGGGCCCGATGGTGCTATTTATCCAACACCCGGCGACCTTTCACCGGTGCGCGAATGGAGCCCGACTTCGGAAGGGTGGGATGAAGAGGATATCACGATTGCTGATTTCAATTTCTATGATGCTCCGATTGAGAACGTTTCATTAGAGCAGCCCGTAGTCGCTGCAAAGGAAGAAAGTATCGTGGAGATGGCTGTTGACGAGCCTGATATTGAACCAGAGGAAGCCAAGAAGGCTGAAACCGAGGACAGCCACAGTTTATTCTCAGCATTGCGGTTTCCACATAATACCGTGGATTCCAAGTATGCCGAGGGAGGGCGGTATTTCACTCTGGTTAAAGATGAAGAGAATGCGCCTGACCGAATGGATGAAATCGGTGACCATCCTGTTGATGAAGATGATGACGATGATGATGAAGATGAAGAATTCGGCGATGATTATGAAGATCATGTCGATCAGGATGAGGAAATGGACGTAGACGACGAGATCATGGATGGCAGTGCCCGGAGCTATTTACGGCAATCTATACGGCTCAAGGAGCAGAGCGAGTATGCCGAGTCAACTGAGGCATGGTTTACAGCTCTAACATACCATTCGGGCATTGTTCCTGCCGACAATGTTTCGATTGACGATTTACAATTTTTGATGGCCCAAGTTGTCTTTGACGGCAACGGACTTAGGGCTCTTACGGATCTGGCGCCAAGCACTGGTGCACTTGAACCAATTTCCGAGGCCGATCGTACGCGCCTTTGTGAAATATACCCCCGGCTTCGTTCAATTACCCTTGCCGAGGCCTGTAGTTGGGCACCGCCGCCAGTGACAGAAACAACAGATAGCGCGATGCCTGCATGGACTGGGCGAGCTCTGAGTCGTGTTCGTTCGGGAAGTCAGGCTTCAAGCTCGGTATCAACACCGCAAAATGGGCCTGTGAGTCAGGCAGGTAGTCAGACAGCGAGTCGAGCTGTAAGTCGATCGGGCAGCCGAGCCCAGAGTCCAGATTCACGCCCAGAAGGACACACAAGCACTCCAGGCACTACTGAGACCAAGTCAGAGTCATTTACACTACTGTCACCGCCGCTCTACTCTGTTACTCGTGGTGACCAACCCCATAAAGCTCGGGCAGCTATCTTACGATTCTGGCGAGCGTTTGGGTTACAGCCCAATCCAGAGCCCCGAGATATCCGTCTTATATTACTGACACTTGCATCGCCACGAGTCGTGAACCAAGCACGTATTATGTTACGGGCTCTTAAAGAAACCTATCAGGCCTGCCACCTGGGCAAGCTCGAGCTGCCGTCATTTGGATCAGTATCCAATGGCGTACTGAATATCGCGGCAGACCTCGAATACACTAGTCCAGAAACGATTGGGGACTTGTTTGAAACGTCGTGCTCGTATCTCAAGCGTCAGCTCCAGGAGCTTGACTCGGAAACCAAAGTTGTGATTGCCATGGCATTTCCGCCAGGCCCGCGAACGTCTCCACTGCCACTCGCTCGCGGATTCAGAGCAATACGAGCAAGTTACCCGCAAATCCGCTGGGATTTACGTTCAATTGAAACATTCGTATCGAAAGAAGGAGCTGATGCTCCTACATCACAGTACCGGCTCATGAAGGCCGCTCTCCTGCTTTACGACCGGTGGGTTCCCCACACCACCATTCCGTATGGTGGCGCACAGTACCTGCCGGCATTCTCTCTGGCCCGGTTGGCTCCACACACAATCTCCATAAAGTTCCAGCCTCGGCCGCCAGCCCAGATTCTCGACGACGACCCTATGATGCATGTTGCCTACGCCATTACGCCCGATAAACGGTGGGTTGCTGTGGCGTGGTCTGACCAGTGGGCTAATATCACTAAAATTGAGGTTATGCGGCTAGCAGGGCTGTTGCGAACGCGTGCGAGCTCGCCTGTTCTTGGTGGATTAGCTAGCGGCGATTCAACAAATTCGGCAACTGGACCCACGGGTGAACCGCATCCGGATCGGGCATTGCGCAATCTGGACTCGGTATTTTCGGATATCTGGAAGCGTACGGCTCAGCTTTGTGCTTCAGTGCGAAACACACCAAGAAATGCCCGCTGGACGGTCTCGGTTGTGAAGTGCGGGTTAATGGATGCTGCCGAGGTTGGAATTTGGCGTAGAGTTGCAGATGTACGCTGGGAACAGCAGGTTCAGCTGGCTTTCCCATATCTACTGCATTTACCACTTTCCCGGCCTCTGAATGTGCCCGACGGCGAAGTGCTGTTCCCGCACGTTAGCATGACTGCTGACACTAAGGCAGCGGCACGCACACCGCCGATTCCTGCTGGAGAGCCACGGAATGACAATGTGATTGTAGCAGCGCTCGATGAAACACAAGGTCTTGCATTCAAAAACCAGCCTCAGACCTGGGGTGTTTCTGCCGCGCCGCTTGTTACTGGCATTCTAGTCAAACCGCTAGTTCCAGCATCGTTCAGAGGCCATCAACAACTTGAAGTTATTTTGGTGTATGCACAGAACCCACAGCCATCCAATATCATGAAGCAAGTGCTTGGACAGTACCGGCGATTAGCGAGTTTGGCGGAGTACAATGGAGTCTCTTCCAGTATGACGATTATGCCCTGGCATGTTCACGGTGCCAATAAAATGGTTGCTGCTCTGTGTACTCTTTGAGACTTAGAACAGATGTATATAAATGTAAACTGCATTGATGTCAGAGGTTTCCCTTTGGTCACCTCAAATTTGACAAGCTTAATAGCATGGTGATTCTACCAGCGAGTATAGCAGTGATGTGGAAATAGGTGTGGAAAGATCTCCTAGTGAAATTCAACTATAGCACTATGATAATAGGAATCAGAATTGAAACACTGACTAGACATAATAGTATTTACACTGGACTCTTCACTTTGTCATCATGCAAGTCGACCAGTTCGCTCAAGCGGTGCAGAAAACAACTGACCCCGAAAAGCTGGCCGACGCCTTTTACGAGGCCGTTCGCAAACAGGCGCTAGATATCAGCAAAACACATGGTGCCCAGAGCCCTGAGTTTGTCGCGCTGGAACGCGAGGCTCGACTCTGGTCCCTAGTGCAAACGGTGCGAGCTGCCCAGCTTGACGAGCCGGCTGTGCGTCACTCCAAAGTGCTTCAGTGGCTCATGGAAATGCAGATTGTTCCTAAAGAGCCTGAAGAACTTACGGCTACCAAATGGTTACACACAACTGCGCAGGTGCGCGCCCAGCCGCCCCGAGCTGGCGCCGGTACCTGTGCTCTCGATCCGGACGCACCGGTGCGCCAAAGCGCTATACTGGCACCAGATGATGTTGCTGCAGACAATATTGTATTTTCGTACTTGTTTGAACTTTTGCTGGCCGGTCAGCGTGACAAGGCGGCTCGAGTCTGCGCAGCTACAAACAACTGGCAGCTTCAAGCGCTCGTGGAATCCCCAATAACCCCATTGGTAGCAGCTACGTGTTTTGCAGTCTCAGTTACACCTCATTTAGGGGCTGCAGAGCGCGCGGTGTATGGATTTTTGGCCGGAGATGTCCAGGCACCCCTGCCGCTTTGTACTTCCTGGGAACAGCGGTTGATCGTAATGGTGAATTCTCTAGTGCTTTCGCAGCAATTTGTGGTACCAACAAAGCTTGCACTGCCAAAATGTCCGTACCGCAATCTCAGCGATGTGTTTACCGCACTGGATGAAAAGGAATCCGGGTTTTTGCACCGGGTGATGGCAGCGGTAATTTCTGATAAATTAGGCGAGCTGGCAGCAACAATTGCAAGCGAAATCAGGGTTGTTGCCGAGGGATCGTCACCAAATGTCACAGCAGATCCCGATCTTGTGCGAATCGCTGTTCATTTGGTGCTGATTGCCGGCAAGGCCGTCCAGGAGGGCGATGCAGAAGTTATCATTGACGCGTACTGTGGATATCTTGAGATGCTTGAGAAATGGCACTGGCTTCCTGGCTATGTTCGAGTTCTTAGTCGTGATGCATTGGTGCGGGTTTACTCGCGCGGGCTGGCTCAAATTGGCACTGCGCCTGCGCGGCAGCTCCAGCTCCAGCTTGCACAGAAATTTGGGTTGCCTATTGCCGACTGTGTGAGGGCAGCTGTAGATCTTATTGTTGCGCAAAATGCTGATGTTTTGACCGATGACCAGGCGGAAATGGCACCAGGAACCGCCGATCAGCTCGTGGCGGCTGTGGAGTGGCTGAGAGATGCTCAGCTGTGGGACGACGGAGCACAGGTTTCGGCGTCAATTATGCAGAGTTTGCTGGCACAGGAGAACATTGGGGTAGCGCTGCAACTGTGCCGAACGACGAGTCTCGCAGAGTTGTCTGAGCGCGCTGTCAACGTACCCGAGAACATTAAAACTGAGCTCAGACTCTATGATGTGCTTGTGAGGGCGCTTGAAGCGTGTGAGGCGTGTGAATCAACCGAGTCGACGGAGCTAGCCGAGCTAGCGGCCACGACAGCCCAGACGGCAGCCCGAGAGCTTGCTAAAGCGCCGGAGTCTCGCGTGGTTACGGCTTTACGAACAAAGTACGTTCCAATTGTCGTGTTAGAGGCACTGCGGGTTTTGCTAGCTGCGAAAATGTACGAGCAGGCGCTGGAGTTTGCCGTGCTTGTTGCCGACGAAAAGCTTCGGCTGTACACTTTGTTTAATGACACTGGCCGGCTTCCTGAGCTCTTACAGGGCCTTGCTCGTGCCGAGCTCAAAAACTGGTAGCCTAATAAACCCTCTACGTGGCTATAACTAGTAAATACAGTAGCTAGTGTGTAGGCGTATTTATGTATTCTGGACACCCAAGCTTCGTCATCATGACGGACATCGCAGCGGCGTTGCAAGTTGTCCAAAGCGATCCTGGCAAAGACGACAAGAAAGTCCAGGAGCAGGAGAAGGCGTTTGAAATTCTCGGGAAACACTATTTAGAGGCGCAGGATGCAGACAAGTTGCGGGAGCTCGTGACGATGGCGCGACAAGTGACGGCCGGTTACGCCAAAAGCAAGACGGCCAAGATCATTCGTTCGCTAGTTGAGGCCATGGCCAAAGTCCCTGACAGCGTAGATACGCAAATTGCGACGATTGAAGAGTGTGTAGGATGGGCGATTGCTGAGAATCGTACGTTTTTGCGCCAAAGTCTACAGGTGCGGCTTGTGGCGCTGCTCGCCGAGAAGCAGGCTTATACTAAAGCGATTGCGCTGATTGGCGATCTACTGCGCGAGCTCAAGAAGCTTGACGACAAAATGATGCTTGTTGAGGTCCAGCTCCTCGAGGCCAAGGTGTACCATGCGCTACGCAATTTGCCCAAAGCACGGGCGAGCTTGACTTCGGCTCGCACCAGCGCGAACAGCGTCTACTGTCCGCCGAAAACGCAGGCAGAGCTGGATACAATTTCTGGTGTTCTCCAGGCCGAGGACGGCGATTACAAGACTGCGTTTTCGTACTTTTACGAGGCGTTTGAAGGGTATGCTGGCCAGAACGATCCGCGGGCGGTTGACGTTTTGCGGTACCTCTTTTTGGTGAAGATCATGCTGAATCTCACCGATGATGTGGACCAGCTTGTTGCCAACAAAACTGTCAAGCAGTATGCTGGCCGCAATATCGATGCCATGCGCGCTATGGCGCAGGCCAACCAGAACCGGTCGCTGTCCGAGTTTGACCAGGTGCTTGCGCAGTACCGCGACGTTCTCACAGCAGATCCGTTCATCCGGGCCCATCTCAGTGCAATGTACGACAAAATGCTCCAGGACAATCTGGTTAAGGTCATTGAGCCCTACGAATGTGTTGAGATTGAGCACATTGCCGATCAACTTGGGCTTGAGACTCGCCAGATAGAGGAGAAGCTAGGGCTCATGATTTTGGACAAGGTATTTTACGGTGTTTTGGATCAAGGCAATGGCTGGCTTTATGTATACCCTGAGCCGTCTCCCGACAAGACCTACGAGCTGGGCCTCGAGACGGTCAAGCACATGTCCAGCGTTGTTGACCTGCTTTACGACAAGGCTTCTTTAATTAACTAGTGTGCTCAGAAGGCGAAGTTTGAGAACTAGTTTAGGAGGTCTAGTTTACTAAAAGTAGAAAATTGGAAGTAAACTATGACTAGAGGAGTTTGGAATTAGTAGGCAATGGTGTTGACATAAGGGAAGTAGAAAACTAGATTTAGACAGCTTTATCCCACCAAAAACGAATCAAAAACGAATCAAAAACGAATCAAAAACGAACCGAACGCGAACCAAAAACGAACTAAAACGGAGCCAAACCAGGAAATAGATGTAAACACTACCTGCAGATTTGCTAAATTTATGAAATCAGAGTTGGGACTTTACTTTTGTCAATGAGCCAGCCTCTTCCTGCTTGGGCCGGTGACGGCAAAAGGTTTGTACCTACTCACCTCAACAGTGGCACGACGCGCTCATCTTTTGAGACTGGCGAGGAAACTCCCTCATCATTCCGCAGACCGTCGGTTTCGGCTCAGACGATGGCCACAGGCTCGTCGTTTGGCGCCCCGAAAACCCTTCGCAAACCAGCCGACGCAGATTTGCCCCCCAGCGAGTCCATCCACATTAACCGCACCAAGGACTTGAGTGAAATATCCTTCAAATCGGAGCCTCAACCCACCACAGCGGCGCCCCAGCGCGAATCAGCACTCCCAGGCACCGCAGTGCTCGTGTTTGGTTTTCCAGCTGGCATGACAATGGCCGTTGTCCAGCACTTTTCGCAGTTTGGCACAATTTTGGAAAACACCACAGCAACAACTCCGGTTGGACCAAATACCTCGGCGTCGCATCCGCCGGCCATTGAGTGCGGGCGAAACTGGCTGCGTTTGCGCTACCGCGACCGCGCCGCTGCTGAGCGCGCTGTTGGTGAAAACGGACGCATGCTACCTGGCGAATTTGTGGTTGGTGCTGTTTTTGCCGATGGTAGCGATGGATTACCTGCACCGTCTGCCTTTAATTCACTCCTGGTCGACGATAGTGACGCCTCGCTTTTGGCTGACATCTCTATGGACAGATCCAAGTCGGCCAGTTCTTCAGCTCCATTCTCGGCTTTAGCAGCCCTCTCCTCTGGTTCTGCTCTTGCTAGTACGGCTGGAAATGGTGCACCAGCCAATACAACTGCTGGCACCGCTGGCAATCCTGGCACTGCTGGCGCGTCCGTCAGTACCTCTTCTGGCACAGCTACTGCATCATCTGGCACAGCCACTGCCTCATCTGGCGACAATGCGGCTGCTGCGGCAGGTGACAAACTTATTGTGAAAACCCCAGCTACTTCTCTCTTCAAGCACCAGGAAAAACACATTGTCCCTCACCCTCATGTTCAACTCCATGCGCCGGACAGCTTGAAAAAGGAGATTTCATGGGTTTCGTGGGGTGCTAAAAAGCTTCGCGAAACTGTATTTGGCTGGGACGATCTGTAGGTATTTATTAATTCACAAGCTGATCTATTGGCTCGCCCTGCTGGGCGTCATGGGAGTAAACGATCTTGGCCGCACGCGAGGAGTTGTGGGTACCGCGGAAACTGACGGCACCGCGGTGGACCGAATACTCTGGGGAGTGCGGACGTCTCGCTGAACAAATTCGCGGCGGGGTGTTGAAGGCCCAGCCAGTAAATAAGCCGCTACTGGTCCGACTTGAATTGCAACATCACGGGTAGCTGCTGAAGTCGCTGGGTACACCACTTTATGAGAATATTCTTTCATGACATGCGAGTCTAGTACAAATCGGTCGTTAACCAACGCCGAAAACGCGACATACACGACGTATAATGTCACCGATAAGGCTGCATCCACGGCCAGCGCGGATCCGGGCGATGCCAGCCAACCCACAGCTGCGTGGGCCGGGGAAAATGCAATAAAAACGTAAAACCATAGTGTATCAGGTCGCCACATTCGCAAGACCCAGGTATCATCAACTAATCGGGCATTGACTGATGCCGGGGGCTCGCTAGCAGGCTGTGCAAGCAACGAATAGGGCTTTGAAACGGAAAAAGCCACCACTGCATTGACCACTGACGCAATAAAAAGGACAACAGCCACTAATAAGCCCGTCTTTGAATGTGGATGCGGTCTAAACACGCCGTCAAACGGCTCATAGTAGCGGCTGGAGACTACCATTAGCAAGTTAGCCACAGCCCCGATCCCGCCAGCAATTGCCCATTCGTTCCAGTCTTTTGTTGACCACCATTCTGAAATAGACAGATAGTAGTCAAAGGGCAGTGCCAAAATGCGCTCCTTGAGCGGAGTTCTTCTAACTCGCACCCCGGCCATGGCGTGTGTCAGCTAGAAAACCAAAACTAATAGCTACTAGAAAAACAAAATACATGCTGGCTCCCCGATGACGATCCAGGCACAGCCATTGTCATACTAGCAAACAGATACTGTATAATTTATGCGGGGGCCATGTCAATTGGGAATATAGCAAAAGCTTGGAGGACTAGATCGCATCCTCGCTTGGTCTCAACTTTACAAAATCCAGAGCCAGCG
The DNA here is from genome assembly GCA_030571815.1 of Wickerhamiella siamensis. Classification (NCBI taxonomy): domain Eukaryota; kingdom Fungi; phylum Ascomycota; class Dipodascomycetes; order Dipodascales; family Trichomonascaceae; genus Wickerhamiella; species Wickerhamiella siamensis. The sequence goes on from JAJLYV010000009.1 coordinate 13,344, forward strand.
GTGACTTTGACCAAAAGCCGTCCGCGTTTGAACTCGGTCCCATTCGATGCTGCTAGCGGATTGCATCGATCGTCATAGACACATAATCGACTCTCCACTTCGGCGTCCACTTGGAAGCTAATGTCACAAGTCTGTGGAGCTTTAAAGCTCACCTCGACGTCAGTGCCGCGGCACACGAATTGTCGCTCAAACAATCCTGAATGTAGCGGCAAAAGCTTTCCAACGACTACTGGAGCATCACAGGTTGCCAATATAGCGAATTCGCCGTCCACAGGTTCAGATAGTGCCGGAATCACAACATACCGGCCAGGCGAAATCTGGTTAAGCCTGGTACTTGTGCTGCCCCGATTGTACACGGAGTTGTAGGCTAGGCTTTGGGTAACGTCCGGAGAAGGCAATGTCGTATTTGATGCCTGGTCACCATAAAACACCGCAAGCTGGCTGTATACTTTGCCCAAGGAGTTTTGATAAGGAATATAATAGATGTTGAGCTGCTTGGCAGGTACTTTGACGTCAATGTAAAACTGAGGATTGTCACCTAGCCGAGGGTCACTAAACGAGCAGGCGTTTAATGCGGACCAGCAGTCCACGAGTCTGCTTTCACAGGCCATTTTGGCAGGTTTGTGAGCTGTGATTTTCGTGTTGGAGCAGAACTCGACTGAAAAAACCGCTGTTTCCGAGTCAATTTTTAACTGAGTAGCATGGAAAACATAGGTAATGCTCGTGTGTGGAGCGATTGTCAAGCTCAGCTTTGAGTAAAGTGCGTTGGTTTCCTGAGACCGCGAGACCAGCTCGACATTCTGCGGCGAATACACCCGGTGGTCACACAAATAACCTTGAATATTGAGAAATCCACTACGATGACCCGGGCCTGGTTTGACTGAAGCATATGTTTGTACCGGTACCGATTCGTTTGTTGGATTGTGAATGGTATACTGTGGGTGCGCGCCCAAGTTGAACTGCATATTGTCGAGACCGTTCATCGACGCTACCAAATGAGCTTTTTCATGGAATCGCCAGTTTCCAGGATCGGTATTAAGGTAAAGAATGGCAAATTGCCAAGAAATTTCATCCCAAGTGTACCATCGGTTTTCTGCGCTTGATAGCCACGGATTAACGACTTTGGCTCGGCCTTCGGCAATATCCACTATAGCATAGTCGTGACTGGGCGCCAGCGGGGCCATGGCATCTGAGTTTGTACCCAAACATAGAATAGCTGTGCCTGCTCGCCATTGGGACTCCCATTTGCCAAAGAGATCTGCCAGAGTCTTACCTGGATTCGCAGCTGACCATGCCGTCAGGTCGACAAAATCAGGTAGCCAGCTAGTCATTCGGTAGGTATCAAGCGCAGCATGGCTACCTGCAAATGAGTAGCCTCCCATAAGCTTCATGTAGGCCTTTTCGCACAGAAACGGCCACGCAGAGCCTTTCCGGGTAATTAAATGGAGCGGCAGGCCCTTGGACCGAGAAACGGGCCGGCGGTCGCTAATTTCAATGATCCGCTCGGTTCCTGACAGAGTTAGCTTCACACAATAGTGTCCGGATGGTGAAATTACTGCACGACCATTTTGCTGAGGATAGATCCGCTGGAGCATTGGGTTCGCTGTTCGGGCATTTACAGCAATTAGGCTGGCCACTACCGAGCAATCTCCTAGCGAACTCTGAACAATCTCGTCCCTTTCTACCGTCATTTCCTTAAAGTCTGACTGAATCCAGTCAACGGGGAGCTCAGGGCATGAAAAGGATTCCATTTCGTCTTGATACTCTTGGAACTCGGCGAGAGGTGCCTCATCCAATTGCCAAGCCCAAGCGGGCAATATGATATTTTTTCCAATTTTTGAAGTGAGCATTTCAATTGTACGTTCTTTAGACAGCGGAACACGGCCATTAATCTGGTCGTACACAGCTAAAGCTGCCGCCATGCGATCTCGTGGATTCGGGATAAGTCCAGCCTCCACAAGTGTATCAAGATGCTTCAAACCGTCTTTTGCATAGCTCAATGCCTTCTCCTGGTTGCCTATAGCGTAGTAGTATTGTGCCAGCGGCAGTAATCGTGACATTCACCGGGGGATCTTGCTCCCGATATTCTGGTTCTCAAGTTAGTAAGATACCCCGCGGATCTCTTTTAGTGGTTTTTTTTTTGGAAATCCCATAAATCTCAATGCTAGAGACAAGAACGCAAGCCGATCAGCGAGATACCGAGGAAAAGTGTCTGCCGCTGCTTGCTGAGGCTGAAGATCCGGCAAAATTGGTCTTCAACCGCGACAAACATGTCGCCTTTCTCCGCCGAATGTTGGGCAATTTGGCAGCTGGGTTTATATCACTGGATGCTTCACGACCTTGGATGATATTTTGGGCCGTGAATGGATTAGGACTTATGGGCGATGATATCACGGATTTGGTACCTGAGATCGAAGCAACAGTGTTAAAATGCCAGAACAGCGCGGGTGGGTTTGGCGGTGGATTCGGTCAGTCTGCACATCTGGCATGTACCTACGCAGCAGTTATGACTCTGGCACACACTAGCAAGTCTACCTGGGATAAAATTGACCGAGTGAGAATGCTTGAATGGATGCTCACACTCAAGCAAGCTGATGGATCGTTCCGGGTGTGTTTACATGGCGAAACTGATCCACGAGCGACATATTGTGCGCTTTCAGTTGCACAAATTTTAGGAATAAAAGATCCCCGTCTGTACGAAAACGTTGGGGGCTATATTCGGCGGTGCCAGACTTATGAAGGTGGATTTGCCAACAGCCCGCTGGGCGAGGCACATGGAGGGTACGCATTTTGCGCATTGGCGACGCTGCATTTAGTACCTGGGCTTGAGATAGCGCGGACTATTGATCTACCCAAATTTTTACGGTGGTTAGTGGCTCGGCAACCGCGTGATATCCCCGGATTCTCAGGCCGTACCAACAAATTAGTCGATGGATGTTATGGCCATTGGGTTGGCGGGTGCTGGGCGCTGTTGGAAAGCGTCATGGATATTGGAGACCTATGGGACCGCGATGGACTACAAAGCTACTTGTTAATGTGTTGCCAGGCGGAGCGGGGTGGGCTGCGGGACAAGCCTGGATGCCCGCCGGATGCTTATCATACAAACTATGTCATTTGCGGGCTTGCGGCTTGCCAGTATGCCTACCGTAAAAAAACCGACTGGGCAGCAATCCCTCAGTGTACTCCGTGTGTTGGCGCAGTCCACCCTGTTTATGGACTGCCGCTCGTGACGGCGGTAAAAGCGGAGAGCTGGCTTGAGAGTGCTTAACTAATGCTCAATGTAGAGCAGGATGACGACCTAGCCAAGCGGTCGAACGTAACGGAGGCCGTGCCGCTATCAACAGAGTATTTTGGCTTTGCGTACTACTTGACAGCATCAGTGGTGCTCATTGTGTATGTGGCATGGGCGTTCACGCCGCGTGCATGGCTGGAGCAAGTGAATATCTATTACTACCCGTCTCGGTGGTGGGCGCTCGCGGTTCCGGCTTTTTTGCTGGTGGCTTTGGGGTATATTTATGTTGCACTGACGAGCTACAACGTAGAGGTTCTGACTTTTGATACGTCGCGGGTCGAAACAATCACAGATCTGGATGCAAAGATCGATGGCTCAAACCTGTTTTCGCACTCTGCGGCAGTGCGAGATCTGCCGCTGCACAAAGTATGCAATGTTTTGTATAATTAAGAATCGAGTGTATGTACTGAGAAATTTAGGACGGCGTTGCCGCGAGGGTAGTTCTGCGGACCTCCTTTTCGCGGCGCATCTCTTCTTTGAGCGCAGCCGAGTCCAGCGGCTTGAGCAGCTCAAAGGAGCACAGCAGTTCCTCGCTCACCGACATGGCGGCACCCCAATTGTCGAATTCGCCACAGTAGTTGGGTGCGCTGAAGACCGTGACCAGAGACCGGTCGTTGAAAAACTCGTAGCCGTCCTCGACGACCATATGGGCGCGGCACACGAGATCGAATCCGAACCGGGACAAAAACTTGTTAATTGCGACCTTGTTGTAGCAGTAGGACACGCCTCGTTCGTTGTCCTCCCACTCGTTGGGCGAGTCTGTGGGGTCGGACCACAGCAGATCGTTGAGCAGACCGTAGTCGGGAACGTCGGTGGGCCGTTCGATGCTGCGGATGTCGCCAATACTTGTGAGCGACGGGCTGAGTCCCCCATGCACGCAAAAAATCTTTTGGGCTACCACAGCCGCGATGGGCAGCGTGTTGAATGTGTCGACAAACATTCGCCACGTCTTGACGCTCGACCGCCGCTTGCACTCGTCATAAAAACCGTATATCCGAGTTACCGACGCACATTCGTGGTTCCCGCGCAGAATAAAGAAGTTCTCGGGGTACTTAATCTTGTAGCACAGCAGTAGCACCATCGTTTCCAGCGATTGCTTACCCCTGTCGACATAATCGCCCAAAAATAAATAGTTAGATTCTGGCGGAAATCCGCACATGTTGAAGAGCCGCAGAAGATCGCCGTATTGGCCATGCACATCACCGACCACTTTGACGGGTGGGCTGAGCTCCAAAAGGGTTGGTTGGGCCAGGAAGATCTCGCGGGCCGCTTGGCAAATAACCGCGATTTCCGAAGACTTGAGGCAGAACGAGCGGGTTGTTTTCCCTGAGAAGCCTGCATCAAGCAGCATCTGGATTGTGTCGTCGAGGTTGATCAGCCCGCTTGGCCCGCCAATAAGCTGCGATGTTCCAGGCGTCCTAGGGGTGAGCCCGCCGGCGAACGGCAGCTCACCATTGATATTCGGCGTGAGCGCCGTGGGCATATCTATTGCCCCAGTTGTAGCCGACGTACTCAGCGTGCTTGCGCTGCTGAGGCCAGAGCTGTTTTTGGGCACACTCGCCGGGCCGGCGGCGGCGTTGCTCGGGTTGCTCTGAGCACCGGCAGCCCCGGCCAGCGGCGACGACTGCGTTTGCCCGGCAGTGGGCCCGCTTTCTGAAAACGGCGTGTTGGGCGATGTGATGTTGCCGTCCTTGTCACGGTACACGAGAATCGATTCTTTCGCCTCGTGGACCTGTAGGCTCCGGGGCACGTTTGGGAACGGGTATCCTTCCTGACCGTCTGTCTGGCTGTGAGACTGAGGCTGAACGGAGTTGTAAGTGGGTTGTGTAGGAATTGAGGTCGGTACCGTCTGGTCAGAGTACTGATTGTTACCAGTGAGGCCGTTGCCCTGAAGCAGCGCCGCGGCGGCGAGGCGCCCTCCGTTTGTGTCCTCGCCAGCACTCTGTGAGCGGCGCGACTTATTCGAGCGATATGACCGCACGCTCCGCCCACTTTTTGTTGACGTTTGAGTATCGCTTCGTGGGAAACCGGGTGTTGACTCGCCGCGCTTTTGGACCTGCTTTGAGCTATTGTTCCCCATGACTAAGTTGGAGAAAAGAAAAACCCCCGACAGATTTTTTGACAGCTTTAGATTTTAGACATTTATAAATGGGTAAGGGTTTTAGATTTAATACATAGCGGTTAGCATCAGGGAATTAAAATGGAAAGACTTTGGTGAATTGTTTAGTGGCGTCCGCTTGAGCTCAAAGACCACGAACCGTCGGTAGGCTGCTCAACAGGGGCGGCTTCGTCATTTTGGGCCGCAGGACGCGACACGGGAGCGGCAGCCTGCTCTTCAGCAGGCTCGTCATCGGTGCTCAGCACTGCAAAGCCCTTGGTGATGTCCTTGGTGGAGGCAGGGGCAGTAGAGGGTGTCGAGCCAACTGCAGTGGCCGCGGAAGGAGCAGCACGTCCCCACTCGTCGAAATTGCGAGCCCGGGAGTTGCGCTCGGAGCGCTCAGGGCGCTCACCACGTTCATGGCGGTCCTGGCGCGTCTTGTTGGGCAGCTCAGGCAGCGTCTTTCGCACAGACCAGTCGAATTCAGGCTCAGCGGGACGCGGGTGACGGTTCTGGCGGGGAGGGCGGGAAAATGCCGGCTCACGACGGGCGGACCAGTCAAGCTCGGGCTCGTCCCGAGGAGGGCGGGGGCCGCGACCGCCAAAGCCGCCACGCTCACCAAATCCACCACGGTCGCCAAAGCCGCGATCGCCGCGAGGCTCACGGGGTTCACGAGGCTCACGCTCGCGGGGCTCACGGCGGACAGACCAGTCAAATTCAGGCTCGTCGAAGCCGCCACGGCGGCGACCACCAAAGCCACGGTCGTCCCGCTCCAAAGGCGGCAGAGGGCCACGGCGGCCCGAGCGCCAATCGTCATCGGTGCGGTCGCGCTCACCCATGCGCTGCTCAGCAACAGCAATACGCAAAGCACGGCTGCCGAGCATTTTGCCCTCACAGGACAGGGCCTGAACAAGAGACTCACGGTCATCGAACTCAACAAAGCCGTAGCCACGGATGCGGCCGGCCTCAGCGTCTTTAGGCAGACGAACACTCGACACAGCGAGACCCTGGTCGACAAAGAACTCACGAATAGTGGTCTCGTTGATGTCGTAGGGCAGGCTGATAAGGCGAGCAGTATAGGGAGGCGAGTTGGGTACAGGAGCGGCCTCACGCATCATAGTCCGCGGGCGGGCGCCCCAGCCGGCGTTACCGCCGCCATAGCCAGAGTTGGCTCCGCTCCACGGATCCTGGGGCACGGCAGCCACGGATGGCATTTCATCATCAGCCCACGAAGTGGAATCGGCAGCATCGCCGAATTCGCTGATGAACTCACCAAGAGCCATACGCTGTCCCTTCTTCTTTGGTGCCATTCTCAGAGGGATCTTTTTGGGTGCAAAAATGTTACAAAGATTTTTCACCCAATGGGCCGATTACTAAGTCGCACTATTCTCCAAGCCCTCCCATCTCAAAGTCAGATTCTTTTTCCAGCTTCTCAGTCCAGCCACAGCAAAGTGGTGCGCATCTAACTTGCCAGCCATGCAGCAACGCCGCACTTTGCAGAAGATTTCCCTACATTTCGGAGCCTAGCACGGGCGGCGAGTAAATTTTTTTAGATTACTTTCTTTCAGTTTGCAGGTCTGAGGATCGGGATCGCGTTCAGATCGACGATTCCCCGCACTGGCCACAACTAACTCTGTACACCCAGCCAGATCGGAAGCATTTCATTTTAGTTTGCCGGAACATGTTGCCCTCTTGATACAGAGGAAAAGCACAAGGGTAAGGGCACATAACGCAACCCTATCGTCGTTCCGACTTGCGCTGGCTAATTAGCCCTGGTTAATTTCTCCTGAAAGGTCCTTACTTACATACTATATGCCTAGTATTTTCATCCAGCACGTACAATTCACTTCTCTTGAAGGGTTACTTGCCACTTCTTCTCATTACGCAGCCGGTCTCGGCTGTGCATCGTTGTATTGTAGCCGAGTAATCATCCCAACCACCATCACCAAAGTCACCTATTGCTCTTCGCCATGCCAGGCGCCAACCAACTTTCCGTTTTTGAGCGCTATGGCAAGCTGCAATTGATGGTTTTGTCGCAGCTAGTCACGACATTTGCCGTGCTGTATCTTGCGACTCTTGTGATATTCGCCATCCTGCGCATTTTCACAGGTATCTCTATCAAACGTATCGGATACTTCAGCCTTAAATATATCGTGTTCCACCCCAAAACTGGGGTTGAGGTACGAATTGGAAAACTGGGAATCTCCTTTCATCGTCCCACGGTTGCCAGACCAGGATGGATCTCTCTGCACATTTTAAACTGCGAGGTCATCATCGACACCAAGACGGTTTCTGCGAACTCTTTCCCTCTTGAGGAGAGCCAAAGAAAGGCCCAGAAGAAGAAAAAGGACCCTAAACTGTCTTCAAAGGACTCTCGGGAGTTTTTGAATGAATTTAATACAATTCAGCTGGTGCCAAAGTCAAAAAAGCAGCTTTTCCGCCTCGCCCAGTGGTTGCTGCCCCGTCTCAAGGTTATCGACATCAACTTTGGCTCCCTCTCGGTGACATACACTGATGTAGTCACCGTTGTTGTAGGTTATGCCTCGTACCGCATGGACGGCCGCAGTTTGAATACCAAATCCGCCCAACGCACTCGCTCAGTAGGCACCCTGGACAGCTACGAGCTCCAGCCAGGCGAAATGCGGGTAATATCCCGTCTCCAGCTTGGTGATGTGTATATTGCAAAGTCCCTAGACGACGAGGATCCTCATCAGGTACTCGACACTTTGAACTGGACTTTTTCAGGTGTGCTCCATAAGGAAGACCTCAGTCTCAAGGAGCTTCAGTTTGGCCTAAAGGGTGGTATTGTGAATATTAACTGCAAGCGGCTTCTCAAGATTATGGCGAAGATTCAGTCGTTTGAGCTCAGTCGTCCTGTGGACAAAGAGTTTGAGACAAAATTGCCCAATGGCTCCGCCACCGTGCCAGTCGAGCCCCAGCCACAGCCAACCGAGACGCAAGGGAGTCACGACTATTGTAATAATTGGGAGCCGAGCAAGCCTAAGCCAAGCAACTCAGGTAAATCAGGCGAGTCTCACGACGAAGAAGAGAAGTCAGAAGCTAAAGCAAATGGCTCAGCCGACGCTCCAGATGCAGAGACTAAGAACAAGCAGGAACATCGACGGAAGTTGGCCTACATTGGATTGGCCCTTTTGCGACTGGTCAAGCTTATCGAGTTCAAAGTTCAGAGCGTTACAGTTACTGGAATTCCACTTAAGCGCAAGGCACTGCTTAATGGTAAACCTGTCACCATTTCATCGTCCTTTAACGATTTCAGTTTGGATGTGCGTCGAATGAGCTCGGAGAGCCCAGGCTTTAAGCTAGTGTTTGGATCCCCCGAAGCCGCTGCACACCAGTCTATTTTCTCCTTAACTTCGCTCAAGGTCGCGATTGACAACGGCAAAATCAAGGAGGAGATTATCTATGTACCTATGGTGACTGTTCTTACCAAAGGCAATGTGTTCAGTGGTACTCTGCAGCTTGTACAGAGTGAGACCGGTGCGAACAAGTCGCTTATTCGGATGAGCGCGAATGTGCAGTCGCCGTCTGTCAACGTCGAGACGCACCACCTTGCCATTCTAGAGCAGTTGTTTGGTAGAGACAAGTTAGGTGCGGCAGCTGGGCTTGCCAAACCGAAACGCGAGTCGAAGCTAGCTTCTGAGCACATCAAGATTCGCATTCCTTTCCAGAATCTGCTGCCCCATCTCGACTGTAGTCTGCTCATCCAGGACCCGGCGATCCGGATGGTTGTTGATGACCAGGATTCAATGTTCATTGTATCCTGCTCGCGGATTGGTGGCAACTTGACGTCAACCCATGTCACACCCGAAGCCGAGGCTGGGAGCGGCGCCAAGCCTGATAACTATTATCGAGTGAACGCGCTTCTGGAAACGTCGACTGTCGAGGCATTCTACCACTCCAAGAACATTCCGCACTTTGATATTTGCAGCTTTTCTAGTACTGGGCTTCGCGCAACTGCGGTTACTCGCCCCGAGCTTTCTGTTAAAGTAAGTGCTTGGATGGGCAATATCCAGTTCCAACTCCTGCAGTCTGAAATTTTCCAGAAGGTGCGTATCCTGTATCTTACAATGGGACAGCGCCAACTCGAACGGAGAGCCAAGTCCAAGATGCGTGGTCATAAGAAGAAGTCAGGATCGGCATTGCGCAAGCTCCCAGCATTTGTGTCTGAAGTGGATTTCACGTTGGACGGTGCCAAGCTAGCTGTGGCCAGCGATGAGTTCCGCAATCAAAAGAACAACTTGCTCGGTCTTGAGGTCGCTATTGGCCGTGTCCGTGTTGACTATGTTCGCGATTCGCAAAAGCAGCCTGGATACTCTTTCACGGACGGTCGGAATCTTCAAGTTCAAGTCACTGATCTGAAGTTGTCTCGGGTGAGCGAGGACTACCATGGCCATACTGATCAAAATGATGAGCAGGCCATTCGCCAGGCCCGTCTTCTGGATATGCCCGAATTTAAGTTTGATATGTTAACGAAGACTGAGCGGGAAGAACCGGTAGTTGCTATCACCTACAATCTGCCTAAACTCGTGGCTGACATCAATATCAACCAACTCTTGGCGGTTATGGTTATTCGCGAAGTTGTTGATGTGGCTATGGGTTCCGATCTGCGTGCCCAGGAAACTGAGAAAATGGAGTTTGAAGAAGAAGCCCGTCGGCGTTCGAGCGCTGGTGTTTCGACTGCAGATAGCCAAATGGCCACTGCAGCTCTGGCAGCCGCGGAGGCCGAAGCTCTGGCCAATCCACCAGACCACCGCATAGTTTCGGGTCGGATGGGCAATGTCCGACTCAAGGTTGACTTGCCTCAAGAGAATCGCATCATGTTCGAAATCTCTCATGGTAAGATTGATCGGGCTCGTCACCAGAATCCCACCCTTAAGGCGAAGTCTCTTCGTGTTTATTCTCGATACCCCTTTTACCGTTCAGCATGGTGTATTGTATTATCGCTGGTGAATGTGAATGTTACGATTGATGCCTTGCGCAAGACGGAGAATAAGATTTTCGCCGAGATCAGCACCATGCGCATTAATATTCCGTTCCGCTTCAAGCTGTACCGTATTATCGACAACTCCATTACTATGACGAAGGCGATTAAGACGCTGATCACTCAGACGAAAAAGGGTGACCCACTTTTGTTTTTGAATCCTAAGGAGCACACAAATTTGCCCAACATCCCCAACGTGTTTATCCGTACGAACCGGCTGCAGCTTCAGATGGAGGACGACAAGTTCGAGTCTGATCTCAATTTGGTGTTCCAGGTTGGCCGCATTGAAGCTGAGGTTCGCTACGAGATGGAGAAAATGCTTGAAAAACAGATCAAGGATATTCTTCGTACTTATGTGGAGAAGATGGAAAACAAGGAGGCCGAGAAGCCAACCGTCAGACTCAAGTCGCCCGATTCGAGCCCCACGGATACTGACACGGATCCCTCGGAACAAAGGCCGCGCCATCCAAAACGCTCAGATTCCCAAGACTCCACTGGCTTTTTCAAGAGGCTCATTGATCTCCCGCTTGATTTCGGCACCTCGAATTCTTCTCACCCGTGGCATCGATTTTGGAACTCGTCGTCCTTCTCTCATATGCGCCAGCAGGAAGTGCAATGGCCGTTTGACGATCATGGAGGGCACACCAGCACGGGAACATGCACCTGCGAGCAGGCACATGAGCGACTACAAGTGTATTTCGCTCGGTCCTGGTACCGTGCGGTTAATCACAACCGCAATAAACAGCAGGAGGGTGTTAATAACCGGCGCAATGATTTCGCCGACGATGTGATGGACCCGGCAACTTGCCAGGAGGAGATGATTGTGAATTATACGGATACCCCACCGATCTGGAGTTTGGCGTTCATGAACACGGATATTCGCATTACGCGGTCCTTGTTCCCAGACATGGCTTCTACCAAAAAGTTCATTCACGATGTGGGCAAAGGGGCGCCCACGGACCTCCGGTATTCAATTTTTGTGCCACTGCATTTAGATATTAAGGCATATGGCGGGGCACGAATGGACATGTTTGACTTCCCGCTGCCGCTGCTTCACTTCCCGGCGCTAGCCCAGAATCAAGATCCTGCTGGCACTGGTCTGCACATTGGTGGCAACTTTATCATTGCCGAGGCTTTGCAGACTGAGGAGCGATCGATCCGCCGCTTGTTTGTGCCTGTTCAGCCAGTGCCACCTTCTGAGATGAATGTGCGAAGTGTCAACGTCCTCGAAATCCACCGCACACTGGCCCCTATCAAGATGTTCACGGACCTCAAGTTTGTGTCAAAGAGTATCTGGCCTACCCGTGTGTGCTGGTGTCCAGCATATAAGCCAGCGTTTGCCGCCTTGCAGCAAGGGTTCGGTGGATTTACCAAGCCGCCAATCGACCCGAGTATGCCCTTAGGATGGTGGGATAAGATTCGTTTGGTTTTACACGGAACGTTTACATTCGATTTGGGTGAGTCGCCACTTTACTTCTTGCTTAAAGGTGGACGTAGCCCTTACACATTGGCCGGCTCGGATGCTGGCTTTGCCTTTGTTTGGCGCAAAAATGTCAAAGTGGTTATCAATGGTAACGACGAGCCCAAGGACCTGTTTGTGGTGAATTCTGACGTTTTCGAATTTGTTGTGCCCAACTACTTGACTTGGGAGGCGGACTACGTCCGGCGCTGCCATGGTGAGCGTGCTGACTTTTGGCGAACAGACTATTCGGCGATGTATGAGTCGTCTAAGGTCATTATGCGGTTTGGCAACAAGATTCAGTGGAAGCTTGGTATGATGTTCGAGCAGCGGAAACCCAAATCGTTAGAGCGTACCTCGAAATTTATGCCTCATTGGGGGGTTCAAATGTCGATGCCCGAGTACATCGATGATATTGATAAGCACGATTGTTACCGGGGCTTCCGCTCCGACTTTATGTATCTCTCGCTGAACATTCAATCTACAGAGCCAGGGGGAAACAATTCGCTTCACTTGACTGTGGCTGCGTTCCATCATTTCCAGACATGGTTGGGCCAGTTCAAGTCTCAACTATGGCCTCCCATTCGCACAGGAAGCCTGTTCCCGGGTGAACAAAAGCCCAAGAAGGCTAAGTTCTCGACAACACTACGCGGTGTCCAGTATCAGCTTGCCTTGAAGCCACTGGTCATTTCTTTTGTCGAGGGTAGGTCGGGCCGCGCGGGCCATGTTTTGAGCTACACGTATTCTGGTGCGAAGGCTAGAGCCACTTCATTTGTTTTGGATCTACATACCCGCCGTGAGCCGGTCAAGGACTCCAAACATTGGAAGATGCGCATGTTCTTGGGCCAAGTGGATGTCGAAAACACCGACGTGAGAACTTTACTAGGTCGAGTGCGGCCTCAGGGTGCGCCACCTCGCAAACCGACTCGCACAGCCACGCAAATGTCATCTGCGGCGTCACAGCGGGCTCAAAGCTACTATGATACCAGCACTGATGCTCAATCCACGCGTCCTGGATCTTCGGCACCATCGTCATTGAACTTTGATTCGGCCATGCCATCTTCATTTGCACCAGAATCTGCCAGCAACCACGAGTGGTCCAGTATTGACGATTTTACAGATGTGGGTATTCTTCTGGGACGAGTCACTAAAAACGACAGTTTCCAGGTCGAGGTTTTGCCCTTCATGTATATCCCTCACTTCACCTACATGCGGCAGACTGACCACTCGCGCACACCATATGTCTACTATGAGGGTCAAAAGTACCTCAAATTTGGTGGCGAAATTGTACATGATTGTTTGCTCAAGAACCGGCACCCAGGCAAGATCCAGGGCGATTTGCTGGCAGCTCAGCGTGAGGAGCTGAGAGAGCGCCTGGCGGATGCCACTGAGAATCTGCGAAGTCTAGAGGATCAGCCGCGGTCACAAGCAGTAAACGACCGTATCGTGCGTGCCAAGCAGATCATTGCTCAGATCAACACGGCTATTGGGCGACTTGACATGCTTGTGGAGTATGGTTACGAAGCCTATGAAGAGTCTCAAAACGCGAAGTGCGCTCAAGCGATTACACCCTTAGAGAGACACCGAAGGAACTTGTCCGAATATAATACCTCTAACACTACGGTAAGCGAGGATGCGGACCGTACACCGGTGGCTGGTGACAGGACTCCTGGCAACACATCTGCGGTGGATGCTAGCGACCGCAGGTCTAATCTGTCTTCTGACGAACGAGATCTTGCTGAAGAAATTGTGGGCAAGAAGGTGCCTGGCGATGAGCCTGAACTAGCAGACGCTGGTGATAAAGGTGACACGTCTGTGAAGAAGTCCGAAAACAACGAACCGTTGGACAGTGATGAGGGATTCAATACCGAAGATTCGGTGCCCGAGCGATTAACTGCACCTAGTAACCGGCTACCTTTCAAATCTCGGTTCTACATGGAGCAGACTGACGATTTGTCGTCACCGGCATCTCACTATGCATTTGACAATCGGTACATTGTGTATGCAATGCACGCTCGCTGGAATAATCGAGTACGCGATCGTATCCTGCGACTCAAGCTAGCGTTCTCGTATCAGCAAAATTTGCGGCATGCGCGCTTCTACAGAGCTATTTCTGAACTCGAGGAGCTAATGGAAACTCTTAAGCAAAATGGCTCTAAGACTGAGAGTGATACTTCGAATGTCAAGAAAGAGGCTGAATACGACGACGAGCGTGTGCACTACAACTCAAAGTACCGTACGGCCGACTCACGACTGCGCACTCTTATTCGCGAAATCACCGAAGTTGTCGACGGGGCCGAGCTTGAGTCGTCGCATCTTGTGCGGCTGCTCACGCCGCAGATTCAGCTTATCAGCGAGAAGAATCCTAGCAAGTTTTTGCAATTGTTTGCTCGCGATATTGATATTCGCGTCGTCAATTTGTTTGATGAAGACCAGCAGCACACCCCGACTCACAAGCAGGCTAACCGGGTTGGTTGCCTTGTTGACCGTGCGGCCGGACTGGTGTTTAGCGAAAAGGACCAGACATTGTTCGATGTGGGCGCAGTGAGTGTGAAATCGTTTGTGCTCCGTAACGCTGACCCAATGCTTGAGAAGCACCAGACCCCATGGCTGTCCATTGACCAGTGCTACAACGCGGATGTGCTCGAGAACTTTATGATTGTCAAGCATACCGATCTGGGTATCCGCATTGATTCGCCCAATGCGCTTCACTACTCGACTAAAGGCAGTCGCGAATGTACAATGACTGATGGCAAGCGGCGCCGGGTTAATGTTCGACTCGACCACTCGCGGTACAAGGATTTGACCAACATTTGTATCGAAGATCCCAGTATTGACAAGCTCATCATGGTTGACTTGCCCCAGTTGGTGGTTGCCTGCGACTCGGTACAGTTTTTCACAGCCTACATGATTGCCACAGATCTTATTGCCTACCACGACCCGATCCACCAGAGCTATTCGGATGCTGTTGACCGGGTTATTTTGTCCACCGACTTTTCGGGCGGATCAGAGCAAATGATTCAGCATATTCGCAAGCGCCAGCTTCAGGTGAACCAGCTATATCACTACCGCCTCAAGTACCTTACCCGCAATACCGGTACCGTGCGCGGAACCTATTCGCGGCGCTTGCATCATATCGAGTCCGAGTATTACAAGGCGACTCTTGAGTTGATGGTGTTGACCAAGGCATTCACAGCAGGTGTGCAGCAATCCATTCGTCCAGATGCGACCCACTACAACAAGATTTCGGTTCTCGTGGATGAGGTTATTGGGCATATCTTGGACGAGCATGGCAAGTCATTTTTGGATATTGCGATGGCCCATCTACACTACTCGCGAGTTTCAAGCGAGAACCAGTTTGGCATGAACCAGGTCAAGGTCGGCATGTTCCAGGGCTGGAATCTGCTACCCAACGCCATTTACCCGGAGATTCTGTCACCATTTGGCAAGTTTGACAAAACGCGTCCACAGGTTTCCGTGCGATGGACATCATTAGAGCCTGTGGGTGGTATCCCTATTTTGGATGACGTCTCAATCAAGATTCAACCCCTGAGATTGCAGTTTGAGCAGCATATTGTTGATTTGCTTATGGACTTTGCTTTCCCCGTGCGCACTGAAAGTAAGAAGAAACATCTGCCCTCGAGTGAGCAAGACTCTCGTGCCAGTGACAGCGACGAGGAGATTAGCGACAGTGAGGCTAGTTTTGATTACGACGACGACCCAGAGTCCGAAGCAGATCAGTCCAGCGATAACCGTTCGCAGATGTCGGCCAATGGCTCTACCTCAGATAAGCGTCGTTCGCGGCTAGGTCGATTCTTCAGAGGTGGCAATTCTCATCTGCGGCGACCTAGTGAAACTGATGGAGACGTAAATGAGATGGTTAATCGCGCCTCGTCATACATGAACCTAATGGAGTTTTTGATTCATTCTACAGAGCTTACGGTTTCGTACAAAGGTCGATCCAGGAATAATCTGCTTGATTTGCAGGAAGTCACTATCCCGTTGCCTAATATTCACTATTCGAACAAGATGTGGAACAAATTGGACTTGCTTGAAAGACTCAAGAAAGATATTGTGCGAGTGCTTGTGAATCATTCTTATGCCATTATTGGTAACCGCTTCCGCCGCCATAAAGACAAGGGCGTAGTGATCAAGGGTCCTATTGAGCACTACAACCCATTGCAGAGAGTGCGGTCTGCCGGTTCGGCTGTGACAGATCACTTGACACACATTTCACGGAATACCGAGGCTGAAGACAATATGTTGCACGTCACTCCGATTTACCAGATGGATGAAGCACGGAGACCGTCAACGGTGCCTCTGATGATGCCACGGCAGCCCACTGAGAAGATTGACCACAATGACGTACTTTCGGATGCCCAAAGCTCGATTAATTCGCGCAAGTCCCACAATCCGTTCAAACGGTTGAAGAATAAGATGCACCATCACCATCACCATCACCAACACCAGTAGAACATAGACATAGCTTTCTGCTTTTTGAAAATGTAGTTTATCTTACTTGAACTCCTGTTTTGGTAAATAAAAATTGGGGTATGATTTGTGCGCATGATGGCGGGCATATAGCTATGGTATTTGGTTTGCGATGTCTGCAGTATTGGGCTTCGCCCGCAATGCTCAGTGTAGTGTATGGCTACAATATCTACCACGGGTTTTGACCGTTTACTTGTCGGATTATAATTTTTTAGCGTTGGTTTTTATTGGTGCATACTTTGGCACATGATTTTGGCACATGACTTCCGGGCAAGGCTCCGCCCACCCGACACTTTTGGCAATTTGGCTGAGACAATTTGGACTATTGATTTGGCTAGAGTACTGTTGAACGTAACTAATTGTTGGTAGCGACGTAACGACTGTGGCTAACCTAACTTGGTACTGGTAGTCAATACGAATGGCCAGAGGCCGATAAATAAAAGTTAAAGCTTACGGCGCTTTTCGGCAGGAAGAGGTCCCGAATCCTTGCGTTTTTTCCTATCTTTGCGATCTGCTGGCGATGGAGCTGCAGAATACGCGTAGATTTCGCCGTTCTGGGGTGTTGAAGTAGCCAAAAGCTTCGGGTCGAAGCCCGGAACCCCGGTTACCGCTGCCTTCTCAAATCGGAGGTTGGCCAGAAGCCCGGCATCTAGGTCAGGCATATCAACCCGGGAAACAGGAGGCATATGTGCCAGCTCAACTAGTGACCAGGCCGTCTCGCCGCGGGCCGGGATGGTGTGCTTGCCCGGCAAATCCGCAATGTGGTTCTTGTACGACTTGCGGAGCTTGCGCTTGGCACCGGTCATAGGGTCCTGCCGTGCAACCGAGTTCGCCAACTCCGTCAGGTTGTATAGCTTTATCAAGTCGTCTCTCCCGCTGGGCTCTCCTCGTTGGTATTTGACCGTGGGGGCCAGATATGAATCCATTGCGGAGGCCTGCTGAGTAACCGATAGGGCGGCGAGCTATATAGTGTTTTGTTGTTTGAAAGTGCCAGAAATGGCCGCGAGCATTTAGCTCGGGTGTTTTTAAAATCTGAATTTGTCTTAATTCGGTAGTTGAGTTTTCACTTACCCCCCCAAAAAAGAGCTATCTTGCGATTTCAGACCAAGGTCATTTTTTAGGTCAAGTCCACTAAATTACATCAACATTCAGGTTTTGAGCACCACAAAATTTGTTGCGGTGCAACCCCCCCACTCACTTAGTCAGCTGACAAAACTGATGCCCAAACGGGGTATGAGAACAAGAGGCGGTTGAACCCACTTAGGGCTCAGGGCTTACACAAACT
Source organism: Wickerhamiella siamensis (assembly GCA_030571815.1). NCBI lineage: Eukaryota > Fungi > Ascomycota > Dipodascomycetes > Dipodascales > Trichomonascaceae > Wickerhamiella > Wickerhamiella siamensis. The sequence goes on from JAJLYV010000009.1 coordinate 30,971, forward strand.
CGAGTGGTGGATTTGACAATATCCCACTCGCTGGACAGGTTCCAAACCAGACTAAATGACGGCCGCTCTGCCCCATCCTAAGATCGTGAAGAAGCACGCCAAGCAGTTCAAGCGCCACCACTCTGACCGCTACAAGCGCGTTGGTGAGTCCTGGCGCAAGCCCAAGGGTATCGATTCGGCCGTCCGCCGCCGTTTCCGTGGTACCATCCGCATGCCCAAGATCGGCTACGGCTCCAACAAGCGCACTCGTCACCTTATGCCCTCCGGCCACAAGGCTTTCTTGGTCTCTAACATCTCTGAGCTCGAACTCCTGCTCGTCCAGACCAAGACCTACGCTGCTGAGATCGCTCACAACGTTTCTGTCCGCAACCGGGCCGCCATTGTTGAGCGCGCCAAGGCTCTGGGTGTCAAGGTTACCAACGCCCACGCCCGTGCTACCAAGACCGCCTAAAAATAATGACCTTATCGGGGTTCCGGCTATATATCATTTATGCTAGACATAGTCATTCAAAGCTTTGAAAACTCATCCAACTTGCAATTGAGAGAATCATGGGAAATAAGATTACCTAATCATAAATATGGCGTTAGGACGTCAAGTGGCTGATTAAAATTCGGAACGAAAATCCAACAATTTCGCATGTAGTCCACGGCTTTACTGATTCATAGCATCTAGCGGCTGAATCGGCAACCGCGGCTCCGAGTGAGCCGGCAATGGGCTCAATTCCTACTTTTTGGGCTGTTAGTTCGCACCACGCCAGAACCCGCTGCTGGTCAGGAGTTAACGACGCTCGCTGTAGTCGACTAACCCGATGGAACCATACAGTTGTCACCATTACTTCCTCAACCGAAAGTACAAATAAGTGTGGCAGGTACAGGGACATGGGCGAGGCCATAACCACTGCTAGGAGATGTGGACCTAGTGCCAACGCCGACGTGATAAGATCAAACGTTCTCACAGCCATTGGCATCAACCTGTCAAGCTGCTCGGCAGTCAATGGACGCATTGCACAGTCGTAGGCGGCTTGGGCTATAGCGTGGGGGTCTAAATGGCCCAAATTGTTGCGCCAAAGGGAAAGATCAATGATCCCAGACATATAGGCACTGTCAATAAGCACATAGGTTGTAAGGATAAGCGGGTGCAAATTGGCTGCTAGTGCGGCCACAATATGCGACCCATTGTTCATAGTTGGGTCTTGGAGACCCATGGCGGAAATCATTCGAATATAAGGAACACTTGATCGCGTCATAAGCCCACACTGGCCGCGACCAGGCAGCAAGTCTCTTCGGGCATGGGACCACAGTGCAATACCATTGCGCAGGAGCGTGCGGTCTCGCACCATGGAAACAGTAACTGCAAGTACACGGAGGGACAGGGGCGAGAGCGACGAGGGGAACTTTGAGCTGTCACCGCTTTTGACCAGAGCCATAAGTTCGCCAAAGTTAAGCACGGGTTGCTGTGCACCAATCTCGCGGTGATAATGTATCCAGTCTTTATCACGCTTGAATGTGCCGTTCCACAGCATCTCAGCGCTGGGAAGTGGCATACTGTCAGGTACGCTCCCAAAGTCGAAGTTAAGCGGCACCCCACAGTGCTCGTGAAGTAGCAATAAGACACAGTAGCCCATCCAAAATGCCCGTATGATTTCCTCGCGCACCACCCATCTCTGTCGCGAGGTTTCATCGGCTCTCGTACATAGCGAGTCAACGTCACGAATCAGGGCAAATATGTTTTGCACGACTTGGATGGCCATGGATGTCACGAGGTCAAGTGTACCCCTGTCGCCGTTGAATGTGACGCTCGTTAGCATGAACACCATCGCCTGCGTTTGGGCGAGCAAGCTTGCGTGATGCTGTTGGTCAAGCGGTTGACTTGCTGGCTGGGCTTGAGTCTGCTGAGCCTGCGAAGGTGGAGGAGGTGCTGGCGGAACCATTGTTACAAGCAGGCGGCAATTATAGTTTAGCAATTGTGCCATTGATCTCTCGTGTGATGCTGTAGCGCCTAGAGCACAGATTGCCGCGAGCAACGCCAAGGGAGCCTCGCTGCACTTGAAAGTTTGCGGGTGCAGCATAGGCAGTAGCGGATGGACAAAATTGAAATATAAAGAGATGTAGCGGTCCAATTGAGCATGAGTAGGTAACACATTTACGCCACCCAATGAAGACGGATGCTGCCTTAAGTTCTCAATAAGTCGAGCTGAGTCGTGTTCGGACGCGAATTGAGGCAGTGTCACTTGATCAATCTCATCCAGAGAAGCGAACTCACCTTCACTGGCCTTGCTGTTATCAAAAGTTAAAGTGGGGGACGGAAGCTCGACGGTGGGGAGCGTGATGGGAGTCTGTTCCTCGTTCTCAAGCGAAGCCATACTGAACTCCTCAGTGAATGCCTGGGAGATTGCTTGAATTTCCTTTGCCGTTAGAGGAGGCAAAGTTTCTCCACCAGGCACAGGCGCCATTGAAGGATCTGGGGCCCCATAGGCAGCCGCGGCAGCAGCTGCAGCAGCCGAGGCAGCCGATAATTCGGTACTTTGGTGCAGATTGTAGTCATGCATTGACATTCTTCCGGGCTGACCGTTGCCAAAAACGACATTGCCGTTCTGATTGTGCTGGTTCGGCAAAGGTGGAGGCAAAGCCTGAAGAGATGGAACAATGGGTAGTGACCGCTGCCCTGGAGTGGATGGCTGAGACTTTGGAGCAGACATTGGTGAGTTGTGCATTTCCGTCAAGAACATTGCTGTTGATACTTCCTGAGAGTCAGAGCTTGGATGGCTGTCAGTTGTCTTTGCCCGGCTCGGTGGGTTGGGCTGTATATACATCATGTTTGGGGTAGGCGGCAGGGCCAGTCCGTTCATAGATGGTACAGGTACTGATGCTTGTGGCATTTGAACAATTTGAGAGTGGGGCCATTGCACAAACATGCCATAGCCAGCCTGGGGGAGGGACTGAGGTTGGTGGATCGTCGGCTGGCCCGGCTGCTGGCCAGGTTGGTACATTCCCAAAGGTTTCCCGCCATATATATCGGTGGGCTGCTGCGGAACTTGTTGGGGCTGTGGTGGTGTTGGAGCAAACGCTTGAGCTACCCGTTGGGCTTCTTGTCGCGAGGCTGTGCGCCCGTGGGCTTTAGCCATTTTGACTTCTGGCGGTGCGTGCACCGTCCGGGTGTGTCTTAAGAGCAAGTCACGTCGCACAAACGTACTGGAGCAGTCTTTGCATTTGTAGGGCCGGCGATCACTGTGACTGAGCTCGTGGCGAGCTCGGTGCTCCGACCTAGTAAACGAGCGATGGCACGTCGAACACTTGAAATTTTTTACTAACTCGCCATTTGGCTGCTTTTGCACTTTGGCAGGCGGCATTTAACGAGAAAAGTAAACACTAGATTCGGGGTGTGGCCAGTGGGCAAGATCGAAAGGCCAAGAGGGTGAAAATGTGTGTTTGTCCGCCGGGGATGAGAATGCGCTGAAGGTGTGGGGGAGGTGCGGGGTGTGCATCCAAGTGCAGAGTAATTGGGCATCGCGTAAGCTCTTTGAGGTTCACTGAAACTAACCCACAGTCTAGAAAATGATCGTGGCTGGGAAAATTTGAAATCTGAGCTTAGAACTATCTCCTCGTAGACTATAAACACAACTTGCTGTATCACTGGGATAGATTTACAAAAGTGGGGGTGGTGGAGTCGTTGAGCCACTTGCTTACAGTGCCCAATTTAGTCAACAATCATCCACCAGCTGATTAACAATCGTACATGTAAACTATATAGAGTAAAGTCAATTCAAGTGATAAGGCTTTTGGTATCGAATTGCAAGTCAAAAGCGCTCTTTCAAGGTAGGAAAATATAAGAGTGAAAGTTAGATTCAAAAGATATTAAAAGTTGAAAGCTAATTCGAGATGGGCATGGACAAGTGGAACATTAGACGAGTTTACAAGAAACTAGAGCACTAAAAAGTGCACAGAAGACTGTACCTACTCTGCGAAATTAAGTGAAAATGGGCCCGAGGAGGTATTTTCGCCAGTCACTAAATTGGCAGCTAGCTCGCATTACTCAGCCATGAGCCTGTTCGCCAGTTTACGGGCACGGGCCGCTCAACTTTTCGACAATTCAGACGCGGGCGGGATATATTCACGCGAACCAACGCGAGATGAGGCTTTCAGGGCTCAATTTTGTCTCCCAGAACCTGAAACCGCAATGATCTCAGTGCCTGTTCAGCTAGCCGTTGTCGAAGTCGGAGGAGCTGTCTCGGCAGATGCGTTTGAGGGTGATCTCATCTTATCCGAGTCGTTTTTGGTATTCCAATGTCATAAAGATCCTCGGGCTTGCTGGTTTACTATCCCGCTCGTTGCTGTGCGCAGAGTTGAACGCTTGCCGTCTCGCTCATATTTGTTTGCTTTGCAGATCGAGCTCTATCCGGGTCACGCACTCGTTGTCAACTTCAATGGGGCTATTTCCGGCTGTGAGTCGTTTTGTGCAGGTCTCAAACACAATCTCAAGTCAAACTTGCCTTTGGCAAAACAGGTCCGTAAAGTATCGTCGACTTTTTACTCAGAGTATATGATCGACTTTCTGGAATGGCGACGTAACGAGCCCGTGGATGAGAAATCAAAACCACAGCCACCACCAGGCGGACTTGGCAAGACTTTTGGGTTCCCAGGTGATGCTAAGAAGCTTCGAGATCGTGCAAAAGTACGCCTGTGGGCCGAGTACTTTACGACCCACGGCCGAAACATTACACTGGTTCGCCAGCCCGGATTTTACAAGTTAATCCGAGTCGGATTGCCCAACCGACTGCGTGGAGAAATTTGGGAAGCTTGCTCGGGTGCTGTGCACTCAAGAGTGGGGTCGCCAAACTTGTACAATTCTTTGCTCGAAGAATATGCTGGTCGAACGTCGCTGGCCATCGAAGAAATCGAAAAGGACTTGAATCGATCACTGCCTGAGTATCAGGGGTACCAAAGTCCAGAAGGTATTGGCAGACTGCGTCGCGTGTTAACAATGTATAGCTGGAAAAACCCTGAAGTTGGGTATTGCCAGGCTATGAATATTGTTGCTGCTGCTCTGCTCATTTACCAAACAGAGGAACAAGCATTTTGGACTTTGAATGTACTCTGTAACACGATGCTTCCTGGGTACTACTCGAGAACTATGTATGGCACTTTGCTCGACCAAAAAGTGCTGGAAAAACTTATGGAAAAAACGATGCCCTTGTTGTATGCCCACATGCAAAAGCGTGAAGTGCCACTGTCAGTGGTATCGCTGCCATGGTTTCTGAGTCTTTTCATAAATGCTATGCCGCTGGTGTATGCTTTCAGAATTATGGATATCTTTTTCTTGGAGGGCTCACGAGTGCTGTTCCAAGTTGCCTTGGCGATTTTCAAGGTTAATGGTGAAGATCTACTTAAAGCCGAGGACAATACTCAAGTAGTGGGAGTCTTGCGATCTTACTTTGATACTTTGGACCAGCCCTGCAGATTCCCTGCTCGCCCCGGCAGACCACCTGTCACAAAGTTCCAGGAGCTCATGGTGGTTGCATTCAGAGAGTTCTCCGTTATCACCGATAAAATGATTCGCGGATATCGGGCCAAGCACGAGCAACAAATTCTGACCGAGATCGAGACATTCGCGAAGCGTACGCAATTGCGCAATTTGCCCAAGCCCGCCCACCTTAGTGTCGACCAAACGTCGCTGATCTATGATCGGTTTTACGGGGCTGTCCAGGATCAAAGGCCTGGCCTGGGAGGGCAAACGCAGGCGTTGTCCTTTAGTCAATACCTCACGTTTTTGAGTGGAATATGTTTGTCGACGCAACCCAAATACATTACTCGTCAAGAGCTTGAACGGCACGAGTTCAGTCGTCGGCTGTTCTCCAACTGGGACCGCAAGCATAAAGGTGAGCTGTCACTGGCAGATGTTGTAGGTGGTGTGGATGGGCTGTGCTCGGGAAATTTGATGGACTCTATGAACTATTTCTTTACATTATTTGACGATGGGTCTGGTATCATTGACGAGAACGGGGTGCTCGCGGCTTCTGAAGCTATGCTTCTTTTTATGCGACCATTCACTCAGTCAGATGGCATCTTAGACGCAAAGTCCCGCAAGCAGCTGGCATTGATACCTGAGGATGACCAAGACGAGATCCGGGATGCCCGAGAGGAGATACAGCAGCAGCAGAGCATTAGGTACTTGTCGGCAGTCTCGGGCTTTATCCAGAGGGCGTCTGCTCAAGCCGGGCTCGATGCTGAAACAGTTGAAGTCACTCATCATATGGATCTGATTGAGATTAGTGAAACTGAGCCAGTGCAAAGTGATACAGTAGCTCCTCGAAAGGCTGGGTTGTCACTGCCCTCTTTCCGCATGGTTGTGCTAGCCGATGAGACTCTAGAAGACTTCTTCACGGAAACTCTGAGGGCTCTTATCGACTTAGCCAGCAGCTCTTCTTATCGCTCGCCTGTGTTGGCTCTTCGCTCGGTGGTCGATGGACTTATTACTGATGGATATCGCATGGCAGGCGAGGTTCGCCGCCGCATTGATGAACTTGATAAGAGTATGGAGGATTTGGATACTGAAGTGAGCTCTTCGGATCGGACTTTGCTCGAAGATTGAGGTTTCACCAGGGATGTTCTCTATATTATTACTACCCATATATCATATATATATGCATTTTGAATTTGAAAAGGAAAAATACTAAGCAAATTAGCCGCGACTAAACAGACGCTTGAAAAAGCTGCGTTTATGGCCAGTTTCTGGAGCAGAACTGTATCTCTGAGGCACTTTGACATCCAAGTCTTCTCTGTTGGGGGCCATGAACATGCTTTTGAAGCCTGTGCGGGCTCGGGCGGTTGTTTCGGTGGGGCGGTTGCTGGTAATGCTGTTAATGGCCGCAGTGAACTCTTCGTCATCGCTGTCGCTATCTCGGGAAAACCGAGAAACGAACCGCGTAGCCTGGGCTGGCGTTGTGGGTGCGCTAGTTGGTACACCAACTGACGTCCGCCGTGCAGCCCGAGTATTTGGCGAATCGCCTCTCAGCGAGTAGAGTCCACCACCCGGCCGGGTGGACGGAGGCGCGGCAAGATCGTAGTTGCCCTTTGATGCCGCGACGTGGGCGTTTGCATCCGCCAGCAGCTGAGTGGGATCTGGTCGGGGTTGGTTCCGAAGTGAGTATGACCGGAAGCCGCCTGTTGGCGTGCTCGGAGTAGCGGGGGTGCCCGGCACGCCGCTGGTATACTCACGTTTCGGACGGCCCGTGAGGGATCCCCGTCGTTCCTGAGTACGCAAGGTTGTGGCCATGCGCTGCGGGGTACGAGGCCCACTTTCAGCCTTAGCAGCTGTGGAGCGATGCTCACGTTTGAAAGACGAATCCGAGGTAATGCTTGCTGAGTCGTCCAAAAGCACGCGATAGTGGTGCCCAGCGTCGCGGTCGTCGTCCTCCACCAGTGGTTCTGGCTCACGAGGTTTGTAAATCTGACTGTTTCTCAAGCTCGAACGACGCGGAATCGAAGTGGGTAGGTGACCGTTTGAATTGCTGATTGCCGCAGCGGCAGCCAGCGCCCGAGCAGCCGGAGAATCGGCAGGCGGGTTCGGACGGCCATTGAGCTGTTTTTGTTCAAGACTTTGCCGCGAAGGTCTACGCTGCTCTTTTTCAAACTCATCTTCAGCGTCTGAATAAACAGAATCGCCCTCACTGTCTGGCGTGGAGGCAATAACTGGAGCCGGAGTTGCGGTTGATGCAGCAGGGGCATTTGAATGAGTTGAAGCGGACACTGCAGCAGCAGTACTAACTCGGGCAGTAGGCCGCGCGGCCGCGCTAGATTGTTTTGGTATCCGGGCCGCAGCAGCGGCGGCAGCTCGGCGCTGAGCCTGGGGCTTGGCAGGGGAAGGCACATCACGTTGCTGTTTAGCTTTTGCAGCGGCAGTTACAGCAGCGGCGGTGATATGACTAGAGTTCACAGAGCCATTTGGTACACCGTTGGGACCGCTGGCGCCTCTGGTGCTGCCATTAGCACTGGCAGCGCTGGCCGCACTAGCATTGGCCTCATCATAGTCGTCATAATCGTATGCGTCATAGACGTACTCCTCAGTGTGTGCTGTTTCGAATGAGACATGCGTGTTGCGGCGTTCACGTTCTGACGCAGTGCTATCTTTGCGTTCGCGCAATGCCGGCTTCATAGGCGACCGGCTTCGCGATCTCGAAACCTGCTCAGTCGACAAGAAACGGTCGGGGCGTACCTGGACTTCGCCATTGGGTTGCACCGAGCCATCGGGCAGGTTCTCGAGTCGAAGCTGTTGCTCGAGATCGGTGATCTGCTCGGCAGTCGTTTCGGGTTCAGCATAAGACCCCATCGTGGTGTCACCTTCAGTTTCTTCGCCCTCGTCGCAAGCGTCTAAAGCAGTTGTGACGTTAACAAGCGGTGAAGTTGTGGTTGTTCCATTTGAGGCATGCTGGGTTTGCACGGTCGGCAGAGACGCGACTTGGACGCGCGTTTTTTCGCGTCCGCGCTGGGGTGAACTTTGTACTGGAGGGTCGACAATGTGGTCAAACAGTTCAGGTTCTTCGCGTACGACCGAGAGCTCACTATCAAACGAATTGAGCGACTCCTGGAAACTTGGGCTCTGGTTGTGACCCGAGTATTGGCGGAGCGAGCCATGGGACTGGCTAGAACGAGGGGCTCGAACAGGTGTTTCCTTTGTGGAAACAAGCTCGAAAGACCCCAATTGACGTACTGTTGTTGTGGTAAGCGACATTGTGCGGCCAGACTCGTCTCTGTTAACTGTGGTCTGTGTGGTCAGCGAATTGCGCCGAGTGAGCGAATTCGCGCGGCCAGGCGCTGGTCGCGACGAGAATGAGGTCGAGCGAGCATACTGACTCTCGGCCAATGTCATAGATGCGGATCTGCGCATCCCGCCTCGAGCAGCGCCCGCGTCAAAGCGTGCCATAGCATCCTGGTCAGTTTGGGTGAGCGAGTGGCGCCTGAGGGCCTCAGCAGCAGCCGAAGACGACAGTCTCTGAGAGGATGCGGCAGCGGCAGCAGCAGAAGCAGCTGGTGTAGAGATTCCCTGGTTCACATCACGGTATCGGTCGTACTGACGAGATCTCCGACGAAACATTTGGAGGTTATCTTAAGAAGGTTCGAAAGCTTCTCTGCAAGGTTATTAATGATACAAGGAGATGGCAAGGCCTGGAGGGTGTTCAATGTCCGTCCTTGTGGTCCAAGGAACTTTAAAAAGTGAAAAGGGGGGAAGGAAATAATATGGGGGTTGGTGAAATGCAGTTGTCGTGAGGTTGCGGCTTAACTGATTGCTGAGGAAACACAAGGGAGGTTGCATCCAGTGGGGTGTAAGTCGGGTGTTGGGTCGATAGATTGGGACACCGCCGGGTAAGTTCCCAATTTAGATTAGAGCACTGGAGGCTCGTAGTCATCCCGATTGAGTCTTTGGGGATGCCCCAGGTGTCGCTTATTGGGGCGAGGGCTTTAGCTGCAGGCCCTAGCATGGCATAAGCAGGGCCGGCGTTCGAGACGAGGAGTCCCGCACTTTGGCGCTTGGTGCAGGCAGCTGCCATGCAGTCCGTAGTCAGGGACTACCGGAATTAATACCTGTATTGATAAGTAGGCATAAGGAGTGGCGAACAGTTAAGAGACCTGCATTTTCAGGGGTGCGCTGGGGACGCGAACCCCTTGATCTGCAGCCAACATCAATTCTAAAATCCATGCGGTTGATGAGTGTATCTCCTGAAATGATCGAAGTTGCTTCCGTTGAGCTGTTGGTAGTTCGACCGTTTGATCGCCCCAAAAAAACGGCTTTTTAATCTGAGCTTCGATGACAAGGCTGAGAAGCGCTATTTTCAAACCGCCCTGTCAAATGCCGTTGAGGCCTTTTTTTCGATTGCGTGACAATACGGCCGATTTCAAAAACAAATAACATCGCAACTTGTGCAGCATCCGGGGAATACTCAATTCGCAGGCTGATGGCTGAATGCTAGAGTGGCGATTAAGGGGGAGGTTATAACACCTTTCTATATAGCGAATTAATGAGGTTTACAGGGACTCGAATAGTGACAGGGTTAGTGCAAGAGGCACCATGTAGGTAATGAGCTATTAGAGCAGGTATTAATACGGAGATAGGTATTACAAAAGACTAAGGCAATTGAAACGATGGGCAGGATTTTAATCGCTGCCTTTCTCCCTATACAGTTTCCGGGCCCGGCGAGACCGGAGGGAAACATCAGAGCTTGAATTGCGGTACGAGTCGATGGCTCGTTGGATCAACCCTCGTTGTCCCCGGATTTCAGGATTTAAATACGCAAGCCGCCAGCCTAAATCGTTGCATGTCATCTCATACTTCTGACGATGACCAACATACTCGCTCCTAGGCACCATTGCATGCGGGTATATGCAGTTTTGCACTTTGAACTCAGGAGTTATTGCGCTCAATGGCACATCTGCATCGAGATCACTGATGCGAACTCGGTACCGAAAGAGCTCCTTTTTTACGCGGTGCTCAAAATCCATCCATATAATACCGTTAGGGTCAGTAGACACCATAGGTGCAACTATTCGATCTGAACCTAGAGAGCAGACGAGGCCTCCAGTCAGTGGAACGTCAGATGCAGCCGTGGCGATTGGTGCCTTGTTAGCAGAAATCAGCGTTTCGATATCAAGCTCCTTGGGCCGTGACTCTCGTCGCTTCATGCTTTTAACAAGGCCGTCAGTCGAGGACGCAGATGGAGTTTGCCGAGGAGCTGTTGCTACGTTCTCCCAGTGCGCGATTTGACTGGCGCGATCTGTCGGCAGGCCGAAGTCTTCGTAGCTTTCGGCACCAACAGACCGGAGCTTGGGCACACAGTCTTTGTACTGATTGAGGGTCGCGGATGCCATTCCTGCTCCCGAGAATCGCCGCGGACCGAGCGATGGGAACGACAGCCTCCGGCATGGCGCCCCGGATTTGGGTCGTCGCGGGCGGTGGCTCGCAGTTGCTCCTATATTGGATATTGGCGACTGCGGGGGGGAATCGGCCTGGCAGTTACCCGTCTGCTGGTTTGAAGACATGGCCACAGAGTCCGAATAAATAGTGGGATAGCTCTGCGGGACAGAGATCATTGGCGGCACTGAAAGTCCCATGTTCCATATTGACGGGTCTGTGTATCCCGGTTCGTATTGGATGGGAGCTAACTGGAGCGACGCCGAAGATGAACCGGCTAAGAAGTGCCCTTGGCTCAGCTCAGAGTCATCCGGGGCAGTTGCCGAGTTTTGGCCGGAGCGACGAGTGTCGTCGTCGAGGTAATCGTCACTTTGCAGAACAGATCGCTGGGAACGGGCTGTATAGAAGTAGTTGTTAGGCAACGATATATCACTTGTTTCAGAGTAATAGTTCATAACGGTGCCAAAATAAACTTTTGGCAGAGTTTCTCAGGGGAAGAGGGAGAGAAGGGAAAAAAGCTTCCAGGCGCGGACGTCTCTGCGAATAAAGATGCGGTAGTATAACCTGAACGCAAGGAAAGCAACTGGAACTAAATGGCCAACAAACGAAAAATTGAGTTTTTGCCGGGGAAGCCGACCCAAGCTGCCCATATAAATCCTTTTTTGAGCCGCTGGGGAAAGCGCACTAACCTGTTGGTAGTGCATGAAAACCAAGCAGAGCACACTCGCGTCTGCATATTCGCACCCCAGCACCCAAGGATAACCGAACCCCATGCACCTGCATCAATAGCTAATGCGATAAATCAGGGCTAGGTTATAAGTTTTGCAGGTAAAATCACGCATGGCTATCCGCCTCAGTCGCCTGTGTTGATGGGAACCAGGGCAGACAGACCTCAAAAAAAGCACATCTCGAGCTTTCAAATGGCAATGACTGAATTATCCTAAGCAGCAAGAACCGAACATCTCTGTGTGATGTTTGAGCTCTACCGAGTATTTCCCGCCTTTCCCCTTACACGTTCTTTTTTTGACGCACCTTACTGTCCGCTCGACAGGCCCCTGTCAATCTAGCAGGTTCCGTCAGTGTCAGTTAAAGAAATTGGTTAGGCTTTGGGCGGTAATTGATTATGCCAGTCAAGTTTGACGTGACAAGAGATCACGAGCCTGGGGCACAGGGTTGAATCTGCGCAATTTCATCAGGGTTCGATTTAAAATCAGCTTTTGTCTTGGCAAGACTTCCTCTAAACTTGTTCGGGAAATATCTTAACCCCGCAGGCCGACGAAGTGCAGCCCTGGTGGACACAGACAGCTCTGAGAAGTTGAGCTTACAAAGAGGCTGGCTTGGCGCCGCCTTAACAAAAAATAGCTGAGGACATTAGTCTATTCTATAAGGAACTTCTGGGGTTCTGAACGGCCTAGGAATTGGATTTACAGCGCTGGAACATGCTTCGAAGCGTTCGAGACTGACTTCAAAGGGCTCTATTCTTTGACCTTACCGCTTGCAGACCACCGCATGGCAGCAGGGAGTTGGTGTCGGAGACACGAGACGGCAGAAATCGAATTAATAAATAAAAAAAGGGTTTTCTTTAATGAGAAAATTCTTCCGGCCGACACAAAGTGACCAGAAGGTTTAAAATAGCCCAAAAGGTTCAGGTTCAAGAGAAACAACCCCCTCGTACTCCCTTGCAGGCTTGCATATGCTGCACATGTCAGCGGAATATAATGCAGCCACTGTACTTGGGCAGTTGGTTGGGGGGAGGGGAGAAAATGGCGAGGGTCTGTATTATGGGAGCCATGTTCCCAGCAACCGGCCTGCGATACTACATACCAGGGGTAGGCTCTAAATGGTTCGTGAGCGGAGCTTGGCATGTTTCGCCTTGCTTTTAACGCGACACTGCAAATGCCCGATAAAACAAGGCTTTGACTCTCTTGTTTTAGATACAAAGAGCCAAGACTGTCTGCATGCGGCTTGTCAACGCTTAACTCACAGTGTACGTTGAACGTGCACATGCTGTCGGGATAAACTTCAAACCGTGTTATCAATCCTGCAGCTTGCGCGGGGGCTACAATTTGACGCTTGTGGCGCCCGCGCGAGTTAAAAAGATCGCACCACTACTGTCGATAAGAATTCAGTGGTATTTAGGCCTTTGTCCAAAGGTAGTATACTTAGAAGGTTCGTGTTGAGTTATAACATGTTCAACTTGATAGTGTCATAACGCTGGGAGGAAATCAATACAGAATTTAAGGGGTCTCCTCCCAAGGGGTTATCATTCGTTTTTCAAACTATTGTTAGAAGTTTGTTTTTAGTGAATTTGGCATGTGCCTGCCTAAAAATCCCACATTCGTTTCCGTGCATAGCGTTGTGGCCCGTGGCAACCAAACTAGCACTCAAACAATACAGTCCTGCAGCAACGGCATAATGGCCACCGCATACAATTTTTCAGGAAGTGGTGAATATCCTGCTTAAGATCAATGATAAAAGGTGTCGGGAAAAAGAGCACGGTTCCGAGTGGGTGATCACCGTGGGTGTATGGGAAGGATTTCTCGCTAATACCTACTAGGACCGGGCTCTTTTACCCGGCTCACCGTTCTTGCCAGCTAGTTCTTACAAGGGTACAGGGGTTAAGCGCGTTCCTGTAGCGCAGTGTTAGTGTACCTAAACATGAGCAACCCATGGGTCAAAATGCTGGCAAAGCTTGCCGCAGTGCTTTGACGGTAGTGGTAAGTGCTATAGCTCATTGCTCCAACAACCGCGAGTAACTTTTGCAGATCAGCACCGTGGTTCGTTACCTCGGTAATCCGCACCGGAACCCGATTTTGGTAGCTTGCGATTAGGCTCAGATGCTTAAAGGCTGGGTAGTTATAAATGATGACTTTGTTGTCTAAGGCTAATCTGTGAGATGTCTATAGGAAATCAGATGACGAGGCTCCTTGTGTCAAGCATAACACAGGACGTGCGACAGTGGGTTTTGTGAACCTCGGTTCTTATTCTTTCCTGCTCGCATATCCTTGCCATCACTGCGGCAACCTCAAGTTTTCTTTTGAACTTGTGCATAACGCTGTTGAGGATACCAAAGGAGGAGCGGAAGGGAACCGAATGGAATGCCTGGGCCGAACTAGATGTGGCGTATAAATTTCACTTGTGGCGCCCTGGTCATTCAATGCACCTAGCAAAATCATCGAGTGAATAAAAAATCGTAAGCTTGGGGGACCCTGGAATGTTCCGGCTACAAAATTCCTAGGCGCTAGCGTTATATTTACAGTAAGGATAAAGCACGTAACGGAAAAACAAGACTATGTCTGTGCGATGCGGTGCAGATTAAGGAAGAATGAAAGGAGCGACGCATTACCGAAAAACCTAAACACAGGGAGCCGACCTCACGTTACCAGAAAGAGTGTCCAAGTTTACTTAAGGTGGATGTTCTGTGTCTAGGTTTGGCTCGGGCAGAGTACCATATCTCGGGCACAGTAGGGCCACTTTTCGTTGTTTCTTTCTTTTTTAGAGATGACCTTTGGCCTGCCCACTCTGCATTTAAGACACTCCATCCTACGCTATGCAGTTACATAATCACCAGTGTGCGAGTTTGGAAAAAGGTTACCCCCTCCCCCTTCTTGGTAAAGCCGGTCGTCCTTGGCGATGATTAAGGAAAAACGCTACTGGAGGAGCGAAAAAAAAAAAATAACGACGATAAACCCTAAGCCATGCAGCAGGCCCCTCGGCATATTCTGCACCTACAAATATGGTACCACGTCAAAAAGACCGGCGTAATACAACGATCTCCAACACACACTTGCAGTTGTTGACACACACGACACTTTACATTTTTGGGGTATACCGTTAGGTTTTCACAACTCGGTTTAAGAGACACAAAATAATCAACAGTTCTTGGATTGTGCCTCTTGTATTTGCATTTGAGGATTCTCCCACGAGTTTTTTGACCTTAGTGGGTTGGCCGAAAAAACAAATTTGATGCTTTGGGAGCCTCTTTGAAATAAATGAGCGATTCTTCGAAGCCTGATAGTCAACAAGACTTGAATATTTCTAGCCCTTCAAATCAGACCGTGTACAATACCGAGATTGACGCCGAAGAGCCGGTCCTCGACCCGAGCTTAGTGGGCACCAGCGGATGGTCGTCAGAGCTTATAGCAAGACCTGGCAAGATGTTTGAGTGGGCCCGACGATCATGCGGCCGCACTCGCCAGCCTGTTTTGCCTGGGGCCCAATTGGAAGCACCGCCTGGTCCGTTGCCGCGCCCGGACACGCTGTTTTCACCTGACGTCGCGGCCGCCAGTCCCGATCCGTCGGCGGGTAGTGGAGCCGGATCCGGCGCAACGACAAGCGAGCCTCGCGAGCCCACCGTCGAAAAAAGTGCTCATCCGCCACTTTCAACTCAGACCCGGGCAAAAAAAACCTCAGCGGCTTCTCCAGAAAATGCCGCTCCTATCCCCGACCCTCGTGCACGGTCGGCTTCCCCGGGCGCTGTCGGCGCGTCAGCCCCAAGCACTTCCGGGGCGGGCTCGCCAGCTGCAAATCCTAGCTCTACGGGTTCAGCAACGGGTTCTTCGAATACTTCTGGAAAGAAACCCGCGAATATCGATTCGCTGCTCACCAGAACCCTGGCGTCTGACCAGCAGGCGTCACTCACCTTACAGCAAATGCTAAAAACAGCCGGCCCACAGCAGCTAGCGACACTTCAACACGAGATTATGGGACGCTTGGACCTTATGGTTGTGAGCAGGTTCGGCAACTTTGTTGTCCAGCGAATGCTTGAAGTCTCGGACCGCACCTTTGTCGAGCAGGTTGCATTCGCGGCATTACGGGGCCAGGTTGCTCAGCTCTCCCTCAACTCTTTTGCATGCTACGTGCTCCAAAAGCTACTGGATTTGGGCTCGCAAGAACTGCGGCAGCAGATTCTCGACGAGATGCTGGCCAGCATTGTGCAAACTATCACCAATGCGTTTGGCACTCACGTTTGGCAAAAATTGCTGCATCTGCCGTGGCCAGAAACTTCTCCGAGTGTGGTTAAGCAGGTCACGGCTGCGCTGGATGCAGCGTATGCTTCAGAAATTGCTCAGGACGGCGGCGGCGAGTGCAGCGGCTGGATGTACATTCTGGCCTTTTCACCTGGTGCCGCGGCAGCCCGGAGCCTTATTGGTGCATCGCACCTTCCCGGGGCTGCCCAAGTACTTAACCGGCTTTCCCAGTCGCTGGACGACCTGATAACCACACCGAATCTCCAATCCATCGTGCTCCGCATGGCCCAGGGCGCCAACGTCTACCGCGATCGCGTCCTCGACCATGTGCTTGCGCACGCAGACACATACGCACACTCTTCTCAGGTTGTGCCATTTCTACAGGATCTGCTCGCGCTCAATATCCCGTCCTTCAAGCAGAAACTGCGCGCCCGTTTATCCTCCGTCCCGCCCGAGCTGGCCTCGGCTCTCGCAGATTAGCATTTGCAATTCTTTATATCTATTTGCTCAAAACCTACAACTTCTAGACCGTCGGTTTTGTGTCACTTCAAAGCTTATCGCATTTTGCTCAATATAGCGTTCTTATGGCTAACTAACTACCTCGCCTAAAATAACCGGGTACCAACCAGTTCGAAAAAAATCACTGACTAACTGAATGTTCAGATGGTGTCCATCAACCTTTCGTTACATCGATGGACCCTTAAAACCACTGCCCCAGACATTCAGAAAAAGAATCCCACGCATAGACTTGCTCTCTCAACAAAACGATGAGGCCAAAGTAATCTCAGCCTTTACCGCAGCCGTTTCGGCCGGTGTTCCCGTCAGCGACGCGCTCGAACGCGCTCGTCCTCGGATTGATCCAGCGACTCTAGACGAATGCTGCGTTAATACAGCGATAAGTACTGCTAAAACAGCTTCAGAACAGCAGGAGGCTGTAAAAAGTTTTGCAAATATGTTTAAATTGGGCAAGAGACTCGATTTGCTCGCTAGGGCTGCTCAGATGCCCCGCGTTAACATGCAGGCTTCTAACCTTGAGGTTCTCAGACTCCCAGTACCTGGCTACACTAGTGATGACTATGCGGAACTGTACGACTCAATGAGTGCTGAAGAACGTAAAACGTTCGACGAGAATCTTGCTGAATTTAACGCTAAGCGAGAATCCCATCTTGAGCGGCCCATTAGCCTGGGTCCTGAATCCTCTAAGCTCCGTGATCGATGGGCCACCGCCCTAAAATTTTACCCAGTGAATGGGTTTGACTATTTGGCCCAAATCAAAACGGAAATACCAACCGTAGTAGCTACCTTGTTGGTCACTGTTGCCGGCCAGATGTTAACGGCCGGGCACCCGCAGAGCCTGACCTCGCTGTGTCGCAAAATTGGGTTTGCACTTGAGGGAGAACTGCTTAATTATGTCGCTTTAAAGCACAATGTTAAGGCGGCTTATGCGCGGTCTCACTATCTCTGGGGTATTCTGGGTGCTCGTCGCTGGACAGGTAAAGACCATATTGTCGTGGGATCAGTGTATCTTCAGCAGGCCTTACACAAATGCACAATTGACCAAGTTGATCCTGCCCACCCTGAAACCACAGTGCCTCGCCCGGCATTTTGGCGTACCTTCTATGTGGAAGGCAAAACTAAGCGCGGTATTATTAAACTCAACCCCGCTCTCAACCACATCTTAGACTCGGCAAATCCAAATATGCCAATGCTCATCCCCCCTGCTCGATGGAGAACATTTCGTGACGGTGGCTACATTTTCCCTCGTGGCCAAACGTTTTTGCCCGTTGCAGCATCTCAAGCAGTCGAGCAGCGAGTCCACATTGACCATGCTTTAAAAACTGATGCAATGGCACGTAATCTTGATGGAGTAGATGCCTTGGCAGCCACTGCATGGGTTGTCAATAAGCCAGTGCTTGAAGTTGTGCAAACACTATTTAAGGCTCATTCAAGCCTCAGCGATCTTCCGGGACCTCTACCAGAAACAGATGCTATTGCTCAGAAAGGAAAACGGTTAGAGCAGCTTCAGCATGAAAAGGCTCTTGAAGTTGCGCAAGCCTTGGGCCAACATGGCCAGAAGTTTTACTTGCCACTACACCAAGACTTTAGAGGCCGGGTTTACCCTATGACCGGCACCAAGTTCTCATTTATGGGAAGCGACAGTATGAGGGCTTTATTCAAGTTTTGGCACAGCAGACCTCTAGGACCTGACGGGCTAAATGCTTTGAGGATTCATTTGGCCAATGTTTACGGTGCTGGGTCGGGCAAATCATTCGCTGACCGTATCGAATGGGCCAAGTCGCAGACCGCAAACATTCTAGCCTCTGCCGAAACCCCCTTGGAGAACGAATGGTGGCAGCAGGCTGCAAAACCATTTATGGCTCTTGCTGCATGCTTTGAGATCAATGCAGCGCTGAAATTAGACGACCCAGGCAAGTTCTTGAGCCGTTTACCGGTTGTGCAGGACGGCTCATGCAATGGACTGCAACATTATGCGGCTCTTGCTCGGTGCAGCAAGAGTGCATTGGCGGTTAATATGACGCCAAGTTCAACTCCGCATGACGTTTACACCCATGTAGCTGTTGCAGCAAGTGAGAAATCGGGTCGAGTGTTAGACCGATCTGTTGCCAAAAAGGCCGTTATTGGCGCGATGTTTGGCAGCGGTTCAATTGGTGTTGTGCGAGGGATAGGCAGTGCTCTTCGACATGATGGAGCTGTGAATACTGATGCTCGTGAAGATGCCTCAACACTAGGGCCACCAGCTATGGCGGCACTTGCTAGCGAGGTTCCAGCTGCTAGTAAAGTTCAGGAATGGTTGAGGGATTGCGGGCGGCGCATTTTGGCAGCGAGGCGAGCTGATGTGCCCGCTGGTATTAATTCGTTGAAATGGACTAGCCCGCTTGGGTTTCCCATTGTGCAAAATTACGGTCGCAGTGAGCTAATGGCTGTGCGTACGCCTCTTCAGGCGTTTTATCTCCAGTCGCCGTTTCACCCAGCAATAGCAGACTCAACAAAACATCTGAGAGCCTTTCCGGCGAATTTTATCCACAGTATGGATGCATCACATCTTTTAATGACAGCGAACGCTATGAGAGAGGCTGGCCACGACATTGCTGCTGTACACGACGGATTTTGGACACACGCTGGCCTGGCCAAGGATCTAGCTCGACTTCTTCGTACTCAGGCTGTCGAGCTCTACCAAAATAATTGGCTTGAAAATGTTAAAAAACAATGGGAAGAAATGTATACTGGCTACATGGTACTTGTTAATTTACATGCGTCTTCCTCGGCCTACGACGCCGTTCAGAATTGGCGGCGAACAAAATTGGGGGCGGATCAGGCAGGCACTGGGGCCACAAGACGACCCCGTAGTAAACCCCACGTGGATCTGGATGCCGAGCTTTATGAGGAGTATGCAAAGCTTATTGCGGGGGCCACTGGGGCACCTTCGGCAAACTCCGCATCTGACATTGTTCTTGCAGCTGGTGAGATCGTCGAATGGCCGGCTACTGGGTTGCCGCGAATTGGCGTTCCACACACTGACAAGACACAAGTTTGGCTACCATTGGAATTTTCGTCACCTCCTGAGGGCGACTATGATGTGAAACAAATTTTGAACGCTGAATATTTTTTCAATTAGAAAGCTGCGCGAATTAACCGACGCAGATCCGCACGATAAGAAGGCTTCGGTGCAGCGATCGTTACGTAACCAGGAGTAAAGTCACCCCGGTTCCTACACCTTACTATGGAGAGCTCCGGATTGGGTAGGGGCAAGGCCTTCTCTTTTTTTTTTTCGGCGCAGCAACGAAGCCTCAGGGGAAAAAGCTTCCTCTCTGGGAATGGCGTTTTGCCCAAGCTGGAGAGAGAGGTTCGCAAGAAGGAGCACTCCTTCCTGAAAGCTCTAAGGTAAAGTCTCGCATATAAAATATGTATAACCGTTACCATTTTTGTTGTGGGACCCCCCCTTGGAATAACCCTGAGGTATTTCAGATGCCGAGGTCTAGTTCGCAGTTTTTGTGATACGATAACTTGGCTATTGCTTGGCTCCTATGATCTAAGCATGCGTTGGGTAGGGGGCGACGCAGCTAAGCCTATTTGGGTCCTGAGTGGCCATGACAGTAGGAGGGTGTTATTTAGGATTTTTTTTGTGAAACCTGCTGGTAGGAAAGCGTTGAATCATATTGGTTGTATATTGCCTGAGCTGAGTGCTTGATAGTTCCTAGTTCCGTCATGATCAGAGTCTGCAGTCTGGACCCGCTTATGCAGCCAGGCGCTAATCACTCGATATGCATCCAAAATGCCAAGTTGGGGTTCTTATCGCAGTTCACTTTATAAGGCTAGCCCAGAGTCTGGGGTAAAAACCTCAATTCATTTATTGCCAAACAAATCAACTCTGTTTATCACTCATGACTGTCCTTTCAGAGAACGTCGCTGTCCTATCTTCTATCACACATCCTCCGCCACCGCCCACCCCACCCACTGTGCCTTCTCGACCGCTGAGAATAGACGTCGAGATAGTAGCTGACCTCAAAATTGTCGACAAAGACAAGATGCTAGAACCCAAGACAGCTACACCGCCGCCCGAGAATGGGTTTATTTATTACTATTCTTAACTTTTGGGTCTATTTATTAACCGACCTGGTGTTGGTACACATTCTTTCTATCTTTGTCAAAATTACTTTCTTATCGGGAATACTATTCTAATCAAAGATACAAAGATACTATTCTTAGTGAGCTATTTATTCATATTCAAGTCCCTACAGCTTTGGTCCCACAAGTAGATCTTATCCAATGAAATCTTAAAGCCAGACATTGAAACTAGACCACTTTTCTCTGTCAGTCTCCTTTTATAAATCATGAACTTTCAATACTTAACAATAACTATACTACTTCAAGAAATCCTTTACCATCACAGCCACAGCGAGCAGCCATGCCGGGTCACCGACACTGCCCGTTTCGCGGAATCGGCGCTTTTCAATTGGGTCCTGAGGAATATCTGATCTCAGCAAGGCTCGAATCCCATTAGAGGAGTTGGCTGGTAAGCCAAGCATAAAGTCTGCAACGCGAGCAACAATTTCTTGAAGAAAGTGTTGGCCGAAGTCGTCGTCGCTGGCCAAGCTAAAGGTCGACTCGGACTCAGAATCGGAGCCAGTCTCTGAAGACTCCGAGACAGAGAATTGACACGATGAAATCGAATTGCGGCGTGATTGCATACGCGAAACTGGCACTGATGGTGGTCGAGATGGCGGGCGAGATGCTGGCCGAGACACAACTCGGAATATGTCGTCGTTGTCCTCGTCTGAGTTGTCAGAATTGCTGGCTTCCGAAGTACGACGTGATTTAGCTACCTCATCCAGGTACCACACGTGACCGTTGACCTCCCCGCGCTCGTTGAACAACCGGGATCCGGTACGATACAGCAAGTTTGAATTCTCTCCAGTGAAAGCAAGATGCTCGACGCTATGAGTCTGCGGCGAGGATGACCGCGAAATAGAGCTTCCAGCAGCATCTGGATTATAGAAGGCCCATGTGTCGTTGGGGTCCGTGCGCAAGCTCTGGCGATGTTCCCGAGCGAGCTGGGCAAGTGAGTTGCTACGGCTGATGCCCGGTCTTGGCGCCCAGCTCGGCAGGTTGTGGGTTCCATGATGATGATGGTGATGATGGTGATGATGGTGGTGGTCACTAGATAGCTGAGAGCTGCTGTGGGTACGATGGTAGCTCAAAGTGGTTGAGGTTGAGTCTGACTCGCTCTCTACTGATCTGGACGGACGTAAGGGGGCAACCATATGCTTGAAGTCATCTGCATTGACAATTGAGGTTCTTTGGGTTTCAGCAATTCCAGTTGGCGATACAGATCTGTCTCGAACAGTCTGCCCAACGTGTGAAGTCCTCTCGCGATCTGGAGTCTTATGACGGAAGATGTTTGCTGAGCTGCGTGCAGAGAAGGCGACCGCCGGAACAGCTTGGGATCCATTTTCGGCCGAGGTTGTTGAAGCAGAAGCCACTATATCATGAGAGACTTTCACTGCGGCGGCAGCAGCTGAAACCGCCGCTTGTTGCGGGGTAGCTACCGGGGCGGCCTGATCGTGGACCGCCGCGCTTGACGCTGGCTCAATAACGTTATTTTGTGTTGGGATTGGATTTGTAGCCTTGTTTGAGCTATCTTCGCTCGATTTGGTGGTTTTACTTGCTGGCTCGCGCCGGTTTGCTTTGCGCTTCGCTTTCGAACTCGAGTTGGTCATATTAAGTAAGATTGGTTGACAGGATAGCATAGCCAAATAGGACCTGAGAACTAGTTGAAAGCGCAAAGTGGCATTGAATTGAATTAAAACTGCAGCTTAAGCCTTAGAACAGAACAATATTGATACCGAAAGAAAGTTAATGCTAAAGCTGGACTATGTAAATTATCTCTCATTGAGTACAACTTGACGTTCAACACCCACCAAAAAACTATAAATCAAGTAACAGGTACCTCAGCTACAAATTTACTTTAGACCAATTAATGGCAGAAAACAAAATCATAAAGGTAGAGAGCAAAAAACTTGGGATCAGATGTATTGCGAGTCAATTAGCAGATAGTTAAAGCATCCCGCTACATTTCACTGAATGACTTGATCGCGAAACATTGTGTGCACTTTTACTAATGTCAATTCCCCCTCCACCAGGTTGGTCGGGATCTTTGCCGCCAAAGCCCCCCCCAGCAGGGCAAAATGGGGCCAACTCTTCGGCAAAGAAAAAGAAACCACCACCACCTCCACCAGGGTTTCAAAAAGTGGCGCCGCCGCCGCCGCCTGGTGCAGGATCAGTTCCACCACCTCCCAAACCTTCTTCACAAACTCTGCCGGCGCCTCCCGGCGCTCCAGCGGTTATTCCTGGAGGTAAAATTGACAAGCAACATTTGCAAAGACTGCAGCAGAAATGGAAAAATAGTCAAGACCAGCGGTATAGTCGCAAGCAGCCCAAAAAGCGCAAAACTGCCCAACTGCCTCCCGAGCATCTACGGCAAATTGTTACGGGATTGGGCTACTCAAATACTGGCCCAGCTCAAGCAGACAAGCGATCTTACTTAGGTGCCCTGAAATTTTTGCCCTATGCTATTCTAAAGCTTTTGGAGAACATGCCACAGCCTTGGGAAGCTCAAAAAAATGTACCTGTGACTTATCACGTGTCGGGCGCGTTAACAATTGTCGATCAAGTGCCATTTGTTTGTGAACCACAGTATCGTGCTCAATGGGCTGCTACTTGGTCGTTGATGCGGCGCGAAAAGCGCGACCGTCGCCATTTTAAGCGGATGCGTTTCCCCCCATTCGAAGATGAGGAGCCTCCGCTCGACTGGAAGGAAAACTTCATTGGTGTTGAAGTGCCCGATGGCGTTGTGGACGATGATAACTATATTGGTGTCAAAAATCTGTTGGAAGCCGCACCTCAGCGCACTAAGAACTGGACATTGGACTTACCAACTCAATCTACGTACTACACGGTCACCAAACCACTTTTGGACCGTAATGACGACTATTTATTTGACGATGCAAGCTTGGAAACTGCTAAGGCTCTTAATGTTGCCCTGCCTGGTGGACCCAAGTTTGAACCGCTCTACGAACCCGACAGCGATGATATTAGCGAGTTCAACGCCCCTGACCGCATCATTTTCCGACATCCACTCAAAACCGAACATCAACTTGCCTTTCCACATTTGTACAATTCGAGACCCCGCAAGGTCAAGCTCTCGCCATATCAAATGCCTCTGAATATAACAACTGATACAGACTTCGAAATGGCTAAGGGTGTGAATAAAATCCCTCGCCGGCCCCGCAAAATGGACCCAGCTCTTTTTGAACCCCTCGAGGAGGAGATTGAGCCTTTATTTTCTGAGATTCCGTTATCGGCCAAGAACATTGGGTTGTTGAAAGCACCTTATCCGTTCAACACCCGCCGAAGCCACCGAGTTAGAGCTCAGGACGTCGCAATGATCAAAGGGTGGTATCAGGGCCGGCCCCCACGCCAAGTTCCAGTCAAAGTACGAGTTTCTCACCAAAGACTTCGCAAGCAACAAGTTCTACTGCGTCTTCATCGCAAATCGCCGCCCAATGGCCCGCGGCATCTGTTACGCCATCTCAAGCAAACAAAATTCTTCAAGCAGACGGAGATTGATTGGCTCGAGGCCGGTCTTCAGCTGTGTCGTCAAGGATTTACGATTTTGCAGCTACTTATTCACCGTAGGGGGCTCACGTTTTTGCATTTGGACTACAATTTCAACTTGAAGCCCACCAAGACCTTGACAACTAAAGAACGCAAGCGGTCGAGGTTTGGTCATTCATTCCATCTTGTTCGCGAGCTTCTCAAAATTGTCAAGCTGGTGGTTGATGCCCATGTTATGTTCAGACTGGGCCAAATCGATGCGTACGAGTTAGCAGATGGGTTGCACTACGTGTTCACTCATATTGGTCAACTTACTGGTCTTTACCGGTACAAGTACAAAGTTATGCATCAGATTCGAGCCTGTAAAGATCTCAAGCATTTGATTTACGCAAAGTTTAATGCTGATGGCGTGGGCAAAGGCCCTGGGTGTGGTGTTTGGCAGCCCGCGTGGCGGGTATGGCTAGCCTGGCTTCGTGGCACCTTGCCGCTGTTGGAAAGATGGCTTGGCAACCTGCTTGCTCGCCAGTTTGAGGGCAGAGTTTCCAAGGGAGTCACCAAAACTGTCACAAAGCAGCGAGTGGATTCACACTACGATCTCGAACTGCGAGCGGCTGTTTTACATGACATCCTTGATATGATGCCGGAAGGAATCAGGCAAAACAAAACGAAAACTATTTTGCAGCATCTCAGCGAGGCCTGGCGGTGCTGGAAAGCCAACATCCCCTGGCACGTTCCAGGGCTGCCGCCACCGATCGAGGCAATCATTCTAAGATACGTCAAAGCGAAAGCCGACAACTGGATTCAAGTTGCTCAATTCAACCGCGAGCGAATCAGCAAGGGTGCAACAGTAGACAAGGCAGTGGCTAAAAAGAACCTGGGTCGTTTGGCTCGTTTGTGGTTCAAAGCTGAACAGGAACGGCAGACACAGTATATTGCTGAAGGTCCTTATGTGTCCCCCAGCGACGCTGAAAAGATGTTCAAGACAATGATTCATTGGTTAGAGCAGCGTGAATTTGAGCGTATTCCATTCCCGCCCCCAGGCTACAAAAACGACAATAAACTTTTGGTTCTGGCATTAGAGCATCTTCGTAATGCCTACAGTTTGAGCGCACGATTGAATCAATCTCAGCGTGAGGAGCTGGCGTTAATTGAACAAGCGTATGATAATCCGCATGAATGTTTGACTCGCATAAAGCGTGCATTGGCTACTCAACGAGTGTTCAAAGAGGTTCAAGTGGATTTGATGGATATGTACTCTCATACTCAGCCGGTGTATTCTGTGGACCCGGCTGAGAAAATTGTTGATGCATATCTTGATCATTATTTGTGGTTCGAGGCCGATCGCCGCCACCTCTTCCCGAACTGGATTAAGCCTTCTGATGGCGAGATTGCCCCAGTACTAGTGTATGAATGGGCTCAGGGAGTTAGCCAGTTCACAAGAGATTCTGGAGCGGTCCACGTCCAATTTCAGCTAGAGAATATGGTCGAGAAGATTGACTTGCTCCTTCTCAATAAACTTTTGCGGCTCATTGTCGATGCCAATATTGCAGATTACATTACGGCAAAAATGAATGTGTCACTGGCGTTCAAGGATATGTCTATGATCAATCGTTATGGTGTTCTACGCGGCATTCAGTTTGCTCCGTTTGTGATTCAATACTATGGGTTGATGGTTGATTTGCTCCTTTTGGGATTGCCGCGAGCTCACGAGCTAGCTGGTTCAAATCACTTGCCGAACCGCTTCATGTCATTTGCTTCGAAAACTGTTGAAACAGACCACCCTGTGCGTGCATACTGCCGCTACTTTGACCAAGTTCATTTACTCTTCGTATTTGATGAAGAAGAAGAGGACGCTATGGTTATGGGACTTCTCAATGTCGAGCAGGAAATTTACAATGTCGCAGATTTCCCTACTCCTAAAAGCTGGCCCCGCGATTTGCGGATGAAGCTTGTACGTCAGGATGTTAATTTGGGACGGGCGGTGATTAAAAGCATTGAAAACAGGCTTCCACCAGCAATTGTGAGCGCTGGATCGTTTTCAGCTTCGGTCAAGAGTGCTGAAAATCCTGCACTTCTACTGAGCATGCTCGGGTTCGATTTGAGAATTGCTCCTCGCGGTTCAGCCGGAGTTGGCGCGGGCCAGGATGCAGTTTGGCCACTTGTAGATCCAAAGACACAGGAACGAACTGCATATGCTCAAGTTCGGGTCTCTGCAGCTGAAATTGATCGCTTCAACAACCGAATCCGCCAAATTCTCATGACTTCTGGGTCTACAACCTTTTCCAAAGTCATCGACAAGTGGAATACGGCGTTGATGGCCTTTGTTTCCTACTTCCGTGAAGCATCAATCGTGACTCCCGAGCTGCTAGATGTTTTAGTTCGGTGTGAAACCCGCATTCAAACCCGCGTGAAGCTAGGACTCAACTCCAAAATGCCGTCGCGATTCCCGCCGTGTGTGTTTTATTCGCCAAAAGAGCTGGGTGGTTTAGGAATGCTCAGTGCATCACATATTCTAATTCCAGCAAGCGATCTTCGTTGGAGCCAGCAGACTTCGGCCGGCATCACTCATTTCCGAGCAGGAATGCAGCACGATGAGGAGGCACCGATTCCAAACATTTTCCGATACCTACCGTCCTGGCAGTCTGAGCTTGTTGATTCGCAACGAGTTTGGGCAGAGTATGCACAGAAACGCCAGGAGGCACAGGAGTCTAACCGCCGCATTCAACTGGAAGACCTAGAGGATGCATGGGATCGTGGTGTGCCGCGAATTAATACCCTGTTCCAGAAAGATCGTCACACTCTTGCCTACGACAAAGGTCACCGCAGCCGGTCTGCGTTCAGGAAGTTTTGGTTGGACAAATATCATCCGTTTTGGTGGACCAACCAGCGTCACGACGGAAAGCTGTGGAACTTGAATGCGTATCGTGCAGACGTAATCCAGGCTTTGGGTGGAATTGAAACTATTCTTGAGCATACACTATTCAAGGCGACTGGCTTTGATTCGTGGGAGGGCCTCTTCTGGGAACGGCAGAGTGGGTTTGAGGACTCTATGCGGTTTAAGAAGCTAACAAATGCTCAGAGGTCTGGCCTAAGCCAGATCCCCAATCGTCGGTTCACTCTGTGGTGGTCACCAACTATTAATCGTGCTAACGTTTATGTTGGCTTCATGGTTCAGCTTGATTTGACGGGCATCTTTTTGCACGGCAAAATACCTACATTGAAGATCTCACTAATCCAGATTTTCCGAGCTCATTTGTGGCAGAAGATTCACGAAAGTTTGGTTATGGATTTGTGCCAGGTACTCGATCGTGAAATGGATTCGCTACAGATCGACTCTGTCTCGAAGCAGGCTATCCACCCTCGCAAATCATACAAGATGTCTTCGTCAACGGCCGACATTTTGCTGACTTCGGCATACAGATGGAATGTTTCGAGACCGTCGTTGCTCAACGACAAACGCGATCAGATGGATTTTACAACATCGACAAAGTACTGGGTTGATGTTCAACTGCGTTACGGTGACTACGATTCTCACGATATAACCCGTTACACACGTGCTAAGTTTTTGGATTATACTACGGACGGAGTTTCTCAGTATCCTTCTGCAACTGGTCTTATGGTTTGTGTTGACTTGGCCTACAATATGTACGATGCTTATGGAAACTGGATCCCCGGTCTGAAACCCTTGATGCAGCAGGCATTAGCCAAAGTTGTTCAAGTTAATCCTGCGCTTTATGTGTTGCGGGAGCGGATTCGCAAAGGTCTTCAATTATATCAAGCTCAGCCTCAGCAGTCTTTCCTGAATTCGTCGAATTACAGCGATATGTTCACCAAGACCCAATTTTTTGTCGATGATACAGTTGTTTACCGAGCATACACGTATCAAACGACAGAGGGAAATCTCAGCACTCGGCCAATTAATGGTGCTGTTCAGATTATCAATCCAAAAACTGGCCAGTTGTTTTTGAAAATCATTCCAGCAACAACATGGGCTGGTCAAAAGCGACTGGGTGCGTTGGCAAAATGGAAAACTGCAGAAGAAGTTGGTGCTCTGCTGCGATCTTTGCCTAAAGATGAGCTGCCCTCTCAGTTGGTGATCACATCCAAGGGGTTACTAGACCCTCTGGAAGTGCATATGCTGGATTTCCCTAATATTGCTGTGCGTCCAAGTGAACTCAATTTGCCGTTTAGAGCTACTTTGGCTTTGCCACAAATATCAGAACTTGTCGGCAAAGCTACAGAGTCAAAAATGGTGTTGTTCAACTTGTACGATGACTGGCTCACAAAGACGAGTGCTCACACTGCATTCAGTCGGCTGATTTTACTTTTGCGTGGACTCCATTTGCACCCTGAGCGGGCTAAGGCAATTTTGCGACCTAATGCTAAAGCTATAACACAGCCGCATCATTTGTGGCCGACTTTGACAACTGAACAGTGGATCAAGGTGGAGAACGATATGAGCGATTTGATTCTGAATGATTACGGTCGCAAGAATAATGTCAATGTTCAGGCTCTCACTCAAAGCGAGATTCGCGATTTAATCTTGGGTCAGCCTATCAAGGCACCCTCGCAGGAGCGTCAGGCTCAAATCGACTCTGTTGAAAGTTCTCAAACTGCTCAGCAAACTGCCCTTAAAACCGTGGGGCAGAATGTGCACGGCGATGAAATGGTCGTGGTTACAACGAGCCAGTACGAGCAGCAGACCTTTATGTCGCGAACAGACTGGCGGGCTCGGGCTATTGCAACAACTCAGCTTCCGGCTCGTGTGAAGAACTTGTTTGTTGAACAAGGAGATCTGGATGAGACCAAGCGGACATTCGTGTTTCCCCGCAATGTTCTGCGTAAGTTTATTATCAACGCTGATCTCCGCACTCAGGTCGCTGCATTTTTGTATGCATCCTCAGCCAAGGGCCACTCGCTTGTCTATGAAGTACAAATGTTGGCGCTGTTGCCACAGCTGGGCAGCCCAACATCGGTGAGTTTACCACAGCGGCGGCCAGAAATTGAAGACGAAGATCTGGAGCTTGTTGGTTTGTTGATACTTCAGCCCATTGAGACTGAGCTTACTGCATCTACTTTAGCCACTTTTGCCCGATACTTTGGTGCCGAAGATCTTTTAACTGTTGCGGCATTTACACCTGGCTCCGTAACTCTGCATCCCTATAGACCCACTGCTGAGGGTATAGCGTGGGGTCGGCAGTTTGCGGACCCGGCAGCCGCAGATTTGGCAACGTTTGAGCAAGCCTATGCAGAAGATGGACAGATGGTTTTGACAGACCGATTCCAGGGCGGGTTCTATGTTCCGCAAGACAAAATGTGGAACTACTCGTTCTTGGGCGCTGCATGGTCCGATAAAATGCGCTACCACTTGCAAGTTGGAGTCCCTCTATCATTTTACGATCAATTGCACCGGCCAATTCATTTTACGACATTTGGTGCACTAGAAGATGTGGACAATGATGATGTTTTTAATTAGAGTATTTAGTAGAACGGATTGCCGACAGTCTGGGGAAAGTCGTGCTTTGTCAGTGAAAAATCCAAGTACCTTTTTTTGGGGATAGGTTTTCCTCTTTTTCTCATCAGAACAAATGTCAACCGAGTACAAGCGTGAGCAGTACCGGAAGGCACAAGAGGAGAAACGCAAGCGAGTTCAGAATGTAGAATTCGATGTTCCTGCTGATGGAGATGTTCAGCTTCCGCGAAAGCGGTACTATCGCCAGAGAGCACACTCTAATCCGTTTAGCGATCACAATCTCGAGTACCCTCGTAAACCGAGCGATATGGACTGGACTAAGCTGTATCCCATCTTGAGAGAGCGCCCTGAGCTTGGAAAGCCTACTGTGGCTGATATTGGCTGTGGATTTGGCGGCCTGCTTGTCTCGCTTTCGCCATTGTTCCCTGAGAAGCTTATCCTTGGTATGGAAATTCGCGTACAGGTAACGAACTATGTCGAAGACCGTATTATTGCCCTTCGCCAGCAGAATGTGGAGACCAAAGGTTATGGCAATATCTCTGTGCTTCGAGGCAATGCTATGAAATTTTTGCCCAATTTCTTTGAAAAGGGTCAGCTGGAAAAAATCTTCTTCTGTTTCCCGGATCCGCACTTCAAGCAGCGCAAACACAAGGCTCGGATCGTAACCACTACGCTTTCAAGCGAGTATGCCTACGTTCTCCAGCCTGGTGGGATTATTTACACCATCACTGATGTCAAAGACCTTCATGAGTGGATGGTCAGCCATCTCGAGGCACACCCCCTGTTCGAGCGGCTATCAAAAGAATGGGAAGAACAGGATGAATGTGTCAAAGTTATGTTAACAGACACCGAGGAAGGCAAAAAAGTCGCTCGCAATGAGGGTGACAAGTATGTTGCCTGCTTCAAGCGTTTGCCCAACCCTTAATATTTAATATAATTTTTCAAAAAACGCCTACTTTTGAGCACGGCATCTCATAATCTCAAATAATATATCAAAAGTTGGTTCTTTGCTAGGAGTTGAATTTCTTTTTTTGTATAGAGTATCGAATCATAGTCAATGTTCCTTAAAAGGTGAACAGTTTAGGCCCAACCTTACAAACCGACGGGTGCAGTTTCAATTCCACCTGCCTTCCAGCCCAATGCTTCGCACAGCAGATGAGCTGCGGGCAGAGCTGCTTGCAAAGAAGCAGAAACGAGAACAGGAGCAGTTTGAAAAAGAAAAGCTTTTGATCCAAGCCAAAGCTGCTGTCGCAGATCTAGTGTTTCTTGGT
The DNA here is from genome assembly GCA_030571815.1 of Wickerhamiella siamensis. Lineage (NCBI taxonomy): Eukaryota > Fungi > Ascomycota > Dipodascomycetes > Dipodascales > Trichomonascaceae > Wickerhamiella > Wickerhamiella siamensis. Next base: position 61,724 of record JAJLYV010000009.1, read on the forward strand.
ATGTCGTTCAAAGAAATTTTACAACGAACCAGTATAGCCCCAGAGACTCTAGCGAAATTGTTCAAAGAATTACGGCTACCGTATCGTATGCCGTCGAAAATCTATGAAAACCCGCGTGCTTCTCCTACACCGGTTTATGTTCCAAAGCTACCCATGCAAAAGTTTGGTGCAGACCGCTGGTCTCATGCCATGGTTTTGGATATCTCTGATTCTGAAGATGAGTCGGATGATCCCAATTCGAAGTCTCAAACCAGTGCATCTGAGAGCAGCAATGCAATGAAAATTGACTCTGATGTTGCTTCGGTGCCTTCGGGGTCGGAACCCTTGAAGCGAGATGTTTTGGAGTCTCAATGCTTGAACACTACTAACCAAGTTCTGGATCCTAAACCCATAACGACGGAACCTAGAAAACATAACATGACTGCTGATGAGCTTATCCAGGATATGGATCGGAGGATTGATTTAGTTCGGCAGCGAGAAAGGTCAGCTGGTCCATTGGCGACCTACCAGCTGCAGCTGACGGAATTAGACAACAAGCGGCAGAATCTACAAAACCGTCTCGAATCGTTTAGAAATCTCAAACAAGAAGCAGAGGAAATCCATTCCGAAATGAATCGTTTACGTGAACGGCTCACGTCGGTAACAAAGTTAATTTCAGCCGGCGAGGGGCACGCCAGCGCTTGCAGCCGCGAGCTTTCGAATATTTTACAGGCACAAATGCGTCTTGCTTCCGATGAACGTCGGTATATTATTGATAATTATATGGAAGAGCTGCGACCACATCTTGATATTCCAGAGGACGAAGCACTTCCAGATTATGACTTGAGCGAAGGCAAAAGCGATCATAAGAGCAAGTCGATAACAACTACGGATTCACAGGAAAATGCAGAGGTTACTGAACAAGAGGGTCGCGTCAGAGATGGCACTGAAGTTTCATCTCCAGATCCTCGGTCATCTGAATCACATGTGATTGCCCCTGAGAACCCACTTGTTGTTCAAGAGACAGAGGCAAAAACGTCTCCCGCGCTTGATGAGGGGGGTGAAAATTTACCAGAAAGAATCCAGGAAGAGAAAAGTGATCTCATTGAAGGCAAAACAGATGGGCAACCTGCAGATGCGAACCATAACAGTGACATTATTGATCTTACAGGTGCCACTGATGACGAAGAGGAGGCTGGTACTGTTCTGGCACCTGAAGAAGGAGATTCTGTTATTGATAAAACCATAATTCCACAACAGAAGCCTGAAGAGTTTGTTGCGAAGCTCGACAAAAAGCTCGAGGACAACCCTCCCGATGTCGATTCTATGGAGAGCGTCAATCGCGCTCCAAAACGAAAGCAAACAGAGCCTGAGTTAGTTCCAGCGAAAAAACCCAGCAACGATTACAAGTATGAAAGTCCTCTACACATATTCACATCACACAGGTTTTCGCCGTTTGCTAATGTTTTTGCACCTATGTACAACAGCAGGTGGGTGGATACCAGTGCATTCTTCTGCAAAAATGAAGCAGCAGGCTGCCCGTGCAGAACACCCAAGTGTGGAGATGTTCATGCGAATAGTTTCGAGCGCTCGAAGAGCCAAGTTCTGAAGAGTCTTACCCAGGCACCAATTGGCGACACGAAAGAATTTGCCAAAGGTCTGACACTGAAGATTAGTGCTTTACAAAAAATCAGCGACCAGGCAGATCCTGCAGAAGCCGCTAAAGTTATCCTAGACTACCGGAATGGGCTGGACCCTGGACGGTTTCTGGATTGGCACGAGTTCGAATCATCGAAGTAAATGGTTATCAATCCCTAAAGGTAGTTGATATATAATACGAAAATATCTCTGCTTTACATTTTTTTCACGATTCACCGTTGCTAAGCCGACGATAGCTGCCGCTGCCACCTCCGCCCGCCCGAGCCATTTGGGCAGCGCTGGGCCGAGTTGGCGATGCTGCACGATCGGGCAACATTGGCTCAATGTCGTGAGACTGCAAAGAGGCTCCAGAGCGGTGAGTACGGTCATCGAACAGCGAGTCCATTTCCTCGAGAGTGACACCCTTCGTTTCCGGATAAACAAAGTAGACGAGAATGACCGAACACAGCGAGAAAAATGCTGGTAATAAATACATGGACCAGCCCATTGAAGCCTGGAGCATGGGTGTAGACAGGCCGACTAAGAAATTGAAGGCCCAGTTTGATGCAGTAGACAGTGAGGCCCCCTTAGCGCGAATGGACAAGGGCAGGATCTCTGGCGGGTAGAGCCAGGGGATAGGCCCCCATGAGTAGCCAAAGGCTGCGTTATAAATGATCACAAATGCGACAACAAACGTTGGAGTGGAAAGAATATCCAAGAACATAAAGTACGAAATCATGACCAGGGCAATTGCCATAACAATGCCGCCGGATATGAGAATTTTCCGGCGACCCCAGCGGTCCACGAGGTACCAGGGGGGCACTGTGCTTAGCACGTAAACAATTCCATTGATTCCGGTCATGAGAATTGCTGAGCGGCCGACCCAGCCTGCCTGCTCAAAAACGAGGGGAGCGTAATAGGAGATGACATTGATTCCATTAAGCTGCGCAAATGCCTGGGACGACATGGCGATCAAAACGCGTTTACGGTAGCGTCGCCACATGTATCCGTACGAATGCTTGCCTTCCATACGATGGAGAAGCACCGATTCCTTAATTTCCTGAAACTGGGCTTTGGCAACCTCGCAATGACCTGTTCCGTCGCCGTAAAGCTGGGACAAAACATGCATGCCTTCGGCGTCTTTGTCGTGATTGATGAGCCAACGCGGAGTTTCGACAATAACAAGCGACCCCAGAATCAGCAAAGTGCCCATTATACACTGAATGAAAAGCGGCAAACGCCAGGACGTGTCACTTTCAAGGTAGGAGCAAAAATAGTCCACCCATACTGATGCACAATAGCCGACAATGTTACCTGTGAACTCGATACACGCGAGTTTTCCCCGATTATGAGGCGGGGAGATCTCAGACTGATACACAGGCACAATTGTAGACAGCATACCGATGCCCAGTCCGGAAATGACACGACCGATAATCATGCAGGACATGGTCGGGGCGAAAGTTTGGAAGGCGCCGCCAATCACGAAGATAATCGCGCCCCAGAAAATAGTTCGGCGACGTCCTAAGATGTCGCCCAGGCGGCCAACAAGCAGCGAGGAAACTAGCGCGCCAATTTCTAACACCGAAACCATTGTTCCGATAAGAGATCGGGAAGGTTGGTTGAAGTAGTCCTTGAAGTAAACGCCGGTGATGATTCCGCTCATGACACCCTGGTCATATCCAAAGAGAAATACTCCTAAGGAGACGAATATGCTCGTAAAGTAGAGCAATTGTTTATTGCTCAACTTCATGGCAAAGTGAGGGGAGGGGCGGTTAGGTTACGAAGATAGAATCTAGAGGTATTGTAGATTTGTGACAGCCCGGAGCCGGCAAGTCAGCCGGCCAAGTCAGCTCTAAGCTAAGCCAACAGTAGTGGGGAAGCTAGGAGAAAAAAAAATAGGTATGCGGAAAATAATTAATGCTGATCAAGTACAAGTATAAAGACGTGACAAAAAATAAAATAAGAAATCTGTACCTCGGGGAGCAAACATTGTACAATTTTAGACAAGCCAATGGCCTGGCCGATGGTGAAAGAAGAGAAAGTAATTAGCCAGCCCAGGCAACTGCCGTCGAGATATGCTTCGCGGGCGTGTCCGGGGCTGGGCTCATTTCGTCCAGAGCTTCCAAAGCAGCATCAAGACGGCCTTGGCTAGTTGCATTATGGCTGCGGACTCGGGAATCCCACGCGGGTGGCAGACCCAGCGGGGAATTGGCAGCCGCGGCCCTGAGCATGGCGGCCCAGGCAAGACCTAGCTCCTCGTAAGTGCGATTTCGCAAGCGATTATTGACTTCAGACGACCATACAGGAAGCCGGTGAACCAAATTTGTCGCGCCGTCCAAAAACTCGAGTGCCCTCATAGGTTGGAGTTCGTGCGGCGGCAAGAACGCCGCCGTGTAGTCCGCCAAGGCAGTGAAGAAGTCCTGGAGAGGCTCCTGCACCCGCAAATACGCGTAGTCATTTGTGGGATCACCCTTGTAGGGCATAGAATTGCCAATTCGCTTTAAATAGGTTTCCAGGGTGGCAAGGGCCCGCTCAACTGTAATTGCAGGGGCCAAGCGGCTCACAGTGGGGAGCACTTCTGGGTGACTTTCACAGAGTTGGGTCACTAAGTCCGTGAGCTGTTTCGAGTCGAGAAGTTCGAGTTGCCGGGCAATGGGGACTGCCGCCTGGTTGCGATTATGCTCTGTGCGGACTCGTTTAGGTGTGTGGTAGGGCGTTGGCCCCGAAGGCGTGGTGGGGCTCAGAGACGCCGCGATGGGAGTACAGGGCCCGCGCCGGTCATCGTATCGCCGTTTGCGCTTATTATCTGGACTAATAGTGATCCGCACCGAGCTCATAGGCCGGATCATGTCGTCCCAGCCAATATCATTCTGTTTTGCCATGATGACAAAAGAGCAGGGGGCCCTCAAAATTAAAGCCAAAAAGTCCCAGCCTGACAAGGCGTGCATCAAATCTAGTAATTCGTCGCTATTCTACCTAACCTTTATGTGGTTGCATACCAAGATTATCTAGACGCTGCCGAAACATATGAGACTACAAACCACTAGGTAGTTACTTTAGTTTAACTTCAAGACTGGCATTGTCTAGTCCAGCTTCACGTAAAGTTCGTTGATCTGCCGTGGGATCCACAGAGGAAGGGGGGTATGTCGTTGTTAAGACAAAATTAGACAGTCCCAAATCGGTTTCAAGCTGGTGACCCAATTGAGCAACGGTTGTCGATGGGTCAAGCGACAAAGTGAGCACTTTGCCATCACTTCGCACTCGGAGTCTCACATTTCCTGTGCGGCTTGGTTGACTATTAGGCTGGTTGTTAGGTTGTCCACTACCCTGACCAGTTTGACTTTGTGCGACCGGAGTAGATTCACCAGTTTGAGTCAACGGGCTTGAAGACTGGCGAGCCAACCGCTCTCGCTTGTCCTGTTCGATCTGCTGTCGTAACTTTTCGCGGTATAATTTGTCTTCCAATGCCTCCTTTTTACGCTGAGCTGCAATTTTCTGAGCCTGCTTGAGCTCAAGTTCTCGTTTGGCATCTCGCGTCTTCTGCTGGTTTTTGCGAGAGATTTCCTCATTTCGGCGACGCTCAATAGCGTCCTTTTTTTCTGCTTCTTTCTTGCGTTCAGCAGCTTTGGCCTGCATTTCTGCCAGCCTCTCTTCAATGGATCGCGGGTCTGTTGTCGTTGTCGACGGTGTGGTGGCTCTAGCTGCTGCAGCAGTCTCATCCAGATCCTCGGGTGCAATGGCAGGGGCGGTGACACGCTGAGATTCGACGTGAGTGCCATCGCTATCAACAACGTCCTCGGACGCCTCTGGATGGTTCTCGATCCAGTCAATGGCGGCACCAAGCTCTTCGTTGTGATTCAAAGCTCGCTCAACAACTTTGGCGTCAAATCCCATTTCCAGTAAAGTTTCGCGAGTCGACATTATGAGATCCTGTAGCGATTTGTGGGGCAATATCTGAATTCGCCTGTTTCGATCCGGCTTTGGGAGTCAGGTTAACTTCCTGCACCCGCTAGAACCCTAATGTGGGGAGTACAACGGCCCGCGCGACTACTGGGTTTAGTAAAGCTGGCAGAAGCAAAAGTCTGGAGGAGAGTGATATAGATTAAAGACGTGTACCAAAGTCTAAATTTGAAATGCTGATGAAATAGCCCCTAAGCTCAAGCTGCCCATGGCGCTCGCAAACTTCATACTATCCAAAAATATAAAAGTGCCCGATTTCTTCCCTTTAACAGCAACCCAAAGTCAGCCACCGCATGCAACTTTCTTGCTGAGTAAAGTAAGCCCTGCGCACTCTGAAGTTTCCCTGACAAAAGGGTCCCGCGTAAGCAGAGCTGTTTTCCTACCCGCCGCAATGGATATCGAACCCAAAGTTCTTGTTTTTGAAGGTAAGTAACCAGAGAGCAAAGTGCACACGAGAAATGCGTGGATATGGCGGATGGTAATTGGGGCTATTATCCATGAATTTGAGGTTAACAATTTGCGCTTGACGGTCCCGTTTGAAGCTCGCCTCCTGGCCTCATTTCGCCCGGGCTTTGAATTCCGACCCCGCCAAGGACCATTTTCTCCACCCACCCGGCTTAACCTATAGCTTGCCGGATGGAATGTCGTGCAGAATGGCGTTAGACGCCATATATTTTTCTGAAAGCGCTTCAGTACTAACAAGCAGAGCCCCTAGGCGAAGTGCAATCTGTGCCTTTGCACCTGACCAACAAAACGTCTGGCCCCTTGGTGTACAAGGTAAAGACTACGTCCCCGAAAACATACTGTGTGCGGCCAAATGCCTCGTTGGTGAACCCCGGCGAAACCATTGAGGTAGCAATTACCCGCCAGGCCCATGAAGCACACGAGCCTTCTAAGGACAAGTTCCTCATTATGTCGGCCAAGTTTGATGGCGTGGAACCCGACACAAAGCCTGACATGGCACATGTGTGGTCTAAACTTGAATCCGGTGATAAATCGGCTATTGACTCGACGCGAATTAAAGTCCGCTTCAATTTCGACGAGCCTCCCCGTTCAGGATCTAGCGGCAGTGCCGGTATCAGTGGTGCAAGTGTCGCAGGTGTCGCAGGTGTCACTGGTGCCACTGCTGCCGTAGCTGGCTCCACTGGTGGCGCTTCAAGCGCGTCTAACGTATCAAGTGGCTCCGGAAGCCTCAAAGAAGCTGTGCGCACTCCCAGCGCAGCCGAGAAGGCGTCGTCTGGTGTCCCGACGCACTTTGCCGGTATCACGGGTGTTAGCGAGGGCATAACGGCTCCAGACCATGGAAATCACACTATGGATAAGGCCGCAGTTATGGATTCCACACTGCATTCCGGCGACGACTCTCTGGTTGCTGATTATACTGCCCAGTCTATTGTAACCGACAACACAATTGGCAACGCTGGCAAGTCAGCTATTCCTCCTCCCTCTGGCCCCCCACCCAGTGCTCCTTCTAGCGAGCCAAGTGTCCTGAGCGAGGTCGGTGCTGAAGATTTGTCCAAGCTCCCCGGTGTTCCTGCCAAGAGTGATCTGGTCTCGCATGGCGACGCGAAGACTGGGCCTGTGCTATCCCGCAATGGCTCATCGTACCCGTCGACAACGGGTCCTCTTGGCTCTTCTGGTCTGACGGAAAACCACAAGCATTCCGACTCCAAAGAGAAGGCCGACGATGACTCGAAGTTCTCCTCCCACAAGGAGCCCGAGGAGTCAGAATCGCTGGAGGCCGGGGTTGCTGCGGCTGCTTTTGGCGCGGTTGCCGCGCTGGGCGCGAAAGCCGAGGGTGGAGTTAAGCTTGATGACACGCCGAAGGATAAAGCAGAGAAGCAGCACGTTAGCGGCGAGCATGCTGGAGGCAAGCAGAGCGTGAATGCTGGAGGCAAGCAGACCGAGCACGTTGGAGGTAAGCAGAGCCAGAATGCCGGAGCCAAACAGAGCGAGAATATTGGCGGTAAGCAGAGCAACCTCCCTCACGTTGGCGGCAAGCAGTCCCCTGTTGATCTTGCTAATACTGGTGCAAAGCAAGAAGGCTCGACTGGAGTTGAGAAGACCTCAGACGTCACCAAGCGTACCACTGGCTCGACTACGTCGCACTCGGCTTCTTCGCCGTCTGTGCACACTATGACCCAGGCAGATGTCCCTGTTGGCGTACCGTTGCCTGTTGTCGCCGCTATTGCGCTCATTGCTTTCCTTCTGGGCTGGAAACTGTTCTAAGCCAGAACCCCCCTGGTCTGCGCACTTTGTTGTATATTTGGTGAGCGGAAAGGGGATGCTTCGTCCTATTTTACACAGGTAATAAAAGGTAGGCTCTCGTTTTTAACATTTTGTTTTGTACTTGCAAACTCTAGTCTAATAGTCGTTGCCCCGCGAGATGACCTCCTTGCAAGTTGGTCGCAGAATAATTGTGTGTTCAAGCTGAGCAGTGTAAGACTTTGGTGCATCCATGAGCGGCGGATAGTCAGTCACAACGCCAGCCTTGACAAGATTATTGAGGGCAAGAAGATACTTGTCCTGGCCAATTTTATCCAGGTACCGCCGGCAAAACGGGAGCGTGCCGAAAGTGGTGTCAATGACATTCAGTAGCTGCTTGGCCGATGCAAGGCGCAGCGTTTGATGGCCGGCCGTGCCCGAACGGGCATAGTGAGAGCATTCACCCTGGCCAACAACGTAGCCTCTACCAGTAGATCCGAATGTCTCAATTGCGAATACTTCGCCCTCCTCCATCTTTGTCTGATCGGGGCTAGCAACAATGGGCACCGATTTGCCCGAGTGAATAGTATAGGGAGCGATATTATGACCGCAGAGGTTCCGGATCGCTTTGACGGGGTACACTTTGCCGTCGATTTCGACCTCATAAGACTCCATAACTTCCTGAATTGCCGCACCGATGTCGCCAAGTCGCACATCAATACCGGCTTGTTTGACACCTTCGTTCGTCGCCGCCGAGACAGCAGCAACCAATGGGTCGAACTGATCCTGGAAAGTCATAGTCCAAGCCGAATCGATAATGTTGCCATTCACATGGACTCCAAAATCAACCTTGAGCACATCGGACTCTTTCAAAATAGTTTGGTCGCCCTTGTTAGGCGTCCAGTGTGCAGCGCAGTCATTGAGGGACAATCCTGTCGGGAAACCGGTACCGGCTTCCTTCCAAGTGCTACCTTCCGCCAGACTTTGAGTCGAGTTTTCGATCATTTCCGCAATTGAAACCATTGTCATGCCAGGTTTGATGTTCTGTCGAGCATAAGACCGAACCTGGCGATGCACTTCCGCAGCTTTGCGAAGATCGTTGTACTGCTTCTCGTGGTCAACTTCTAGTGCGCGCTTCTCTTCAGACGTCATACGGTTCAAGCTGTCTGTAATGGCATACTCACAGATCTCACCAGTAGGATAAATTCCCTTTTGGAACTGGTGGGAGATGCCGACCGAAGGGGGTCCCTTCTTCTTCTTCTTCTTGGTGCTCTTCTTCTTCTTTTTCTTCTTATCACCGCTGGTTTCATTTGCACCAGCATCCGAACCAGAGTCTTCCTCTTCTACCTCTACAGGCTGAGAATCAGCTAGCTTGAGCTCGTCGACTTTTTGCGTAACTTCGGCAGTCATGACAAATGGATCGATCAGCGGAACTCCGGCAACGTATAAGACATAGTCGGCCAGTCTTAGACCCTGGTAAATAATACATGAGATAAAATCATTAAACTTGATATCAATAAATTAATTGCTGGAACGGTGTCCCAGTCTTTTTTTTGCATCAGAGGCAAATTTCATCAGCGCATCGTCCGAATACAAAACCTCAAAGACCCCAGATGTAACTTTGCTTTGCCCACTGGCACAACTAACGCACAAGTATTTGCCGGAAGATGTGTAAACGCGGCTCAGATAGGGAATGGTTTTGCAATGGAAGCATTTGTAGGAAGAGGAGCGGACTGCGGTATCTAAAGCTCTTTGTGTAACAAGCCTCTCATTACAGTTCCGGCCAGCAGCTTTACGATAGTGACCTCGGCGTTCAATTTCGTTTCTTAGCATTTTCTGGTAAAACGGCAGCACGGCTGCTAGTATATCTTCGTTGTCCTCCTCTCGAATTGTTCGTAAAAGCACGCATTCGTGACAGAATGTTGGCTCGTGACGCCGCATTCGATAAACCTCCAAAGCTAAGAACCCGTAAGGAACCCAGTCAGGAGGAATATAGTTGACTGCTTCGTTGAAGTTGAACCCTTGGTTAAACCCCGCATGGTAAGCGTTTGGACAAGTAATCACAAACTCTCCGGGCATTTGCCGAAGGCCGTACACAGGAATCCCATGTGCCGCAAGAAGCGAAGGTGACACCAGACTCGAGCGGTCATTGAGCAAATCTGGACTCAATTTGAATGCCTCTGGAGCAATCCACTCGCTCAATCGCTCAAATTCAGCGGCATGGCTCGCTGGAATACCGTACCACACTTTGGGATCGCCCAAATGCTGGTAATTGACTGAATAGGCAAAGTTGTCCTCGGTATGCCAGCAGAATGCACTGAATGTCATACCAACATAGGCCCACGGAATTGTGACACCAGAAATTCGTTCATCAAGGTGCCTAAACAGAGAGTCCTTAATGTAAGGCAAATTATTCAAGTTCCAAGGATCCTTCTTATAAGCACCCTTAGTAGGGAAGCCAGACCCTCCTTCTTCGCATCGGATCTCAGCACCGTATTCAACCATAAACTTAGCACGAGCCCCTTCGACGATATGCCAGAATTCTCGTTCTAGGAGCGCTTCTGTAGCCGGCTCAGGAAGAGCAGTGGCATTCAGGCTCTTGAGCAAAGCTTTTTTGAATGCATTAGCCCGTTTCTCAAACGCCGCCAAAGTATAGCTTTTGCCCATATCAAAATAAAACCGTGATGATTCTGCCAGACACCGCGGACAGTACCACCGGGGCAGCCCATGTAACCCTGGACTCAGCCCGCTAACACAGGCGATATGAGCGTATTCTTTGCATTTACAGCAACAAACATCAGTATTCACGGACTTACAAGCCATACACTCGGCTTCTGGATCGCTTTCGGGGATTTTATCTTGAAACAGGCCGTAGTGAGTTTCGTTAATTGAAAACGATTCTAACTCGTCTTCTTCGTCGTTCTCTTCATCACTTTCTTCATCATCCTGTTCGCTTTCTTCGTCACTATCGTCAGACTTTTCAAATAAAAATGCTGCCCGCTCCTTAACATCCCTGCAGTAGTTTTCAAAAGGAAAAACACTGACAAAATACTGTTGCCGTACAAGCATAGCGAGATTTAAATCAACACCAAGTATGGCAGCCACTTGTGACCATAAATTTTGCGAGTCGACAACAGCAAGCCCTCCCAAAGATTGAACAGCATGGTTTAAACTGTAGTAAGGCACATTTCGGGTACCTATTATTGGTGTGAGAGGAAGAGGCCGACCGGCCATCATGCTGTACTGGGAGAGCCGTTCGGCATAATCTCTACCTGTTCGGTTGAGCACACCGAGCGAGGCAATATCCTGCTTGCGACAGTCAAAAGTAAAAGTGTCCCTATCGAGAGAAAAATCGGGTTTCCAAGATGCCGGGGCTACGATCTTGATAATTCCATATTTAGCAGCGAGTTCAGCGTTCTCTCGAAGATACTTGGCTGGATCCGCAAATTCCTCAGCGGATGGATGCAGTGTTGGTGCCTTTTCGATTCCGAATTGGCCAAATAACTCGGCCGGCGCAGGCTCATATTCTTTCTTGGTCTCCAAGGCAACAAAAGCTGGGGTATGTACCTCAGCTGCGACTGGAGTAGAAATTGTTGCCATCACAAGGGTTTATTGAGCACAGTTATAACACCAAATTTTTGAACCCCGTTTGGCCAGTTTGGGATTCTGTCCGATTTATATGACCAGAAATAATTGCTCACTGAAAGATCGTGAAAAGAGGGTAACTTGTGTGAAGGTACTTCTCACCTGAAAAGCAGGCATCCCAAATTTGCCTTTGTAGTGTGGGTTCGTAATCTCTTCAGTTTAGGTTCTAACCCTAGCCCAGATTAGGCATCAAGCAAGGTACTGTGGGAATCAATTTCGGGAAGCAATTTGATAAAACCCTTTTCACCTGATGCCTGAATTCAAAACATAGTTCGCCCAAGGATGTAGGGTCATATATTTCAAGGGTTGGGATCCCTGGAAAGAGTCGCGACGGTTAAATCAGCCCAGCAGACGAATTTACGGATAGATCTCGCGCTGAAGAAATATGCTTGCTGCTACCTGGAAAATTTTCAGTTACTGTGTAAACGTTAGAAATTTGATTAGCTGCTTAAATTTAGATAACACCTGATTTTTGAAGGGTCGTGATGGGCACACTATGACGTCACTGGTTTTGGTGCATCTTGGGTAGTTGACAAAGATCCCTGGGCCGACAGCGATGGATACGGACGCTATATCGATTAGTTATCCTTTTTCCTTTAACACTCATTTTTCGCCAAAAGAGTTTCACTGCCACAGACACAAACATAAACAATGGTTTTGGAAAACGGATACACTCTTGGCTTTTTGGGCAGTGGTAAGATGGGCAGCGCTGTTCTGGCTGCTGCCATTGCTGGTGCTGAGGCCGCCAAAGCTTCCAACCAGCCGGACCTCGTGGTGCCCGGTCGATTTATGGTTAGCGTGCGCACTGCTAAAAGCCGTGCTCTTTTGCAAGAGCGGTTTGGCCAGAAGATCACTGTGGTTTGCGACAACCAAAAAGTTATCGACGAGTCGAATGTCGTCGTGTTGGCTTTCAAGCCCTACATGGCGCAGGATATTTTGAACCGTTTGCACTACTCCCGTTTCACTGTGCTCATCAGTTTGCTTGCTGGCACGTCGATCGAGAGCATCCGCCAGTTCACCAGCGTCAACACTTTCATTGTCCGGGCCACGACCAACACTGCTGCACAGGTCGGCCAGGGCATGACTGCTTTGTCTTACCAGGGTGAGTATCACCCGGATTCACCTATCACTATCGCTGTCGAGTGGCTATTCCACCAGACTGGTAAGTTTGTGATGGTCGAGGAGAGCAAGCAGGATGCCTGCGTCGCTCTGTGCGGTTCGGCCCCAGCGTTCACCTATCTCTTTATGGAAGCGTTAGTTGACGGTGCCATCAAGTCCGGCCTGCCGCTCGAGACCGCCCAGACTATGGCTGCTCAGGTTGTCCTGGGTGCTGGCTACATGGCTTCGACCACTGGCCGTCACCCCGCCTCGTTGCGTGGCGATGTGTGCACCCCCGGCGGCACTACTATCAATGGATTGGCCATTCTTGAGGATCGGGCCGTTCGTGGTGCTGTGATCAGCGCTTTGGACAAGTCCACGCATGTCTCTCAGGATATTGGTCGTGCAGTAAATGAGAACACTGCGAGCATTGAACCTGCCCGCGTTGCTAGCCACATCAATCTTGCCGAAATGGCTCAGCAAATCTCGATCTCTCGCCGCAACACTCTTAATGCTGCCCGTCAGCCTTCTTTATAGATGTATAAAAGCAAGTAGATCTATTCTCGTGAGCAATTCAACTACTTTTCACTGTCACCGTACCACTTTGCACTTCGCTGACATGCAATCGCAGCTGCCGACCGACGACGGCTCACGCGTTTTGCAAGGCGAGTTCGTTGTCAAGGTTATGGATGTCATTAATATCAGTAAATCAATAGGCAAGCAACTCGATGGGCTTGTGGATTCGGGCCGACGCGCTGCTCCAGACGATGATGACCAGCGGAGTGACGAAAAGGAGTTCAAAACAAGCTCCTGCGCAGTATACAAGTATTTGGTGCAAGATGAAGCGGGAACGAGTCGGTTTATGATATTATTGGACGTGTTTGAGTCGCGTTTGCCTCAACCAGGAGCTACTCTCATGCTGAAGAACCCACCCATGAGCCATGGCGTTCTGCTGTGTGAATCAGAACATTTCCGTCAATTAACGCCAGGCACAAAACCAACATCAGATCAGCTGATAGCCCGGCTGAATTTAGAGCTTTCTTCCAGTTGAGTGCAGGAATAATTAGCAAACCGACCGCGTCAGGCTGTGGACAAGCCAGCCTGTAGGTCAAATATTTAATCAAAACTATCCTTTACACAAACTGAGGCCACCGAACTAAAACTTAAGGAGTCATTACGGGGAACCTCTGGAGCCGCAGTGGAGCCACTTCGGAGCCCATCTGCAATAGCGTCGGTGGTCAAATCAAAGGAGACGACAGAACTAAGCCTACGTGCAACACAAAAATAGTCAGATAAAATGGCCTAAACGCCTGGCTCTGGCCTCTAATCTTTAGCCTCCGCGCTATCCGCAGCGCCCTCGGGAGCGGCAGCACCAGCAGCCGGATCGGTGGGCTCGGGAGCCTCCTGCTGCTCGGTAGACGCCCAGTAGGACAAGTTATCTCTGAGGAGCTGCATGATGAGGGTCGAATCGCGATAGAGCTCCTCAGGAAGTGAATCAAGCTCAGAAATCGCGTCATCAAAGGCCTGCTTGGCCAACTCACAAGCTTTGCTTGCCGAGTTGAGAATCTCATAGTAGAAAACGCTGTAGTTCAAGGCAAGACCAAGGCGGATAGGGTGAGTCGGGCTCAAAACCTCCTGGGCGATCTCACTAGCCTTTTGATACGCGTCGTGCGCGGCCTCTGCGGCTCCCTTCTTTTTGTCAGTGTGGGCAAACTCTGCAAGGTAGCGGTGGTAGTCGCCCTTGAGTTTGTAGTAGAACACCTTCGATTCGCCATCACTGGCGTGGGGTAGAAGGTACTCGTCGACAAAACTCAGCACCTCGTTGCAAATATCCTCCAGTTCCTTCTCGATCTTTTGCTTGTAGGCAGTGACCTGGGGCAGGTGCTTGGAGGACTCTTTTTGCTCTTCCTTCTGCTCAATCGAAACAATAAGACGCCAGCTTGCCCGACGAGTACCAATCACGTTCTTGTAGGCGACAGAAAGCAGATTGCGCTCGTCAACCGTGATTTCTTTCGCCTCCTTGGCCACCTCTTTCATGTAGGTGACCATTTCGTCGTAGCGCTCAGCCTGCTCACAAAGGCGCGCAAGAAATGTGTTACGTTCTCTCTGAGAGTTAGTTTCCACATTCAAACCCCTACATAGGGCGGTTCAATTTACCAGAAATCACCAGCATTGCCAGTTCCGCCCCACCCGCTTTACTTACCTCAGTGACCATTAGAAGGGGATCCTGATTCCGCTTACAAAATGACGGCTTTAGCGGGAGATTACCCTGCCCAGCCCTTGCTACCAAAGGAGACCAGTGCTGGAAACGCGTAAATATGGGTATGGCTAGAACCAGTAATGACTATGGAAACTCCTGAGAACTAGGACTCACGCCCCCAAGCTGACCTTATTGCACAATTAAATAAAATTTCAAGCGAAATGAGCCGCTCCAGCTCCTGCAGCTCTGTACCACCAGCTGACCATGTCCCCCTACCCAAAACCCCTCAGGCCGAACTGCCAAAATCTGTGCATCAGCTGTGATCGCGTCAGCATGGCCGTCAAAAGCATTTATATATTAAACAAAGCTGGCGGCCTTATTTTCCAGCGCGACTTCGGCGACTCGCTTAAGAAGCTTGAATCGAATGATTATTTGGTTATTGCCGGAACTCTGCACTCCGTCCATGCTATCACAACCAGAGTCTCGCCTGTGTCCGGCTCGTCAGGGCTAACTGTTATGGATGCCCCATCGTTTTCGTTGCACATCTTCCAATCTCAAACGGGGATTAAGTTTATGGTGATCACAGATCGCCAACAGTACGGAGTTGAGGCCATCACGACCCGAATCCACCAGCTGTACTCTGACTACGTTATGAAGAATCCGTTCTACACTTTGGAGATGCCCATTCGCTGCGAGAAATTCGACCGCCACCTGGGTGCCTACATTTCGACAGTCGCATAAAAAAAACGCATGTAAATTATTTAACTGAATCACCCAATGATGAATTGGAGTTGCAGCAGCGGCATAATTTTCTCAGACAGACGGTCTGCCCAGTTGGCCTCGCCCGGATCCTCCTCGTCATAATCAAGCACATGGAAGCATCCAACTTTGTCTACACGTTGCTTGACCGTTATCAGGTTGACAATGTCCCGTAGAACGACAACTATGGCGCCGCCGACAAGATTGAGCTCGAGAATAGGTGCGCTCTTAAACAAGGGCAGAAACCGTAGCAGTTTAGCAACTGCAACACCAGCATAGGGAAGGATCAGAGGGTATGCAATCGATTTAATGAAATTCGCATTGCCTAGTACCCAGTCAGATTTGCCGGGACGCAGGACTCCGTCTGGATTACGGGCCGCCAACCGCTTTTGGTGGGCGTCCTCGCCCAGCAATCTAACGATATCGCGCAACTCCTCCAGAGTTCGAGGTTCGGCAGGAATCGCGGGCATTGCAACACGCAAGTTTTCAAACCGCGTGAGGAACTCATCGTCCATATTGTTCACATCGGGGGCCCGTGCTGGCCCAGGCTCTTGCATGGCCGCTTCGATCACCATTTCAAATTGACGCATATTCTGTTCAAACTCGGCCTCAGCCATAGCCGCTTCTTCGTCCTGAGGTGGCTCGGGGCCAAATAGTTCTAGAGTAGCCGCCTGGATCGTGTCTTCGACAAAGAAATCGTAAATCTGTCGGTGGAAATAACGAAGAGCCACCATGTACATAAGGCTTCTATGCCACCGAGTTTTAACACCAAAACTGCCAGCTGCCAACATAGGCAACAGTGTCAAATAAGGGCCCGTAAAAAACATACGACTTCGGCTTGCAATCAAAGCCAACGGAATTTGGGGGATCAGCAACAGCCGGCGAAGCAGCCCGGCTGTAGAAAGTCCTGCGGGCAGCATCCCACCTGGTAATTGCGCTGCTTCCATCAGAGGACCCAGTATCTGATCAGTCTGTGACGGGGAGCACATTAGACGAATATAGGATGATCCTAAGCCGTACAAAAGAGCGTAGGCGCTGGCCCCAATAGCGGTTCCCAAACCTGACAGAACAACGCCGGTAAATACACCACTGGAAACACCGGAAATCAAGTGATCAATTAACTGGCGCAATGAAAAGAACATGGAGCTGCCCTGGCGGATGCGAATTGGCGTTTCGCATTGCGGGCAGTGGCGCTTCCCACTGGAGTCCTCTGTGGCCACCCAGCGAATCAAACAGATTTCATGAGCATCCAAATTGCATTTGCAGACTTTTCGCCATGCAAACCCGGGCTCGGCGTGATCAGACTCTAAACAGATCCAGCACCTTTTGGGCTCCGTGGGACTAGTCGCCATTGATTATGCGGGGGTGGGTTGGGTGACTTAATTTTTTCACCCGAGCCAATATTTCCACCAACAAGCCAGATCTATTTAAAAATGAGCGACACACCACAGCTTGCTACCGATGCTGTTTTAAAAAAGTCCGAAACTTTCGACGGTGTTTCGGTTGACGGCATTGACTTTGATGCCCCACAGGCCCAGAACGCTTCGGCTCGCACGATAATCGAGGGAATGCGCACGATGGGATTCCAAGCCTCGGGCATTGCCAAGGCAGCCGAGATTATTGACCATATGCGTACTTGGGAAGGCAAAGATGATGAGGGTAATCGCGTGCGCACCACTGTCTTCCTGGGCTACACTTCGAACCTTATCTCCAGCGGTATGCGTTCGACCATCCGTTACCTTGTGAAGCACAAGCTCGTTTCCGCTATTGTTACCACTGGTGGAGGTATTGAAGAGGACCTTATCAAGTGTATGGCTCCGACATACATGGGTGATTTCACTCTTGAGGGTTCTAAACTACGCGATAAGGGTCTGAACCGGATTGGCAATCTAATTGTGCCCAATGACAACTACTGCTTGTTTGAAGAATGGGTTATGCCTATTCTTGCTAAAATGTGCGAGGAGCAAAACTCTGAGGGTATTAACTGGACCCCATCCAAGGTGATTGACCGTTTGGGTAAAGAAATCAATAACGAAGACTCTGTTTTGTATTGGGCTCACAAGAACGAGATTCCCGTCTTTTGTCCAGCTCTGACTGATGGCTCGCTTGGTGATATGCTGTTTTTCCACACTTTCAAAGAGGATAAGCCTATGCGGGTTGATCTTGTCGAGGATATTCGCCGAATCAATACTATGGCAATGAAGGCTACTCGCGCTGGTATGATTATTCTTGGTGGCGGAATCATTAAACATCATATTGCCAATGCCTGTTTGATGCGCAACGGCGCCGACTATGCTGTGTATATCAACACTGCTCAGGAGTTTGATGGTTCAGACGCCGGAGCGCGGCCGGACGAGGCAATTTCCTGGGGTAAAATCAAGGCTGAGGCCGAACACGTCAAGGTATATTGCGAAGTCACGGCTGTTTTCCCGCTCATTGTCGCTGCAACCTTCGCTTCTGGCGCGGCAGGACCTAAGAACGCTGCCGAAAACGATTAGTCGGAAAACAAAAAAAAAATAACTATATAATAAATGCTTAAACACGCTCTGCGACCTTGGGAGTCCAAGTCCACTTCTCGACCTTGGGCCTAACCGTGCTATAAGGGATGTAGGCCTGAGTAGTGCCGGTGAAGGATTGAATAGTATTCTGAGTGGGAGGAGGAACGGCCTGGATACTCTTTTGGTCCTCGGTGATCTCGTTTGGAGGAATATCAACTTTCTGGGTCAACCAGCCGTACCATCCAGGGGGAATAGTCGAGATATTGTACAAACGAGTGGGATACAGAATCCAACGAGTCCGTCCCCAGATCTCGTCCTCCTTGTCATTCTCAAAGTACCTGTTGCCGAAAATGTCAGTACCAACCAGACGGCCAGCCTTACTATCGCCCATACCGTTCAGTTGTTTCCAGTATTCGCGCGGACCAATGCGCCAAGTATTGCGCAAGATACGCACCAACGACGACGACATTTGTAAATGTTGGTGACATAATTGGTCCAACTTGAGTGGTCTATATTGTGGGGGTGTTGGATAAAGGATAAGTATGGGGTGTTAAGACTAGGCTTGGAACTAGGGAATAATTATTTTAAAAACATTTGGTACGCGACATTTTGGGTAACATCGGAATAGTTATAGCCAATGCGTTTTGCAAACTCATCAATGTTCTCGTCCGGGCTAGGAACAATGCCTACTAATACTCGGGCAATGTCTGAGCCGTTATCGCGGTAATGGAAGAGCGAAATATTGGACGACGTCTTTAGATTGTCCAAAAACTTAGTTAGTGCTCCAGGTCGCTCGGGGAATTCAAAACTGAATAACCGTTCTTCGGACAAATTAGGGGCTCCGCCAACCATATACCTGCAGTGTGACTTTGCCAAATCGTTATCGCTTACATCGTGAGCCTGCATGCCATGAGACGTGAGCTCCTCCATAATTCCACCCACCTCACAGCGGTCTTCGACACTGAATGAAATGTAGACCCGGGCCAGATCTGCTGAACGGTAGCGATAAGCGAATTCGGTCACGGCCCGCGGAGAAATAGATGCAATTAGTTTGCGGAACATACCAGGTCGTTCGGGCATTTCCACAATGAAAAATACCTCTTTACCAGCACCCAGCCGACTACGCTCAGAAACAAACCGCAGCCGGTCAAAGTTCATGTTGGCTCCCGATAGTACTGCACAGTAGGCATTTGCCTCGCCCAGAGCCTCGGGTCCGGCCTGAGAAAGGAACTTTTTGATACCGGCAAGTGACATAGCGCCTGAAGGCTCGACAACACTACGGGTATCCAAGAAGACTTCGTTGATGGCAGCACAGATTTCGTCTGTATTGACTTTTACAATACCATCCAGATACTTTTGGCACACTCTAAATGTTTCATTACCAACAATTTTCACAGCAGTGCCGTCGGCAAACAACCCCACCTCGCTCAGGGTAACTTGGTGGCCCGCTTTCAGCGAACGGTCCATGGCATCCGCATCTTCGGTTTCGACACCGTAAACTTTGATGTGGGGGGCAATGCGTTTAACATAGGCAGACACACCAGCTGCCAATCCGCCTCCACCAACAGCACAGAAAATCGCTTTGAGTTTGCTCAAATCAGTTTGACGAAGGATTTCTACACCAATTGTGCCCTGACCAGCAATGACCAGAGGATCGTCAAAGGGCGGAATGTACTGTAAATCATGCAATTTCTCTAAACGAGCACATTCAGATTTGGCAGCGTCGAAATCGTCACCGTACAAAACCACCTGGGCGCCCATTCGTCGAACGTTCTCGACTTTGATTTGCGGAGTGGCCAACGGCATAACAATGGTCGCCGGAATGCCCAAATGGCGGGCAGAATAGGCAACGCCTTGTGCGTGATTTCCCGCAGAGCAGGTAACAACACCCTTCCAACGTTTATCGGAGGGAAGTTGAGCCATCATGTTATAGGCACCTCGAAGCTTGAAGCTGAAAACTGGCTGCAAATCCTCGCGCTTAAGGTAGATATTTGTGTGGAGCCGTTCGGACGAACCAACTGCAAGATCACATGGAGTCTCTTTCACAACATCGTACACTCGTGACGTTAAAATCTCCCGCAAGTAGTCGGGCTCTTCATTCTGAGACATTTGTGACTAAATAAAAAGAAGCCGATATCGCTGGGAGTTTATAAATCTGGGGAACGATGGTCACCTGTCATCGAAATAATTCACTATAAAATATTGAGCTGCTAAAGCTTACAATTTGGTCTGCTTCGAAAGAGACTTTTCGTACTTCTTGATATCTTTCAGAGTCTGACGGACACCCAAATCAATCATAATTTCCTCGGAGCCACCAGGAATGGCAAAGGCACGGACCTCGCGGTATAGACGCTCAACTCTGCCGCCCTTGCCGCCCTGGCTGTATGCCAGACCACCAAAGATCTGGGAAGCCTCCCGGGCGCACAGCTCCATGCACTGAGTAGCCAGAGCCTTGCAAGCAGCAATGGGACCGCCCAACCGGACAACCTGTTCCTCATCAGACATGCAGTGGTACTGCATAACCAAGTTGTTGAACCAGGCCTGAACACCCTCAATGCGGCCAGCCATCACGCCAAACTTGGCACGGATGACAGCGTGGTCGATGAGCTTGGTGCCAAAAGTCTCGCGCTCCAGAGACCACTCCAGAGAAGCCTGGAGAAGAACACGGCAGAAACGGGTAGCCTGGGCGATGATACCAAGACGCTCGTGGTTGAAGTTGGACATAATGGACTTGAAGCCGCCATTGACCTCGCCAATCACATCCTCGACGGGAACCTTGGTCTCGTCAAAGTTCAGCAGAGTGGTGCCAGAACCAAGCATACCCTGGGTCTTAATCTTGCGGGTATCTACAGTCTCAGAGTCGCGCTGAATGAACAGGATGGAAATACCACCCATGCCCTTGCCGCCTGTGCGCACAGCAGTGATGAAGTAGTCGGCGAAGATACCGTTGGTAATCCACTTCTTGGTGCCGGTGACCAAGTAGTGCTTGCCATCAGCAGATTTGGTGGCAACAGTAGTCAAATTGGCAACGTCAGAACCGGCATCAGGCTCGGTGATGGCCAAACACGAACGCTTCTTGCCCGAGAGCAGGTCCGGGAGAACCCGACGCTTGAGGGCAGGGCTGCCGAACTTGAAAATGGCCGGGACTGAAATGTGGTAGCCACCCATCAGGAACCAGCAGACGCCGCCGGAACCAGCACGGCAGACTTCGTCAATGATGACCATTTCGTGGAAAGCGTCAAACTTCTCCGGGGGGACCGACTTGATGCGAATGTCAGTATACTCGGTGGGGTAGTGACGCTGGCCAGCAAGAGCAGCCAGGTAGCCACGGCGTCCAAACTCGAGATACAAGTTGGGGTCAATTTCGCCTGCGGCGTCCCACTCATCAACGTAAGGTACAATGTACTCATTGACGAAGTCGCGGACCTCGTCGCGCAACGCCACGTGCGTGTCGTTGAAAAAATGAGTGTAGAATCCCTGGTAATAATCGGGCTCGGTATAAGGGAGCAGATCAGAAACGGGAGCCAACTTGACAGGTTTAGACATTTTTGTGTGTTTGAGTTAGGAAAGACAAACAGGTAAAGGTGACTTACCCCACATCTCCCACCATTTAACTTCTCCACAGGACCCCCAACCCTACTTACCTCGGTCTCCGGCTCACGAGCTGTTGAGATGTGGTTGACTGAATAAACCGGCAGCCTTGGTTGAACCGTTGAATAATATTCATTTAACCTGTAACAACAAAAATTCTTAGTACCTGGTGGACCTCAGGGCAGCTTTGATGGCCCCTCTAGCCACTGGCATCAGATCTACATACTCGAAAACCTCATCATGCGCACCCCGGGGTAATTTCACAATTTCCGAGCTAACCAGACTCGGCTGGGACAAGCTCAAAAGTTCGTCTTCAACGCTGTGGATAACCAGCAGAGGAACTTTATTCCAGTCAGGAGTTGCTGCTTGCCAAATCTTTTCATCATAGGTGAAACATTCTGCAATCATATCCCTATAACCGGGATACTCGTTAATAAGTTCGGGCAGCTTGTAGATACCTTCGATTCCGATTACTAGCAACACAGGCACTGGCGCCCATTTCCAGGAAGCAATTTGGCCTGCAATAAATGCTCCAGCAGAGTGGCCAGCTAGTACAAGACTGTCAAAATTATACTCGGCGTGCAAATAGCGCAAGGCAGCTTTCACATCCTGCGGCTGGGTAGGGTGCTGAAATTTGGGAGCCAACCTATAACTCACACTGGCAACGCCGTCGAAAGGCCCAGCTAGGCAATCCGCGCAAAACTTGCCATTCTCTTCTGAGATTTTTGGATCGCGCCACGCTCCACCATGAATTACAATTAGCCAAGATCCGCCCGGACGACTTCCGGGCCGAACCCAAAGCCGTTGGCGAACATCTGATCCATAATAATTAGTCATGATGTATGAAGAGTAGGGATCTTAGTATCTAGTCAATATGTAAGTGCTCAAGCTTCTTAGCGAAATAATCAGCTTGCGAAACACCGCCATTGAGCACTGGTTTTTCGCCTGTAACGGTGACGCGAATACCGTGACGGAGATGGGGGAAAGTTCCACCTGACGCGGAGTGGTGAGTCGAGCGATTGTCCCAAAAAGCCACATCGTTCTTCTTCCATTTCCAGCGAACAGTTTCAGCAACATTTGATGTATAAGTATTATACACGTAGTTCAGCAAAAGCGAACTTTCTTGGCGGCTAACATTGTCAACTTTGGTAGTAAACGCTGGCTCGCAAAAACAGATTTCCAGCCGGTAACTGGATGAGTTCGCACAAGCGGGTGAGAGACAGTGATGGCCGGGCGCCTAGATGTGTGGCCCTGGCGCTTCATTCCATCAACCTGGAATTGAGAAGTATGGCTGGCAGTAAGCTCCTCCAGGTACTCGGCAAAAGGTCGCGAGAGATCATCATAAGTAGCATAGCCGCTAGTCCACAATGTGTCACTTCCCACAGGAGGAACAACGAGCATTTTCAGAATAGCGTATCCAGGAGGCTGGAGCTCATACGCGACATCGCTATGCCACAGGTCAGTTTGGGATATAGTGCCTTTGAATAGACGTACACCACTTGTCGAGTCAATGGCGTTAATTTGGAACAGCTTCTCGTTACTGCCAGCGCTTTTGGCTGTCGGAGTGCTTCCATTCACATGAAGCGGTCCATAGTAGCTGCCAAGATCAAGTAGTTCGTCAACATCAGCGTCCTGATTTCGGAAAAACACAACACCGCGGAATGACACTAGCCGGGCCAGCTCATCTTTTTGGTTGTCAGTCAACTTGTTAAGATTTACACCATGCAAGATAGTACCAAACTTGGGCGTAATGTGCTCTACCTCAGTTGCAGCTGAAAACAGCTCCTTGTACTCAGGGTCCGCATACAATCCACGATCCTCAGGGAGAGCGACCCCCTCGAGAGGCTCCCATGAGGCAGGTGGGTACCCAGCTCTCAAGTAGTCAAACTCGTAGTCACTCGCACGCTGAACCACAGCACGAGCGTAGTACTCTTTGATGATTTCCTCGTACCCGGTAAGTTTTCCAAGGGGTGAGTCGAATGCGTCCTTGGACGACAGGTCACGAGGCAGTGTGTCACTCCGACTTTGGGTAACGATAGCAGCAGGAGGAGTCATTGAATATTTTCATCGAGATCCCTGTTTATATACTCCAACCTTTATTGAAAACTCAAGAGCACGTGAGTTTTGATCAACTAAGGAATGTCATGTATGTATGGCGACAGAGCTTACACTCCGTATATTTACCTGAGGCTTAGTTGGTTGGCTGCACTTGGAAAGCCTGTCTAAAAGCATCTAGCCATGAATTATGATTGACAAATGAGCGAGAAATAATATCGAGATATCGTAATGGTATAAATGTCTTATACTTCTGAAAAACTAGTCGATCTTGAGGTCCTTAAGCTGTTCGGCAAAAAAATCGGCTTGGGAAATACCACCATCCAGAACTGGCTTGTCACCGGTTACAGTAACACGAATGCCATGTCGGAAATGTGGGTATGTACCAAACGAAGCAGCATGGTTAGTTGAACGGTTATCCCAAACAGCCACATCATTCTTTCTCCACTTCCAGCGGACAGTGTCAACGACGTTGGCTGCCAATGTGTTATAAATCAAATTCAATACAGTTTGACTTTCTTGTCGACTAACATTGTCAATCTTTGTAGTGAAAACGGGGTTCACAAAGACCGACTTCCAGCCAGTCACTGGGTGCGTGCGCACAATAGGGTGTGAGTTCGTGACAGGAGCCCGGCGAGTGGTAGCACCAAATGCTTCGACAGCTTTCACCTGCCATTCTGACGAGTGGCTGGCAGTAAGCTTCTCCAAGTATTCGGCAAAGGGGCGCGACAGCTCATCGTAAGTAGCGTAGCTGCTATTCCAAAGAGTGTCACCACCAACAGGAGGGCCCTCAAACAACTTGAGGAAAGTATAAGAAGCAGGTTGAATTTCGAAGGTGACATCGCTATGCCAATGATCAGTCTGTGAAATATCTCGACGAGTAGATAACTTTCGTTCACTAGCGTCGACAACGTGGATGTTGTAAAGCTCTTCATTTTCAGGTGATGTTTTGGGAACAGGTGTAGTTCCGTTTACATGCAGAGGCCCATAATGACGACCAAGCTCGAGAAGCTCGTCAACACCGGCATCAGCCTGATCACGGAAGAAGATCACACCCCGGAAAGCCACTAAACGCGCAAGTTCGTCCTTTTGGTTCTTGGTCAGTTTCGCAAGATTGACGCCATGGAGAATGGTTCCAAACTTAGGTGTGATATGCTCAACCTCAGTAGCAGCTGCAAAAAGTTCTTTGTACTCAGGGTCCGCGAAAAGAGCACGGTCTTCTGGCAGAACGATTTCTTTAAGAGGAGTCCAAAGGGGCTCTACTTTAGGAAATCCAGCCCGGAGATACTCATACTCATAGTTTTGAGACCGACGAATAGGAACAGTGTCGTAGTAGTGCTTAAGAATCTGTTCATAGCCAGCGACTTTTCCAAGCTCAGGAAGTTTGGGCTCAGCCGGCTCGACAACAGTTAACGGCTCACGAGGAATGGCATCATTTTGACGGGCAGTAGCAGTGGCAGCAGTTGGGGGAGTCATTGTGATAGATTTATTGAATGCGAGTACAAAGCCTATTTATGCGGATCGCGTCGCAAAGACATCAAACCACGTGAACTCAGCTCAGTGACTATGCAGATTCAACGATTGATAGCAAGTCAAATGAAATCATCTTAAAAAGTAACATATCTCCTGGCGCATTGATAAACTATAGATATATAGTTTGCAAGCGCTGTTCGGCTCAGCGAGGTTCTTCAGTCGATATCAGATTATCACGTGATATGATTTTTTACTTGGGTTGTCTTGTTATACATGTTAAGGATCGACCAGATTCTTGTCAAACCCACATTGATATAGTTGGCAGTGATAAGATATAAAAATTTCAATTGAAACTTGCTTGAAGCTTGTTCTAATTACGCAACTGGCGAGAAGCTACTACGGACAAACTAATCTGAAAATTAGTGCTCTAGTGGAAAAAAAAAGGCTTTATTAAAATTAACTGGACTTAATGAATTATGCTGCAAATCATAAGTGGGGATTGCAGTATAGATTCAGCTACGATCGGCCTTCCCCAGACAAAGCTTTTCAAGCTCTTTTGAGGCAGGTCATTGATGTCTTATTTTAATTTTCAACATAGTGCAATTCAACTTGAGCAAGTCCACTTTTTATTTTTTTCCATTGAAAACTCCATCGGGACTCAATTGAGCTGTAGTGATATATTCTCCGCAAATATATTCTCCGCAGATCATGATTACCGACCTCTCTGAGTCATATGCCACCCCGAGTAACTGTTCAAGAACCTATTAAGCCCGAGGCATCTGCCGACGCCAAAAGTGCGGCTAAAGTGCGATCTGGGTCTAATGACTTTGCTTCACAGAAGCGTCCTGTTTTGAAGGAATGGACGCCGTCTTCCTGGCAAGGAAAGCCTGTG
This sequence comes from Wickerhamiella siamensis, assembly GCA_030571815.1. Taxonomy (NCBI): domain Eukaryota; kingdom Fungi; phylum Ascomycota; class Dipodascomycetes; order Dipodascales; family Trichomonascaceae; genus Wickerhamiella; species Wickerhamiella siamensis. The sequence goes on from JAJLYV010000009.1 coordinate 87,717, forward strand.
ACTCAAGATGTAATTTACGACGACGAGCAGGCCCTCGAAGCGGCTCTTGCTAAACTGGAGAGTTTGCCGCCCCTTGTACACCCCAACGAAATTGAAAACTTGCGTAAACAGCTCGCCGAGGCTTCTCGAGGCGAACGGTTTGTTTTACAGGGCGGAGACTGTGCCGAGCTCTTTGACTATTGCAACACAGATCAGATCGAGGCCAAGCTCAAGATTTTATTGCAAATGTCGCTGGTGCTCATCTGGGGTACACATTTACCAATTCTGCGGATTGGCCGTATTGCGGGTCAATACGCAAAGCCACGGTCTAAACTGACCGAAGTTGTTGAGGGCTATGGTGAAATTCCGTCGTTCCGAGGTGACAATGTGAACGGGTTCGACCCGAGTGACCGCAAGCCCGATCCGAAGCGGCTTGTCGATGCCTATTTCCATTCTGCGGCTACAATCAATTATATTCGTTCTTCCTTGGCTAACGGATTTGCGAATTTGCATCAACCCGATAGTTGGGATCTGAGCCATGTTCAGCATGACGCAACTCGGGAGCGTTATCAGGCAGTTGTCGACCGAATTTCGGAAGGATTTCAGTTTATGGATACGGTTGGAGACAGGTCGAATCAAGTTCTGAGTAGCGTTGACTTTTTCACGTCCCATGAAGCACTTCTCCTCGAGTACGAGCAAACTCTGACTCGCAAGCACGCTGGCCACTGGTATGATACTTCCGCACACTTTGTCTGGATTGGTGATCGCACACGTCAGCTCGATGGTGCCCATGTTGAGTTCTTTTCGGGGCTGCGCAATCCAATTGGCATCAAAGTTGGGCCTTCAATGGAAGTTGACGAGCTCGTCCGCCTGCTAGACATTGTAGACCCACACTTCGAAGACGGACGAGTAACTCTGATCACCCGGTATGGTGCCGACAAGATTGAGGACAAGCTGCCTGCTCAAATTGAAGCTGTGCGAGAATCTGGTCACCGAGTTGTCTGGGTCTCTGATCCTTGTCATGGCAATACCAAAGTTTCGCCTATCACTAAACTGAAAACGCGCTATGTGGATGACATTATGGCCGAGTTGCGACATGCTTTACGAATTCACAAGTTACATGGCCAGAGTCTTAACGGTGTGCACCTTGAAATGACTGGCGATCCTGTTACTGAATGCATTGGCGGTTCTCAGGGCCTAGAGGATGAAGAACTGTCTCTGCGCTACGACACAGTTTGCGACCCTCGACTAAGTTTGTCGCAAAGCCTTGATGTAGCGTTTTTGGTCGCCGACTATGCCGCTTCTCTTGACTCTAGATAATGTACAGCTTACTACCAAGTATTCACATGCTCCCAATATGTAGACAATATGCTTAAAGCGCGAACGACGACTCCCAATCATTTGTAATGATGCTCTCCCGCAGGATCAGTGGCGGCCGGCTGGCCTCGGTGCCGGCACGGTTCGCATCGTCTACCACAATGAATTACTTTCAGCAGCGTAGTCTACCCATGAACACCGTGATCAAATTCGTGCCGCAGCAGCAGGCATGGGTCGTGGAGCGGATGGGCAAATTCAGCAGGATTCTTCAGCCTGGACTGGCAATTCTTGTGCCGTTCCTGGACAAAATTGCCTACGTCAAGTCGCTCAAGGAAAATGCTGTTGAGGTCCCACGCCAGAGTGCCATTACCTCGGACAACGTGACACTGGAGATGGATGGCATTCTGTACGTACGCATTTTTGACGCCTACAAGGCGAGCTACGGGGTTGAAGATGCCGAGTATGCGATTTCGCAGCTTGCCCAGACTACTATGCGGTCTGAAATTGGCCAGCTCACGCTTGACCACGTTTTGCGGGAGCGCCAGCAGCTGAATCTCAATATTACTGCTGCCATCAACGAAGCGGCCCGAGAGTGGGGCATCACCTGCCTACGCTATGAAATCAAGGATATTCACCCGCCAAATGAGGTGTTGGAAGCCATGCACCGCCAAGTTTCTGCTGAGCGGTCGAAGCGTGCGGAAATTCTAGAGTCTGAGGGCCACCGCCAGGCCGCAATTAACGAAGCTGAAGGTACCAAGCAGAGCATTATTCTGGCCGCTGAAGCGACTGCTCAGGGAATTCGTCAAGTTGCCGATGCGATTGCGACTTCCCCTCATGGTCGTGACGCAGTCTCTTTGCAAGTGGCCGACCGTTACGTTGATGCGTTCGCCAAGCTTGCCAAAGAGTCAAACACTGTTGTCATCCCACAGAATTTGGGTGACATGGGCAGCATGATCGCCGGCGGCATGGCCATTTTTGACAAGGTCTCCAAAAAGCCCGAAGCCAACTCTAATGCCCACTCAATCACGGCAGTCCCTGAGTCGGCGTCGGATAAGGCATAGTGTATATAGTACAAACTTATCAAGACGATACCATCGGTCAATTCGGTCGCCATTAGCTTGTGGTAAATGAGCCGGTTGAATTTGCGATAAAGTAGCCAGCTGGCGTCCTGCTTTACTGCAATATCGCCACCACCTTCTATTCTTTGCTAGTTCATCCGGCAACATCGAACAAGATCGATTGGCACTCAGTAACCCAATTTCATATCCTATTGTGTCATGCTGTTTGATTGCAGCATTCTGGTCAAATATTACGATACTATATATCCTATAATCACGATCATTATTTGTTGGTGTTATACATCTTGCTCCCAAATGGTCTCTGCTAAATACGCAAGATCCCATACTTTGCAAATCGATGCTCCACTGGAGATTGAGCTCTGGCTGGACTACATTTGCCCTTTCAGCCGCAAGCTCTTCCAAAAAGTGTACAAGGACGTGATTCCGGCCGTGCAGGCGACCTATCCCGGCCAAATCAAGTGGACGTTCAACCACCAAATCCAGCCATGGCATTTCCAAGGGTCAATTCTTCACGAATACGCGCTGGCGGTTGGAAAATCACACCCCGACAAGTTCTGGGAGTTCAGCGCCCAGCTGTTTGAGGCAAGTCCGCAGTTTTACGATGAGGCGGTTGTGGACAAGTCCCGAAACCAGTTGATCGTTGAACTCAACCAAATCGCCACCAAAGTCGGCATTGACTCAGCTAAAATTAACTCTCAAGTCGCTATTGTTCTCGGAGAACCCAAAAACCACGGGTCGCCCACTATCGATGACCTCAAGTATTACGCCAAGCTCGGCCGACAAACGGGAATTCACGTCAGCCCCACGGTAGTTGTTGACCTGCTGGTGGATAATAACGTGAGCAGCAGTTGGACTACGGAGGAATGGCTGCATCACATTGAAGGTCTTGTTGGCCGTTGACTATATTTGAATATTCGTTTGAAACTATGACTTTTCGGCTACGATCGGGTACTTTTTTTTCATCCAGACGCATTTCACCCCGCATCCCGGCCGCCTGATTTGTCAACCTACTAATATTTTTTTCAATGGAAGCAATTCGGCATTGGCTGGGTGTTAGCCCCAAGTTGTTTGAGAACTCTCAGAAGAATGAGGAGTTCCGCCGTAACCGCAAGCACTCTCAGCGGTTCCATCCTGACCTGTACAAGGATGAGCCTGCCCAGGAGAGTGCCCCTGCCCCCGAGGCCGCTGCCGTTGAGACCGAAAAGTCCGAAGTCGACGTGCCCAAAGCTATTCGCATGATTCTCATCGGTCCTCCTGGTGCTGGTAAGGGCACCCAGGCCCCCAACCTTGTCGACAAGTACTGTGCCTGCCATCTGGCCACTGGCGACATGCTGCGGTCCCAGGTTTCCCAGGGCACTGAACTTGGCAAGAAGGCTAAGGAGATTATGGATGCCGGTGGACTGGTCAGTGACGACATCATGGTTGGCATGATCAACTCCGAGCTCGAGGAAAACCCTGCTTGCAAGAACGGTTTTATCCTTGACGGTTTCCCGCGCACCATCCCTCAGGCCGAGGCCCTGGATAGCATGCTTGAGAAGCGTGGCAGCCCGCTCAAGAACGTTGTCGAGCTCGAGATCCCCGATGAGCGCCTTGTCGCCCGCATTGAGGGTCGTCTTATCCACCCTGCCTCGGGTCGCTCCTACCACAAGGAGTTCAACCCCCCTAAGGTTGAAGGTAAAGACGACATCACTGGCGACGACCTTGTCCAGCGCAGCGATGACAATGTTGATGCTCTTAAGAAGCGTCTCGTGTCCTACCACAACCAGACTGAGCCTGTCGTTGGTTACTACAAGGAGAAGTCTATCTGGAGCGGTGTTGACGCTACCCAGAAGCCCAGTGATGTTTGGTCCGCTATTGTCGAGGCTGTCGAAAAGAAATAGAGTTCGTGTATAAATAAATCATTCACTTTGATCTATCTAGTATCTGGGTAATTACCTGCTGGTTGTTTGGGTCAGCGTAGCACGTTGCGTTAAAGAACACATTGTCCTTCTCTACAGCATTCATCCAGACCCATTCTTCCGCGTCTTCAGAAAAGACGGCAACGAATTTGTCTTGGCACACGGGACACACGGTCTGTGTAGCGTCCGCAGGCACTGGCACGTACTTCTGGGCCTCGGCTTCAAAATCAACGGCTTCTTCTCCCGGTTTCACTTCGGCGACCAAGCCCTCGACTTCTTCTTCGTCTCGATAGGCGATCCACTCGTCAACGCTCAAAAACCACACTCGATTTCGTGATCGACCCTGCTGGAGCTCTTTGTTTACACGGAAATGCCAGTCCATCTCCCGCTCCTTGGCCGCCCGTCCCTCTTCGTCGTCTCGAAATCGCATACCACATGTAGCACATTGTATAGCCCTATCGCTGTACAAACGAGCAACTAATTCTGGGTGTGGTGCAGCCAGCCCGGCCGTAGACAGCTCGACGGTGGCCCCTAAGGTCACGAGCCCAGATTTTTGTAGACTGCTAAGTAGAGAGGGTAAATCCGCCGGTACAGATGTTACAGGCGTAGCCGTTTTCTCTGGTTCATTTGAAGTATCGTCCTTGAGCACATTAATTGATTGGGCAAGTTTTGCAAAGTCGATGCCCTCCAGGGCCGGCTTCCGCGGGCCCAAGGGAACCTGGTTGGCTCCAGTAACATCCCCACGATTGTTGCGGTGTTTTTTGGAGCCGTTATTACTTGATTGGTGGTTTCCTGGCCGTTTGCGGCGAGATGCAAGATGCTGAATTCGCCCATGGAAATTGTCGAGCTGCTGTTGGATGCTTTGGAAAACAGATGGGTCAACTCCAGGAGCCGATAGTGCCGACTGCAAACGGGTAAGAACTCCACGTATTTGGTCGGCCTCGCGACTGCTGTCGAGAGCCTCAGCCTCTTTAAGTGCGCGGTTGACTTCCACAAGCAGTACGGTCTGATTGAGCACACCTCGGGGCTGCTTAGGCGGCTGGTTTGCATTACCGCGGGCACGCCCCAAAAAGTTGTCAATTTGTCGCAAGATCTCGTGCGGGAACAGTGGTTCCCCGTTAGGACCCGGAATGGTCCATGTCCGGAATAGTTCGCCTAGTTTGACCCGTGTAGGTTCCGGAACGGCGCTAAATGAGTCGCTAAATATCTGATACACTTTTGAGGCAAATAAATCAACGTAAGGAACACGGATGTTTTTGCAAATTGAGTCCATGAGGTAAATCGCAGGGAGCTTTTGTGCGGGCGGACTGCGGAGAATGTGCTCTTGCACTGCCTCCACAATACCTGTCGCATACGCCTTGTTTTCATCGGCAATCATCGACAAAGTCTGAATGATTGGCCGCGAGTTAAACGTGAGCTCGCTGAGCGACTCGAGAAAGTCCTGCTTGATCTCGTCCATGCTTAGTCGTCAACTCGATAACCCAAGTGCGATGATACTTAAATGCAAAGATGTACAGAGAAGACGAACCGTTTTTACAAAAGTTGTTGATAAAACGAATATAAAACTGTTGAAAAATGCAACATGTATTTGACCTTGCAGATTATTTAAAGTTCATTCATTGTCTCAAGTAAAAGTCAGGTGGATATTCACGGGGTACACGAGTTGATTAATAGCCATAGTTATATGGACATTGCACCCAAAATTATTCCAGATGTTCTAACAATAATTAGATCTCAATCCCGTAGTCTAATCCTGAGTTTACCTTTTCTAACTATTGAATTTATTTGTCTAATATTTTCTTTTTTAATCTCAAAAAGCGCCCTCATGCAGCTACTCGCCTCATTGAAAAATACCGTGAGTCATCAAATTTGTTATCTGAAAAATTCATGGCTGCCGGACTGAGTGCTGATACAAAACAGAGCGGCACAGCCCGAGTGTTGGGCTCTGCTACGGCGGGTCTTACCGAGCTGCTCGTTTTCCACCCCGTGGACACTATTTCTAAACGTTTGATGTCGAATTACGGTAAAGTCACTTCGGCTCACCAGCTGAACCAAGTCATTTTCCGTGACACCGCAAATCTGCCGTTCACCAAGCGTATTTTTACCCTGTTCCCTGGCCTGGGTTATGCTGCTGGATACAAGGTGCTGCAGCGTGTCTACAAGTACGGTGGCCAGCCCGTTGTGAACGACTATCTGACCCAGAACTATGCGTCGACGTTCACCGACTTGTTTGGTCCTAAGACCGGCAAGGCCATGCTCTCTGCGACTGCCGGCTCGCTTGTAGGCATTGGTGAGGTTATTCTGCTTCCCCTGGATGTGCTTAAGATTAAGCGTCAGACTAACCCGGAGTCTTTCAAGGGTCGCAGCTTTTTCAAGATCATTCGTGACGAGGGCTTTGCCCTGTACCGTGGCTGGGGCTGGACTGCTGCCCGCAATGCTCCAGGATCTTTCGCGTTGTTTGGTGGTAACTCGTTCGCTAAGGAGTACGTGCTTGGCCTCGAAGATTACTCCAAGGCTACTTTTGCTCAAAACACTGTTGCTTCGATTTTTGGCGCTAGTGCCTCGCTGATCGTGTCGGCTCCTTTGGACGTTATCAAGACCCGTATTCAGAACCGCAACTTTGATAATCCTGAAAGCGGCTTCAAGATTCTGCGTAACATGGTTCGCAATGAGGGCTTCAGTGCCTTTTTCAAGGGTCTAGTGCCTAAACTGCTCACCACTGGCCCTAAGCTGGTGTTTAGCTTTGCTATGGCCCAGACACTCATTCCCGCGTTTGATCGCATGTTGAAATAATGTACATACTCTACTGTTTTTTTTTTTAGTCTAGGACTTGGAACGCTATCTTTCGTCACCTCCCAATAGAGTTTTATCTGCTGACACTGATGAAACCAAGACCACGAAGTGTGTGGGCACGGTACAGGCCTGTGGTTCGCCAAGTTGCGCGGCAAACCGGGTTATTTCTAGTGCGAAGGAAAATTTTGATTTTTATCTTTGCGTTGCTGGTCACACTGTCCTTCTTTACCGCGGTTCCGGGCGTTCCTCACGTGAAAATTGGCGGCTCAAAGTACGTGTTAGTGCTTGGTGCAAATAAGGGCGGCGGTGTGCAGCAGTGGAAAGGCGCCAAAGAGTGGGATCTGGAGCGGACATCGATTTCAAATAAAAAGGACTATGTGTCGCGCCACGGCTACCATCTGGCTATCAAGGACATGACAGCGAAGCGGCGGTACGCGCATGAATGGCGCGAGTCGTGGCAAAAGGTGGATCTTATTCGCCAAAGCATGCGGCAATTCCCCAAGGCAGAATGGTTTTGGTGGATGGACTTGGAGTCGTACATTATGGAACCGCAAAAAAGCTTGGAAAGCGTGTTGTTCAATCACATGGACCGCCTGGAGCGTAACCTGACATACTATAATCCTACGGGAATGGAAGAGGACATTCCATTTGTGGACACAACCCAGCCCATTGATATGATTATCACTCAGGACTGCGGTGGCTTTTCGTTGGGCTCCTTTTTCTTGAGACGGTCCGAGTGGACGGACATGCTTCTCGACGTGTGGTGGGATCCCGTCATGTACGAGCAAAAACATATGGAGTGGGTTCATGGCGAGCAAGCTGCTCTCGAGCATTTGTACCGTACACAGCCGTGGATTCGCAGCCGGGTTGCGTTTGCACCGCTACGTCAATTCAATGCGTTCCCCCCAGGCGCCTGTGCTGATCAAGCCAACGATCCGCGGTTCTTTTATGACAACAAGGCCCGAGATTTCGTCGTCAATATGGCTGGCTGTCAGTTTGGCCGCGACTGCTGGCAGGAAATGGAGGACTACAAAACACTGTCTCAATCTCAGCACAAAAAAAGATTCTATTTCTTCTAATTTCAAAAATCAACCCATGAGGGTTGCTAACTCAAACAAGAACTTCCAACTTTAAAATAAAGTTGTCAACCTGAACAAGTTGTCATTATTTACAGAGCTCCTTCCACTTCATCCGGGTTCTGGCCGCGATCCTGGCGGATTGTACGACGAGTGATCTCGTTGAGCTCATCGCGGAGCATGAGATACATGAAAAAGTTCGCGACCATCTCGCAAAACACATAGGTGAAAACTAAACTGTTAGCCAGAGGTTTGTAGCCCAGATAGCTCGCCAAAGTGAGGGCAAAGTAGCCTAGCAGACGTACAGGTACTGATCCACGCCAGTGTTCGAAACAATTTTCCTGGAAGATAACAATAAAATCTTCAAGGCCCAGGAATGCGAGTAAAATGGCCGCTAGACCGGAGAGTTTGTCGCCTTCGCCAACATATATGTTAGGCAAGTCAATAGCCTGACCCAAGACAACCACCAAGAAGTTTGAGTAGATTGTTAGCGGGCTTTTCAGGAGAAAAACTGCACAGGCCCACAGTGTGCATACGCGATACAGCGCAATAGTTTTACTTGACACTATAGCCATCTCGGACACTGGGAGTTCGCGTCAGCCGGCCTGGGAGTGAAATCCTGTGCCACAGTCAGCGGAAGCAGGCTGGAGGCGGAACGGAGGTACAGTCAGCGGAAGCTGGAGTTTGGCGAGGGGAGCCACCTGGGTGATTCCTAAGCAAGGGGTACTGGAATCCCCAGTAGCCCTTTGCCAATTCGAAGCAATGATGAATTGGACGCTGCTATACTTTGAATATATGGCTCTATGTAGTCAACATCTGGAATTTAGGCTCTATATCCCAGTCAGTTAAGCTGAACACCGAAAAACAGTATCTGCAGCTCCTGCCTAGATAGGCAATCCCTTATCTAAGCGAGGGAGTATCGTCTGAACCAAGAGGGAAGAAGCCATGTCCGGAGAGTTTGAGTCTTCGTACTTTGACCCGGACTTCACGTCCGGTCTAGGTGATGGCACAGACACAGACCTTATGTTTCTTGACGTAGACCTTTCTGGCGATCAGCGGGGTAAACAGGACCTCACCAGCGCGTTCGATCTCGACGCGCGGTGGGGGGATCCGGCGTTGGGTGCTCAGGACTTTGCTAGCGCGCCCGCTCCGGCCCACAATCCGCATCAGGTGCCCATGCAAGCGCCAATAGGCGAGATGGCACCCAGAGACCCCTCTGGTCCCCGCGGAGGCACACCCCAGGTGCCACACATGACCCCTCACATGCCTAACATGCCTGCACCCGGCAAACCGAATGGATTTGATAACTCCCCTATGATTCTTGGCTCCCCACATTTGCAAATGGGCGGAGCCGGTCGCCAGGGCCAACCTATGGGGATGCACCAGCAATATGGTGGACGGCCAATGCCTGGGGGTCCGCAAGGTGGCCTCATGGGGCCTCAGGGACTTCATAATCAGCCTGGACAGCCTCCTCAAGGTCCTCAGGGACTCCAAGGCCCCGGAAATCCCGGCCTACAAGGCCCCGGAGGCCCCGGAGGTCCAGGAGGCCCCCAAGGTCCTGGCGGAGGTCCTGGCGGTCCCGAGGGTCCTGGAGGTCCTGGTGGCATGCCGGGTCGACCCATGATGCACCAGCAGGCTCAGCCTCCGTCACGGCCCCAAACAGCGTCGCGACAACGTATGCATCCAGGCCGAATCCAGCTCCCACGCCAGGATATGTCTCAAGCGTTCACAATGCCCCCAGGCCCTGGGGGACCCGGACAGGGCGGAATGCCCGGTCAAATGAGCGGGCCTATGAATGGAATGGGTATGCCTGGCCAAATGGGTGCTCAAGGTGGTCAAAATTATGATATGAGAATGAATATTGGTGGAATTAATGGTAGGCAGCCTGGCCAGCCACCAGGAGCTCATCATCCTGGTGGCCCACAAAATGCTCTTGGCCAGCAAATACCTGATTCCCGTCGCATGATATCCCCTGTGAGCCCACGTAGCGAAATGATGCGCATGACTCCCCAGCAAGCTCAGGCCCAGGCTCAGTCTAAACAGCAGCAGGCTCAGCAACAGCAGCAGCAGGCTCAGCAGCAACAGCAGCAGGCTCAAAGAAATTCGCGACTTCAATGGACAGCACAGCATGCCCAGTCTCCTGTTATGTCTCAACAACAGCCTCAACAACAAAGACCTCGAGGTCGTCCTCGCCAAGCTAGCACAACTTCGCTGCCAGGCAGCGCTGGTCAAAGCCCCGTACCGCCCCAAGCTGTACCTCCCGGAAGTCTTGGAGGTCCTGGAGGTCCTGGAGGTCCCGGGGCTCCAGGGAATCTTGGCCCGAACGCAGGTCTTGGAGGCCCCGGCGGTCCAGGAGGTCCTGGTTCAGGAAGTCCTTCGTCTGGAATGACGCTTTCCGGATACATGGCCCAGAACTGGCGTAATGTGCCTACTGGTGAAGGTCCTGGTGGCCATGCAGCTGCCGCTGCTGCAGCAGCAGCAGCTGCCGCGGGTGGACGGGCTAACGATGCCAGAGCTCAGCTTGCTCATGCCCAACAGCTTCGCCAACGCCAACTTGCTCGTGCTGCTCAAGCTCAAGGTGATCCTGGAATGCCGCCAGGTCCGCCATCCCAGGCCCATCTTCAGGCGCAGGCGCAGGCCCACCAGGCGCAGGCGCAGGCCCAAGCTCAGGCGCAGGCTCAGGCTCAAGCACATGCTCAAGCGCAAGTACAGGCTCAGGCCCGAGCTGGTGCTGTTAGGCGGGCTCCTGGAGCTATGAACCATCAAGGTATGCCTCATGGAATGCCTGGTGGAATGAATATGCCGCCTCCCAAGCGCCGCAAAGTGCGCACTCCAAATCCCAAAGCAGCTAGTGAGGCAGTGCGACTATCGTTGGTGGCACTGTTTATGCTCCTCGGAAGCGAAAGTCCTAAACCAGAGTCCGACAAAGTCGAGGGCGACTCAACGGGCGACTCAGGTACCGGTTCTGCAACCAGCGGACCTGTTGTGACTAGTTCCACAGTGCCTGACCCGCTAGATATGCTTGCAAAGGTTGACAAAGTTCCGGCACAACAGCGGCTTGGACTTTTGGCTCGTGCTTTAGATCGTGTCCAAGTGCCTACTGTTGGCTCGGCGCGCTTCCCGTATCGCGAGATCCCCCCTGAGCTGTTCTCGTATGTTTTGGCAAAGTTTATGGAGACACAATCGAACAATGAAAGTGGGCGCCCCGTCGTCGATGGCCGAAGAATTAACTTGTACGTTTTATTCGTGTCTGTGCAAGCGTGCGGCGGCTTTGTTGGCGCGTCGAAGCGACTTAAATGGCTTAAAATTGCCAATCACCTCAAGCTGCCGCTCACCACTAAAAACTGTTTGAGTCTCATCAACATCTACGTTCGGTTGCTAGCCCCCTTCGAGCTGGCGTACATGCAATCTCCTGCTCTCCGACAGCGTCTACTTATATTGACAACCGTCGTCCGGTCGCATATGCGGCGGGGCACCGAAGGTGGGCCTGGTCGGCGCCAGGCCGAGATGTTTGCGGCAATTCGGACTCTACGGTTCCGTGCACGAGCTCAAGCACTTGCGCGGTCTCGTGGTAAACCTGTTCCGCCGCTTTTCCCACCACATTTACTGACTCGCAACCGATCCAATGCTGGAGTGGGTCCTAACGGTGCTCCTCTAGGTGCTGGTGGTGCCAACTCCCGTGACCCCAGTGCTCCATCGGCAGGCTGGCGAACGCGGGCCAAGATTGCCAAAGCTATGCGAGCCATGGATTTACATCCGCGCTATGGCCGGCAGTCCACCGAGACCAAGCTTTACGATCGCGACAAGCTGTTTGAGATCGCAATTGGCGAGCATGGTGCTTATATGGCCCACACGAGGAGGCGTACGCCTTACGGCGGCCGAGACTTGCGCTCGCTAGTTAGGCTGGGAACCGAGATTGAGAATTGGCGTCCTGATGTTGCATTCCCGTTCGATTTGGCTACTGTTGATTTGCGGGCTATCAAAATGTCTTTGGCGTCGCGAGACTGTGCCGAAGTCCGCCAGGCGCTCGATAAGCTGATCGTGGTTACTACTGATCCACATGTTCATATTTCGCTACAGCATTGCCCCTTCTTGCTGGCAAATTTGTGTGAAGTTGTGCAGCTCATCCTCGAGCCACTGCTTGCCGAAGACCGCTCGAAGATTCGTCAGCCGCATCGCGGCGTGCAGTCTGTCGATGTGCAGACCGAACCTGACGAGATCTGGTCCGTTGGTGATCGCATTCTTGCTGCCTACAAAATGCGGGACCTTGCTGAGCCACAAGATGTTGCAATCACGGTTTCATCAACCACAGGTAGCGAAGTTGAGCCCTCACCGGTCCACCCCAAGCTCGCAGCGCCCGATTTGGTATCGGAAACGATTGCTAGTGCTCGCCGTTGGCAAGAGATTGATGCTAAAGTGGCCCGGCAAAAGGCTGAAAACCTTATCAAGAGCCAGCAGCTTCGCGGTGAGAACGTTGCCGCCGCGAGTGTCGCCTTGGGCCGCGCTGACGGTCCTCTTAAGCCGTTTGGGTTTATCAACTACACGCGGCGTTACGAGCGTATCGAGCAAGAGCTTCTGTCGCTCAAGTCGCACACTGACGAGCAGAATGAGTTCTTCGTAAGCGCGGCCTGCTCGCGGCTGCTTGCGTCGACATGCGTCCTGCGCAATCTATCGTTCGCTGAGCCTAATCGTCCGTTGATTGCCCGCAAGCCTAATTTCCAAGCACTCTTGTGGAGCTTGCTTTATGCCCTGGCCGAGAACCCCTGTTTATTGGATTCAGAGCTTCGCACTCTTGATTTGTGTAAAGATCTGCTTGTTCTACTGTCCAATATCTCGCTGCATTGGGTGCTCACTGACCCGAAACACACACTTGTCTTGATTCTGTTTTTGCTGTCGTTTTCGGTGAAGGAGAGCCCATACACTCCTGAGGGCCTTGAGTTCCCTGAGTGCGATATGGAGGTCCATCGCTCTATTGGCAATGCTGTCGACGTGTTTTGCAAGCTTGTGGCCCGAGCTTCGAATCGTGATCTCATCCAGGCCGTGCTTCTCGACACGGTTACCGATCCCGATTACCGTGTGCTCATCAAGCGGTACCTTAACGGCCGCCCGCATCTTGAGCCTTGCGAACTGCTAACGAAAATGTTTGCCCTCGTGGCTTCTGTCATGCCGTCTTCTCGCTTCCGTCCAGCTGCCCGTGATATGGATACGCGCCGTCCATTTTTGCTACTCTCCGCACTGTCTTGCGATACGCTTGTTTCTATGGTGCCCAGCGACGAAGATCAGCCGCCCGATGCACCAACGCCTTGGGCCGGAACCAACATCGCTGCACAGTGGTTAGCGTCTCGTGATCACTTTGGCAACCGGCTCCTGCGTGCCATCAACTTTATGGCCATGGTCGTTGTGTCACCTCAGCCGCAATCTACGCCTGCGGGCTCGACCCCCAGCCAGGGTGAGCACTCACGGCCCTTCCAACTGGTTACCAGGCACGGGGTGGATATTCTGCAAACTCTGTACCGCAAGGGCAATATGGGTGCCTCGTTGCATAGTCTGGGGATTTTCCCCACCGTGGAGCATCTGCTGGGCAACATGATGGCCGGTGAAATGGAAAAGAACGTTGTGCGTTTACTCACGACTCTGTTTGATGATAGTCTCGAACGCGTGGCCGCTGACCGGAAACGTAAAGCAATCGAGGATACCAAGCAGTAAGCGCTGTTAGACATTTATTTTTATTTACATTGCTTAATCTAATAATTTAATGCTATTCACCAAACCGCATGAACCGCACAATCTTGGTTGCTGGTTCTTTACCAACAATTGGTGCTAAATCGTCAATGTCCATTTCCACTAGCTCAGCTAGGGAACCAACTTTAGCCATAATCAGCTCTGAGTTTTGTGCCGTCACGCCTGGTATTGCTTGTAGCATGTCACGAGCTGTTTCGTTCATTACAACTTGAACGCCAGTTTGAGCGCATTGCACAGGATCAGGCTCTTCAGCATTGAGCTTCAGAGACCGAAAAATCTCTGCAGTATGCCGTGGCGATGCGCTCCAAATGAGCTTGAGCTTGGGGAACCTGAGCAGTAACAACGCCAAGTTACCATGGATGCTTGACTGGCGTTCGATTGAAGCAGTACGAATTTCGCGAAATGGTTCCAGGGAGAATGACTTGTCGCTACCGAATTCAATGAGTAGCACAGCTGTTTTATAATGGCGAAACATGGACTCGCACTGATTTACTAGCCGGCCTGACTTGAATGATTCGATTAAATCCGTGACGGTTTTGCGCTCGACACATAAATCAGGAGTTAGGATGTAGTCGCCAACCAGCAAAGTTAAAGGAACAACTTTCATGTGAGCCTGCCATACTAAAAACGGCAGAGACGATCGGAACTCTCGGGCATCAACAATGACTCGTGGTGGCTCAGTGAACACTTTTGTTTGCACCCGACCGCCAACTCGAGTCGACACAACACGAGGAGCTTCATTATCAAGCTGCTCGTCGTCAATTATAACCATAGGCATGGCTCCTTTTTCCTGAATGAGGTTTGTGAAAGCGTCTTTTTCTCGGCGCAACGAGGTCAGGTATCGCATCTCCTCGATCGAGTTGCGGTAATAGAGAAAATAGATACTTGGCTCAAAATCAATGCGCACACGGTACATTTCGATTGCACGCGTGAATTCCATTTGCAAATCGTACACAATGATGACTTGAGGCTGCCATTCGTCGAGAATGTCCGATTGGGCGTGTGTTACCACCAAGGGCTGCACTTTAAGTGACACCACCTCCACTACCTCAGGGGAATCAGCAGGTATGGAAAGCTGAGCAGATTCAGTGGATTCCGAACGCTTTGGGGGGTCAGCGTGTTCAGAGGGCTCGGGAGTTGGACGGGATTCAACAGTCCGCAAAGTGCCCCTGACTCGCCGGCGCTTGGCCCGCCGCTCATCAACAGGTTCAGGCTCGAAAGCTGTAGTCGTGGTTTCAACACGAGATTTCCAATCCAAGAACTCTTGTTCGCGGCGTGTGTAGTCAAACCCGTGCTCTAAAAAGTGCTTAACCAGCAGCACAGCGCTCAGGTCTTCAACGACTACCAGCACTCGTGGTGTACCTTCTAGGGATTCCAAGGTTGTACGCAAATATTCTAGTTTTGGGAGACTTTCCTGGAAATGAACTCGTTGACGGGCAAGCTCACGCAGTGCTTCAGCTTGAGGTGTCAGTAGCCACGGTGAAACATCACGAGATTCGCTAGTCCTATGATGCCATAACTGTTCGAGTTCTCGCATAACTTGGACAGGATGACGGTGGGTAATTGACGACAATAAATCCTGAAGTACGCCCAAATCATCAACACTTCGACGGCCGTCTCTAGAAAGACGATGCCACTGGGAGCTTAAAGACGCTCTAACTGTGCGTTCTAAATCGGTCTTCATCGCTGCGTCTACAGTCCACGATTCAGTGTCAATGCTCGGAACACGACGCTTAATATCCGAAATACAGCCCTGTAAAAGCTCGGCAACTTGGGCCTGCATGAGTCTCATCGATTCCGACATGTCAATAATGCATTCATTGATCGTAGTGTTGCCCAAACAGTCGCTCACCTGGACGTGAAATCTCGGCCATAGAGCTACTTTTGAGACTTGCAAACTTTTCAATCGCATCGACAATCCATTGATACCGGGCGAAATCCGTTCGGGTGTATCAGAAAGCGCCTTAATAAAAGCATGCGGGTTCTTAGCTCGGAGTAGTCGCAAAACAAACGCTTCATTGCTCGTGTCGTCTACACGTTCAGCATGCAATACAATAATACCTGTGATCATATTGATTGGAATTAGCTCGGTCAACATGTCCACCACCAAGATCGGTGTAGTAACCGCATAAACGCCGCCAGCATTATACAGATCGGCCCGCTTAGCACCTGAAGTCTCATACCGTAGTAATTGCATACCCCGCGATGGCATCTCGGGCAGTGCCAATAAGTTCAATTCGGACCTGATGTGCTCAATGTCTACTTTGGAGGCTCCAATAATGAGTACTAGGTTCTCTTTACCCATTGGCACCTCTGAAGTTGCAGTGCGCTGAGTTCCAGCAATGTCAGTGGCCATTATCAGTGCTGCAGCAATTTGGTATAGCCCAAGTCCTTTTGCAGTCACAGATAAATGGTCTTGGTACAGTAATTCGCGTACTATTTCGGCCACAAACGGCACAAGTGGTAGTTTAGGCACCAACTGCTCGGTGCGAGCCCGTGATGCTTCGCGTACAGCATCGTAGCTCGAGAGTGTGTCTGACACTTGAGACGCTGTTTCTTGAGTCGCCATATCCGTTGGATTATACGGCGACCCCGGCGGCGTTTCGTCAATGAAGAGCGAATCGCCCATTGTGCCCTCTCCTCAAAAACCAATAACCCGAGGTGGGATGCGACTTCGCTTAGCAATGCAGAAGGTGACTGAACTGGTCCAGGCTTTGGGGCCGGATGAAAAGTACTTTTGTTGTGAGTTTTTCCCGCCTAAAACTGAACAGGGTGTGGAAAACCTTATTGGCCGATGCCGACGTCTGGTCAATTTAGGCGCGCTCTTCGTGAGTGTGACGTGGGCGACGGGCGGTGCCCATTCCGACCAAACTCTGGAACTGGCCAAAAGATTCCAGAACGAAGTTGGTGTGCCGACTGTGCTCCACTTGACATGCACAAATATGGATAGAAAAATTCTCGACCATGCCTTGGCTACGGCAAAGGCGGCTGGCATTCGAAATATTCTCGCTCTTCGAGGCGACCCTCCCCGCGCCGAGTACAAGCAGCAGAGTGAGTTACAGTGCGCCAAAGATTTGGTGGAGTACATTCGGACAAACTATGGGGACTATTTCTGCATTGGTGTCGCTGGATATGCCGAGGGCCATGCCGACGGGGCTGTGTGCGAGCAAAGTGTCGAAAAGGATTTGCCTTTTTTGGTAGAGAAAGTTGAAGCTGGTGCAGACTTCATTGTGACCCAACTTTTCTACGATGCGGAGAAGTACATTGAGTATGAATCCCGTCTTCGCAACCATCCTTCGGGCGTTTTTAAGTCGATGCCAATTATTCCCGGGCTAATGCCTATCAATTCGTACAATTCCTTGCTTCGATCGGCCAAATTGAGCGCTGCAGCAATCCCACAGTCGATTTTGGATGTATTGCAGAGTGTGGACACTAAAGATGATGTTCAAGTCAAGGAAGTTGGTGTGAAAGTCATGTGTGACATAGTGGCCCGCCTGCACAACTCTGGTGTTCGGGGCGTGCATTTCTACACTTTGAATTTGGAGAAATCAGTTGCTCAAATTGTGACGAATCGTGGCATGGTAAGTATCTTGCGCAATGGCCGCGATCAGAGCCCTGACTCCACGGAATCGGTTACCTCTCTTGCCACTTGGGATGACTTCACCAATGGTCGATATTCCGACCCGCGGAGTGCTGCGTTTGGTGAGATAGATGGATATGGCCCTGTAATCCATGGTGCCGAAAATAACAGTCCCAATAAATCGTGGGGGGAGCCTCAAACGACACAGGATATCTCAGATATGTTTGCTGGACATATCACTAATGAGATCACAGTCATTCCATTCAGCGATCAGCCTCTGAGTGCTGAGACTTCGCTGATTCAGGAAGAGCTACTTGCGATGAATCAAAAGGGCCAGTGGACGCTGTCCTCTCAACCCTCTGTTGTAGAAGCCAAGTCTACAGACCGCATTTTCGGATGGGGCCCTGCCAACGGCCATGTTTATCAAAAGGCATTTGTTGAGTTTTTGTGCACAGCTGAAGACTGGAAATTGTTCAAAGAGCGACTTGCCAAGGTACCAGATACTGAGATAACCTACTTTGCTGCAAATGAACACGGCGAGGTCGACACAAACGCTCCTGAGGAGCCTACTGTCGTCACTTGGGGTCGCTGGGAGGACCGTACTGCTCAAAGTACGTTCTTGACAGTCGAATCTTTCACCTCATGGCGCGACGAGGCATTCAGCGTACTCCGACAGTGGCAGCGTTTATATCCTTCGGATTCTGCTGCCTATAAACTGCTAGACAAGGAGGCCTCGGATCGCTACTTAGTTACCCTCGCTCATCATGATATGGCTAATGGTCTCTGGGAGTTCTTACTGACTTGAAACTGTATAGAAGTTATACAAAAATAAAAAAGAGCATATAGATTTTCAAAAAACATAGTGAATTCAAGAGTAGTGACGTGAGTGACTGTTGAGCACTATACTGTAGGGCAGTGACAGTGAAAAATCAGCTCGAGGACTCAGGCTCAGGCTTTCCGTACTTCGCTCTGAGCAGCTGAACAAGTGTTGGCCCTCCTTCCTTAAACTCGTACTGTTTAAAGGCCACCAGACCGACAGCAACGGCGAAAACCGGATCCGCCCACTTCGAAATCAGGTACTTGTACATGACTAAGTACAAATCTGAGAACTTGAAAGTTACACTACGGTAGTTGGTACATAAATGCAGTTAAATATATTACTCCTGAGTCTGGCTAAGCTTTTCAGCGGCCGCAGATACCTTGGGACTGTAGTGGTGGCGCAAAATTGCAGTCTCCCAAATCGTGCAAACCTCGCTGTTACTATGCTCAGGTAGCTCAGCGTTCGGATTATACACACCTCGAGCAACTCGGTCGGTGGTGGTGTAAATGCCTTTAACATAGGGGTGCTTTTTGATCATCATATCCATAACATTACAGCTCACAAGAGCCGTTCGCTCAGGGAATTGCAAGGCACACATCGCCAGTCTCTTCGTGAAAGCTAGGACCCGGGGTCGGCTCGCCATGCTTTGCTTTGCGAATAAAGCCTGTAATGACCTCACAAGCATATCTGTTTCGCTGGTCATTTTACCTTTGTGCGTAGACTCCAGATGCTTGTGACTTTGTTCAATTCCTGGACTCAGAGCCATGGGGTAGAGAACATTGTACAGTTGGTTGATGAAAAAGGAGAGATCGAGGTTGATGCTGTCTCCAACCTGGCCAGAAAGCAAAGCAAACGCAGTGCAAACACATAGCAGAGTCTGGCGAGTATTTTGGTGTTCATCACCCATGTGTTCAACCAAGATTTCTCGTAGAACTTCAAGTAAGTCGCCAAACAGATCGGCGTTGATTAAGTGGGCAAATTTTGCGAGTCCTTCCAGAGTAGCAGGCATAAGTGTTCGTGACCGCTCTTTCAAAATATTGAAATAAAGAACAAACACTAGTTTGAGTGTCTGGGCTTGCATTTTTTCGCGCATCTCCGCAGACACCGCGGTTTCAGCTTTGCGCATTTCTTCGTCGATTTCCTTCTGCTCTTTGCGCTGCTTTCGCTGTTTGCGAGTCAGGTGAATGCGATCTTTCTTTTTAATGACATCTTTGGGCTTTTCTTTTATCATTCGCTCCAAATCTGCCCGGCCAACCAATTCAGTCAACAACCGCAGGTTGATCAATGTGCCCAAAACACGTGAATCGACCTTATAGCGCCGTTGTTTGATCATTTTCGCCATGGCCTGTACAATCTCAAAACTCACATGGCCTTCATTGTCTTCTGCAAACACATTATTCAAGCACTGGATGGCCTCGTTAAATCCCTGATCTACGCGTTGGGATCCAAGTTTTTCAATAACCAGCCTGATCCACTCGCCACGAAAATTGAAGTAGGGAACAGATTGCAACAAATTGCAGGCAACCGAAACCGAAGTACTCGCCAGGGCATATTTTTTGCCGTGGGTTTCAGCTTTACCTTGCTTGAAGAAAAGGTAGACAAGATCAACATAGTTTTTGTAAAGGGTGAGTAAAAGTTGCTCGAAGTCTCGAAGTTGGCGAGTTTCCTTAGTAGCCTTCTCCTTCATTTGCTCTTGGCTCAGAGGTCGAATACGGTAGCCAGGTATAATGTCCTTATAGATCCGCAAAAGTGACAGGATAATGACCTGCCGAGTACGGGCCTTGTGACTTTTGGCAGCCAATCTTTGGAGCTCGCGAATTTTACCAATATTTTCTTCCGGATTTTCATTGATAGCCTCAGCAGACTCGGCAATAAGTTCCTTAATTTCAGCCAAGGGCATTTCAGGTACCTCCTCTTCCTCCTTTTTGGGCTTCTTAACGTCTTCGAAGCCGCTAAACTCCTCAGGCGCCGGTTCAGCTTCGGCAGAACTATCGGCCTCTTCCTCGGATTCAGATTGTTGAGATTCTTCCTCGCGGTACACTCTGCGGATTTGGCCGTTCACAATGACTGGAAGAGCCTCTTTGGCATCATCTTCTTTGAAGAAGCGCGGAACGCTTTCAAGATCGACATCTTCTTCTCCACTAAAAGCATTCCAACCTGTGGATAAATCCTGATCCAAATGCTGGCGCTTACGCTGCTTGGAATCGAGAATAGCCTGCTGTTTGCGGGATCTTTTTGCCATAGTTTTGAGGCCCCCCTAAGTTTATATTTCAAAGGATTTGGGCTAATGACTAGTCAAAAAATATGTGAAAAAAATTAAGTAATCGAGTTTACGCTCTAAATCTCAATGGGCAGGCCAGAACAAAAGAAGTTCAAGGGTCCCAAACCACAAAAGCCCGAGTTCGACAATGATCCAAGTGTTCGAATTAACAAAAAGCGTCGAAAGGAACCTCAAGATGAACTCAGCAAAGATGCCCCACGGGCTTATCGCACGCTAATGAAATGGCAGGCCCATGCAAAACAGCGAGCGGAGGAGCGTGCTACAAAGCCAAAAGAAACCAAGCCTGAGCTAAAAATCCGGAAAGGAGAGTCTATGTCAGACTTTTCTCGTCGTGTGAATGATGCGGTACCCTTGCCAATGGCCAAAGGTGTCAATGATGCTAAGGCCATGAAAACCTCCCAAAGACAGCGAGCCAAGGCAGATCGGTTACGCCAGGAGTACAAAACTCGCCTCGATAAACGAAGAGGACGTACTGAGGATGATGATGGTGCTGATCTGGTGGCCGACAATTGGAAGAGCGGCAAGCGAGATACCTCTCCTGATCCGTGGGCTCATTTGCAAAGTTCGCGACCGAAATTTGGCGAAGTTGCAGATCGACCACCAGAGCTGCCTAAATTAAAGAGACTGAGCAATGTGCCAAAATCTGCTGGCTCGTTGGCTCGTCGTGAATTACTTGAAACCGAGCGTCAAAATGTTATTGACGAGTATCGGCGGCTCAAAGCCAAGCGTGAAACTGGACCAGCAGAGCCAGCAGAGCGAGCAGAGCTAGTAGAAGACTAGGTGGAAAGATGAATTAGGTATGACAAAAAATAAAATAAATTGGGAAATGCCTAAGAGATGGGAATAAAAAAACAAAATGATCATTATGCACCGGAGGAGCCGTAGAGCGCGGCCCATTGTTCAAACGCCTGTAAGCCTTCTGGCGATACTGAGGGTTTAATAGTTTTCATGCTTTCTTCAAAATCAGTGATATTCATAGACCGGATCTGGTCAGGGTCCGTAGTTAGTAGTGCTTCACCCAGGGCCCTGAGAGGTCCCATTGCGGCATCCTTTGCCAAAGCGGTAACGTCTGAACCTGAGTAGCCTTCGGTTTTCTCAACTAACATGTCGATATCCTCAGGCGTCAAAGCGTGCTTCTGGTGACTGAGTAGCTTGTTGAGGTGCTGTTTGCGGGTTGCCGCTTCAGGCAATGGGATATACTGTCGGCGGACAAAGCGGCGGCGGGCCGCCTCGTCGATAGCCCAAGGCAAATTGGTGGCTCCAAGTACAAGCACACGGCGGACATTCTCCGAAGAGTTTTTACCCGCTGCTGCCGCCTGGAGATCGCTCCACTGCACCAGGAACTCATTTTTAATACGCCGGGAGGCCTCATGCTCGCCAGAGTCGGCTCTTTGAGTCAGAATACTATCGATTTCGTCGACAAAAATAATTGACGGTGCCAAAGCTTTAGCCATTTGGAACAAAGCCCGGACAAGTTTTTCTGACTCGCCCATGTATTTTGACGTGAGTGACGAGGCCGAGATGGAAAAGAATGTTGACTTTGACTCGGTGGCTACTGCACGGGCCAGCATGGTTTTGCCAGTTCCAGGAGGGCCGAACAAAAGCATACCAAGGGCAGGTTCGCGAAGGCCGCTGAACAAGTCAGGACGCAGAAACGGGTAGACTACAGTTTCCTTGAGCGAGGCTTTGGCCTTGTCAAGGCCGGCGATATCATCCCAATGGACGGGATCGCCTTTCAGAACAATTTCAGAAATGATTTGCAATGCAGCATTCTCGTCAACTCCACGGAGGTCCTTGATTTTTTCGCGGGCCATAATGTCCCACTCGTCGAGCTCATCTTCGGAATCGAGTGCGGCTTCTTTCGGAGTAGCTTTGGGGGCGGCCGGTTTCGGGGCAGATTTAGGAGCAGCTTTTGGCTGTGGAGCCGATGCTGTGTTACGAGAAGGCGGCGGCGAGGGCCGCGTGGGGTTGGCACGCTTGTTCGCGATATGGCTAGTGCTCACGACGTATCGGTTGACAGGACGAGGCTTAGGCTGGGAGAGCGCAGGAGAGCTTGCGCGAGCAGCTGGAACTGAGCCTACAGGACCCAATTCCGGCGATTCAGATCCCGCGCGATCTCCTTCAAATACGCTATCGAATCCGTTAAATTGAGCGAGGTGATCACTTTGCGGAGACCGCTTAAGTCTGCTCTGGGACTCACGAGCACTGATGGCCTGTTGAGCGGTTCGCATAATGATTTCCTGTTGGCGTTCCTGCTTTTCGCGGGCAGCCTGGAGCACGGCGCGTGAGTTTGTAGTTGCTGGGTTCTTCCACGCGGCGGTTGCTGCGTTAGACGCTGGGAGGGTGGAAGCCTTCTTCTGCCTGTCAGATTTACCAGTACGCAATGTTTTGAGCATCGTGCGCTGCGGGGCCGGTTGAGGCGCGGACTGTTGGCTGTGGCTGTGGCTGTAGTTGAGGCTTTGAGTATGGCCGGCGGAAGTTGCGCTGGCCATGCTGGTGTTGGAGGACGAACGGGTATTGGCGTTATCATTGGAGTTAATTTGTAGTTGGTTCAGCGTTTTAGTGATTGCAGACTGCTTCGCCCGGTACATTCCGTAGGGCATATCGCTGACACTTGGCATGGGATGGAAGTTGCCTTCTGAGGCTGACTTTTGATGCGCGTTAGCGGGAGCTGAGGGGGCCTGTCTTGTCGCTCCTCTAACAGAATCTTCACTTTTGGTCTTGGAGCCCACGGCGACTCTTGGAACTGAGCGAGCGCCTTGAATTGAGCCAGAGGACGAGGCAGCATAGCCGCCGCCGCTCCGGTAGGGATTTGTAGCCATGTCAGGGTTGTAAAGTTTTGTGCGCAAAAACTCGATACGTTCATTGCACTGACGCTCGATATCACGAATGGAGGTCATGAGGGACATTTCTTGGGCTGTGCGTAACGGAGAGTTATCTAAAGTGGCCAGCCCGTTTGTTATGCCTTGTAATGTACTAGTCCAGGAAGCAAGCGATTCTTCGTATTCAAAATTCGATTCCTTCAGAATACTTTGCAGCGAGTTCTCGTAGGCCTCATTATACGTGTACTGGAGCACGGCGACCGTGGACGGACGGCGAGACCATAATGGCATTATTGTTGATGAACTGGAAGCAACCCTAAACAAAAACTAAGCGATCACCCCTGCTGCAGGAAATAACTTAATTGCTTATGTCAACCCTAGAGAGCATGCCGAAGGGCTCGCATTTTCATTGCCCATCGAGCTTAGAGAACAAGGTGCCTGCAGCGATTTTACGCGGGAGCATTGCCAATATCCAGCAAATAGCAACCGTGCGTGGCTAAGTGTATATGCAGAATAGGGCATGTTGCAAGCAGTTGATGAATGTGTTCTTGGGAAGCAGCTGATTAAATTTGGCTTTATTGATTCTATATTGATTCGACTCTTGTTTTGCTGTCCAATCCTGCGATGTTTACTGATTTGCAGTGTTATCGGATTCCAATGTAATGAATTTTTAAGCGAAGTTCTAACCAGGCCAAAACTCCCAGGGTTTCAGAGTAGGGAACTTCCCCCAAAGTCCCGGCTCCAGCTTTGTCAGTCATCGGCCGTTAGGTAGAAGTCAACTTAGTGGTATCCAGATTACTAACTTTTTCACTTGAAAATGCTGCGATCGTGCCTGAAATTTCGGGCGCCGTTGGCCGCCCAGCCAAAACGGCTGGTGCCTCTACGTTTCATGTCCGCTAAGCCGGAAGATCCCAAGGGTGCCAAAAAGCCCGAGTCACTGCTGAACGACGACCTGCTCGCTTCGGCCGGTATCGACGTTGACTCCACAAAGTCTGGCGCCTCACCCAACTCATCCGAAGCTGAGCAAGAGGCTGATAAGAAGAAATGGGCCGAAACCGCCCGCAAGGCTCGTGAGGAACAGTCTACGATGGAGACCCGGACTCGCCGCAACAACTACTTTTACATTGTGAGCGGACTGTCCGTCTTGGCCGCCCTGGGCTACTGTGCTCGTCCCCTCGACGACGATGAGGCGAAAGCAAACCCCAATGTTCCCAACGACTGGGGGCTTGCGTCAGTTTGGGAGCGTATGAAGGGCCGCATTGGTGGTACTTTCGACTACTTCAACGACCCTGCATTTGAGAAACTTCTCCCTGATCCACTCCCTGCGCCTTATGGTCGCCCCCTGACACTGGTTCTGGCATTGGACGACCTGCTCGTAAAGTCAGAGTGGACTCGTGAGCATGGCTGGCGTACGGCCAAGCGTCCTGGTGTTGACTACTTTTTGGGCTACCTAGCTCAGTATTACGAGGTGGTGATTTTCTCATCTAAATACCAGGCCTTTGATCAGGAGATTATTCTCAAGCTTGACCCCTACCGTGCTTCTATTTCTTACTCGCTATTCCGTGAAGCTACCCGCTTTAAGAACGGTAAGGTTGTCAAGGACTTGAGCCACCTGAACCGCGACCTGTCCAAGGTTGTTGTTGTGGACGTTGATAGCGATGCAGTTTCCATGCAACGGGATAATGCCCTGTTGCTGCCTCGCTGGAAGGGAAATGCAGATGACCAGGATCTTGTCCGGTTGATTCCCATGCTCGAATGGATCGGTGCTCAGCCCATCAAGGATGTTCGCCCTGTGCTCAAGTCTTACCAGGACAAAGACGTGCTTGAAGAATTTGAGCGCCGCGATCGGATCTCTCGCCAGAACTGGAAGGCCACTCGGGGCACTCAGGGTGCCTGGGCCAGTAAAATGCTTGGTGTCGCCCCCAAGAATGCCGACTTGACTCCTCAGGACTACGTTCGCATTGAGGGCCAAAAGGGCTACCAGCAATTCCAAAAGTACCTCAAGGAGCATGGTGAAAAGATGCTCCAGGAGGAGAAACAGCGTGAGGCCGAGATTATGAAGGAGCACAAAATGACTATTAACAAGTATGTCACTCAGGGTGCTCCTACTCCCGAAGAGCTGGCGGCCACTATGGCTCGCAAAGAAGCCGAGGCTCAGGCTGCTGCCGAGGCTCATACTAAGAAATAAGCATGGCTTGTTCAAAAAAAATTAAAAGCAAAAGCAAAGACTCCTAGTTTGTAAATAGTTTTGAATGTTTCAAATTCCCCATTGCCCGCATCAGAGATATATTCTCTGAATGTGGTTACAAATCAAGCCATGGCAGCAGTGAATATTGAAGAGATCCACGCCAAGGCGCTGCAATTGGCCAAAACACGCCCGCCGGCGCTGTCAACAGGTATGATTGTGTTTCTGCTGTTTTTGTATTTTGCAGACACTACTGGAAGTTGGCGAGATGCCAACGTCCTCAGCAAAGACGCGTTGCTCAACTTCGAGCTGGGGCGAATTTCCATGTACCCTTTGTTCCATTTGAGTATTGCCCATTTGCTCGTTAACCTTTTTACACTGATTCCTCTGCTTGGTATGTATGAGTCTGTTAACGGCACGGTCCGCACTGGCATTGTGCTTAATGTGACAGCCGTTTTAGCTGCCTTGCCGTACTGTTTGGCCATGATTGCGTTGGACAATGACACGGCCGTTGCTGGATCTTCTGGCTGGGTTTTTACGCTTCTTGCCTATTTTGCATGGAAGCAGCATGAGATTCACCCCATAATCATGATTGCAAACCGAGTTCCCATGTACACATGGGCAACTCCAGTGTTCCCTCTGATAGTTTCGGCTGTGGTTTTCCCCAGCTCTAGTTTGCTTGGCCATGTACTAGGTCTAGTTGTGGGATATGTCTACGGTATGGGGTTGATCAACTTCCTGATTGAGCCATCGACAAATGTCGTTGAATGGATCGAGTCCAAAATTACCCCGGTGATCAACTTTTTGAGCTACATTGTGACCTGGGTTACTGAAGTTGAAGCCCGCCAGTTGAGAACACAGAGTGTTGGATATGTTTTGCCAATCTCTCAAAACTCAAGCAACATTGCTGCTAATAATGGACCCGGCCATGTCTTGGGTACTGATTAAGTCCAGTTCGACCATTGTAACGACTCCGTCAAAATATTCTGCTGAAATACCACACTTGACCCATTCTGCCTTTGTAATTTTTGCTAGCATCTCCCTAGTTTTTGTTTATGTTTAATCATTATCTCCTTGATACTTTTGTCTGCCGTCCACTCCAAATTCGTGTCCACGCTGAGAACTCCCATCTGACAATGCCACCAAAGGGTTGGAAAAAATATCCAGACGGGTTCAAACCCGCGAATTCTAGTGGGGCTCCGCTAGAAGAGCGGCCTGTTTATGGCATTCAGGATTTGCTATTGCCGCGTCAGACGATCGCTAAACTCGCGAAAGACGTACTGCCCGAGAAAACGCCGTTGCCCAAAGACGGAGTCACTGCTTTACTTCGAAGCTCTACTGTATTTATTAGCTACCTCGCAGCCGAGGCAAATCGCGTCGCTGATCGAGCTGGCCGTAAAATTATTGGGCCAGCCGACGTGATCGCGGCGTTAGACCAGATCCTTATGGGTGCATTTGTTGGTCCCGTCCAGGAGCTTGCTGAGACGATGAAGCAAAAGCAATTAGAGGCTAAACGAAAGAACGAACTGGATGCGGAGGATAATATTGAGGATGATGCTGATAATGCCACAAATACTCCAGCTTTAAGTGGGCCGATGGAGCTAGATAGCTGACGGCACGTGGACCAGAGATTGACCAAAGCCAAGCCTACGTAAAGCTGGGCGAACCTAAACGAATTCTGCAATATGCTAATAACTCGAATCAAACTCTAGATTATGTGCTCGTAGTGGTGGAACCCTATTTCTAAACGACGTGATCCGGAAATCCCGAGGTCGAAAAATGGGAAAGGGCGCCACCCTAAAAGAGTGGCCAGCGATCTTATGGTAAATTAGTCTACCGCGTAGTAGTGTGAAGTACAACTTCGTTATCATCCCATAATTTGGTTACTGCAGGCACAGCAGGAACCCCAGATTCGCCAAGCGAAGTATGGCTCAATAGCAGCTTGGCCGTGCGCGCCCCCTGGGCCAACTTGGCACCTCCAGAAGGGAAATGCAAAGTTATGGGAATGGTTGCAGCATGACGTCATTGAGATCCTGGTGTTTTGTCAGTTGTCACAGCTCGTGATGACCTATTTGGGCTCTGAGCCATATTTGTTAGTTTGCAACTCACTAACTGAGAAACCCCCTGTTCTGTACTCAACGAATGGAGTGTTTGCCCACCGTTTAAATCACCGATGCTGCCTTGCCTCAACCGTCATTTACTGCGGCTACATCATTGCGCATCCAGACCCTGCACGCCCAACTGCGACACATC
The DNA here is from genome assembly GCA_030571815.1 of Wickerhamiella siamensis. Classification (NCBI taxonomy): domain Eukaryota; kingdom Fungi; phylum Ascomycota; class Dipodascomycetes; order Dipodascales; family Trichomonascaceae; genus Wickerhamiella; species Wickerhamiella siamensis. The sequence continues at coordinate 115,542 of JAJLYV010000009.1, forward strand.
GTAATCAAAATTTCTTACACCCTAGCTTGTCATCCCTCTACCCACATCTCTCGCCGTCCCTGCTTGACCCCCCACACTCCTACAAGTCTGAGCTTATTTGTTGGCCCGAGCTGAAAATCGCAAACACGAGCCCAGTGAGAACGTCACCTCCAAACGGTGAGATTATAATTGATTAATCTAGGCTTTCCGCCCTAATTCAATTTTTGAACAACTCGGTAGAGTCTCTATTAATCTTCCTTCACGAGGTTTGGAAGCCTCTTTTACGCATCCTTTGATTTTATTTTTTTGAGGCATTATCTATTAATTTGCACCTCATGGCCGTTTTCGATAACCTCCGAAACTTCATTCGCCAGGGCAAACAGGCTGCGAACAACTCAACGAGATCACGGCCGCCGGGCGAGGAGCTCACTGCCAGTAAAAGCGCGGCAGACTCCCCCGGGGAGCGACAGACCTCAGCGCGAGTCAGCACCTCTCACACAGCCTCTGAGGATGGTACAGCTAATCTTGAGCCAGCCAAAAGCGCACCCGCCATCAAAGTGGGCAGCTATTCAACAGCGGCCAAGAAGATCGTTGAAGAGGAGAGCAGAGCGCGCTCGTTGATGCCGGAGTATCCGGGACTCGAGCAATATCGACTGCTGGAGAAAATGGGAGACGGCGCCTTCTCAGTAGTGTACAAGGCGCTTGATACCTCTTGCAACGAACTCCGAGCTATCAAGGTCGTGTCAAAGCACCGGCTTACACACAGCCAAAGAGCGGCGGTGCTCAAAGAAGCCGCCATTATGCGACAACTGGATCACGAGAATATTGTGAAAATGTATGCCTTTCTCGAAAGCGAAGAGCGGTACTTTATTGTGCTGGAACTCGTAGCCGGCGGTGAGCTCTTCCACCAGATTGTGCGTTTGACGTACTTCAGCGAAGACTTGAGCCGACACGTTATTGTGCAAGTCGCACATGCAGTCCGCCATCTTCACGAAGTAGCTGGTGTTGTTCATCGGGACATAAAGCCCGAGAACCTGCTCTATTCACCTATTGATTTTGTACCATCCAAGCACCGCGTTTTCAGAGCCGGCGACGACTCGTCAAAGCAAGACGAAGGCGAATTCATACCTGGTACGGGTGCCGGTGGTATTGGAACTGTGAAGCTGGCTGATTTTGGCCTGTCCAAAATTATTTGGGATAGCAAAACCATGACGCCATGCGGAACTGTAGGGTACACGGCACCCGAGATCGTCAAAGACGAGCGGTATTCGAAGTCCGTGGATATGTGGGCCCTTGGCTGTGTACTATACACGGTACTATGTGGGTTTCCACCCTTTTACGATGAGAGCATTGAAGTTCTGACGCACAAAGTTGCCAAGGGCCAGTATACTTTCCTGAGCCCATGGTGGGACGACATTAGCACGTCTGCAAAGGATTTAGTGAGCAAACTACTTACGGTCGATCCTGAAAAGCGGCTCACTATTGATGAATTCCTACAGCATCCTTGGGTTACCCAGGATGGCACGGTACCTGTTGTTGAGAGCTCCGAAGTTAGTGCTCGTGCTGCCCAGGCCGTTGACGACCGCCGCAAGCGCGATCCGGCAATTACTGGAGCACTGAAGGATGCGTTCGACGTATCAAATGCCGTGTATCGTATGGAGGAAGAGGCGGCAAAACGCGCACAGCATGTGCCGCAAATTGTCGAAGAAGAGGAAGAGGACGCAGAATCTGATCTCATAGAGGACCTGGCGGCTGATCTGCAGGATGCTTCTCTGTCCAAGCAGACGCCGTCGAGGACTCGCAAATCGCGTCGTGAACTCGAGCGGGAACGTGAGCGGGAGCGGGAATCGGCCAGAGCAGCGAGAGCTGTTCACCAACCTGAATTCTTTGATTTGCATCTGGAGGGCGCCACGCTGCTTGAACGTCGCCGTCGCCAGTCCAAAGAGCCTGGGCTTGTTGCATAGCTGGCATAGCTTGCATAGTTTGTTTTAGTTTTTATTATCTATTGTCTTTATCACGCTTCATCCGCCCAGTCGTAGTCCTCAGGAACGTCAAATCCCCAGCCATCTGGTCCAGTTGACCCAGGCTCTCCCATTACGGTTGATGAATTAGTTTCGGTGGTGTGGTTTGAAGGAGAACGCCGGTGACGATTGCGTTTACGAGGCGATTTCGGTAATTTCTCAGAAGGGTTGGCCTGCGTTCGTTCGCTCGAAGCATGAGATCTGTCGTTCCGGTCATTCAAACCGCCCCGCTCTTTTCTTTCTGGCATCCCACGAGTCGCAGTTTGTACTCTGCCAGGACCTGCCTGGCCGAATTGTGGAGACTGCGGAGGTAAACTTAATCTGTCTCGCAGATCGTTACTTGGGCGACCCGCAGAGTGGGCGGGGGTCCGTTTGGGCGTTCGTCGCGGACTGTCTTTAGGCCTTTGTTGGGTTTTTTGCGGCGTCGATGGTGCTGAAGGTACTGGTGAAGGAGAGGCAGATTCGCCTGCTGCCTTCGCCCACCGTGATGGTAGTTGGTCGTTGCCAGTTACAGTGACGACCATAAAGATTGTGACTAAGATCGAGATCACAAGGACCAAGTTTCTCGAGGTTCCAGGTCAATTGCATGTCGTTCACGAAACTAAAACTTACTATTCCCATAAATATCATCAACAAATGTTAGCTTAGCGAGGACCTCCAGGAGTGCCAACCGCAGCGTAGGGGCCATCACTTCGGTGTCCGTATGGGTTTGCACCAGGCGGGGTCTGCCCCTTGCCTACTGGGCGGCGAGACGGACTCGAAGGAACAAACGGACGAGCCTGCGGCGGGCGAGGCTGTTGCTGAGCATAAACGCTCGGCACCTGATGCCCCGGAGGGTACTGGCCTTGGCCAGGGGGGGGCCGGCGGCCGAGGCTTTCTTGAGAATGCTGAGGTGACTGAACGGGCCGAATAGGGTATGGCCCCTGGAATCGCGGTCCACCTGGGCCAGGGTGACCAGGTTGACCGAGCGGACCAAGGTGGCCAGGTTGACCGGGTTGACCAGGGTGGCCAGGTTGACCGAGCTGGCTAGGCGGGCCAGCCTGACCAGCCTGGACAGGATGCACATGTGGATTTGCGACCTGTCCGTAAGGGTTCTTCTGGGCATACGGGTTCTGAGTGGGGAGCTGCGAGAGCGCCGGACCAAAGTTGGTTGGGGTAGCCACATGCTGAATACCTGTCATACCAGCCTGGGACTGGCCAGGAATTCCTGCTTGGGTCTGAGGATACTTGCGTTGCGGGGACTGCTGAAGCTGAACATTGGGATCCCGCGGCCCTGACGGACGCCGCTGCTGTTGCACGCGATTGAGCGCAGCCAGAGTGTCCGACGGAGCATTGTAGTTACGGGTACCATAGGGATTCTGGAAACCGCCAGCCGCAGCTGCTGCTGTCGGCGAATCGGCAGCGCGAACCTGGCTGATTGCAGAAGGACTCTCAAAGTTAATCGGCGGCGACATAACGTTCACAGGTGTCGAAGGTGTGCCTTCCTGCACGTCTTCAACTGCATCAGCCTTTTTGATGTCCAAAAGCGTCGGCCGGCCAGAAACAGGTGGCCGTGTCTCGTCGTTGGGGATATAAGTCTCCATGTAGTCAGAGTACTGGGCATAAGAAGTGTGTTTGGGGCGGACTTTAACATCGGCCGCCTGAGCACCAGCAGGAGTAACAGCAGGAGCAGTTGGTGTCGCTCCTGCAGATGGTGCTGTTGGAGGACGGTAGCCAGGATCAAACACATTGACAGAGGTTGAAGAGGGATTTGGACGCTCAAGCGAGTCGGCAGCAGACTGGAAAGAATCAGCAACCGACAAATTTGACTTGCGATTCTCACGGTCCTCACGGTCCTCACCAGCTACCCAATTGTCGTTCATGATCGGGGTCAAGGGACCAGTGCCAGGGGCAATAATCAAAGTATTAGGGTCCTGGCCTTCAGAGTGAGACCTCTCATGACCAGGCATCGGGCGTGATCCTTGCGGCCGTTTAGGAATGGATAGTTCTCCTTCCTGGGGCCGAGGCGCGGCAGGGGCCGCTCGGTTTGATGGAGCTACCCGAGGGTAAACCTGGGTGGGCCGCGCGGGGTTGGACGTCGGCCCAGTAGGTCGACCGAACGATGAACTGGAGCTCGACTGAGTGACTCGACTGACCTCCTTGATGAGCGGCTCCTGAGAGCGGCTTAGCGACATGTTAGATGGAGTCGACTGAGAGTCTGAGCTCCGCGCGAGCGAGTCTGATGACGGAGTTTGAGGCAAGTTTGGAACATTCACCCGCGTTGGTTGCGAGATTGCCCGCGTGCTTCGAATATTGGGCGCAAATCCACCGCTGCCTGAACTCAGACCGCTGATGCTGGCCCGGTCCGAAGCAAAGTCGTGGATGTTACCCAGTCCACGGAAACCAGTAGCGATTTTGCGGGCCAGCAGCTCGCGAATCTTCTCGAGCCACACCTTAGAATCCCACTGCTCCCAGTCCGACTGAGACAACAGCATTTGCACGTCAGTTTTGTCGCAGTAGTACACGTGAGGCAAAGTTGGCATTGCAAACAGGAGGGAACGGATATCTGATTTGTCTGCATTCAAGCGTTGCGGACGGCCATAGAGCTTAAACACGTCAAAGACCGGAATGAGGAACCGAATAAGCACTTCGAAGCCCTGGATACAGGGCCGTGGGTCGGGCATGACATGGATAACTGAGAGTTTGGGCTCTTTTTCCTCACCAGCGAAAATAACGTGGCCCTCAATCTTCACCAGAGAGGACATATCCATAAGAATGGTCTTCTCTGGGAAAATGGCGTATGCGGAGTGGGCTCGTACAATAACCGCAAGCGGGCGTTTAAGGTTCTTTGCGTTTTCGTAGAAAGCAATGCGACCAATTTGCATGCGCTCCTTTTTCGACATATTGTGCTCGCTTGGTATAGCACCCTGTTTGTGCTCTTTTGATGTGAGAAGCGCGCCGGGCGTGGCGACGACCCAGACACGGCGCCAGGGCATACCGGCACCGAATCGCACAGAACACCAGCCGTCGCGCTTTACTTTGGTGGGGCCAAGCAGCGAACGGATACCATTGAGTTTCGTACCCTTACAAGACAATAAAGCGCCTGTATAAGCTTCCTGTAACGACATACGTTCAAACATTGCAAGCCGCAGAGCAGCCGTCCAAGTCTGATACTGTTGCGACGACGAGAACTGCAGCAAGTAACGGTTCTTCATTGTTGTAGAGAGCACAATAATGTTGGAAAGCTCGCCGCCAGGACTCGGCAGTGTGGACACTGACTTGAAGCTTGCGTCATCGATATTGATATAATGCGGCTGAGCCTCAGTGCCTTTCTCTTCAAGCTCGTCGGCATTCCAAGTGGCAAGTTGAGCACCGCGCAAAACACCATAGACTTCTTGCCATTCACGATTTGCAGGAGGCTTGCCGTCGCTGTTGAGGTCGGCAAGCAGCATAAAGTAGCTCTCGTGGTACAGCCGCACATTGTGGGCAGCAAGCTGGGACAGCACCGGCAACATTTCAGGCGGGGTTTCTTTAGATGGTTCAGGCAGTACGGGCTTTTCGACAACTGTTTTGGGCAAAACACCGCGCGACGAAATTTGGGGCGCCGGCTCGAAAATACCAGAAATATGGCGTACGTTTACGTCGGCGGGGCGCATAAATGGCGTCGACTCAGTATCAAAGCCAGGCGTACCTGGAGTCATGGGAGTATCTGGCGGTGTCGAGGCATCGTTTCGATTGCCCGCTGATGGACTACGCAATAGTTTGTTCACAAGGCGCATTCCTGGGGACGGGGGTGATGCGGTGGGGGCCGGGCTGGCAGAATGAAAAGAAATGGACTAAAGTATTGGCACGTAAGAAAATGCAACAATAATATCAATAATTCACAGCCTATACCCAGAAATGGGGTTATTTTTGGATCGGAAAGGTTGATATGGGTACAATGGGCCAAGGGCAGAGAATGGGGTGAGGAAGCGAGCGAGGTCCTAAAAAAAGACCTTGGGACCAGAATGCAGTTCGGACGCTTTAATGGGTAGCACGTTTAGAAATCGCCGATGAGAAAACTAGTGTGTCCAATAATCTCAAATTATACTTTCCAAAACACAAATGCGCTGGTTACAAAAAACTTAGCCACAATGAGAAACCTAGATGGCTGTAAGGATACAGGTTGTCACAATTGAGAATGCGCACACGTAATGCGAATGGCGCGGTGGTCGGAGGAATCCCCTACTTTAGGTGTGCTTACCAAAAGATCTTAGCCTAACGCCGGCATTTGGGTGGTTAGGTTATTTACTCTATTCAGCGCATTTTGGGGGAATTAAAGGGGATATATAGGACCCCGCAAGGGGTCCTAATGTAGCCTACGGCTCGGCACTCGCAACACACTGCATGTGTCTTACTTTTTCAGTGGCTGGGCTGGTTGCTGAAATTTCTCGCCCCGCCCCCAGGGGTCTTTAACCGCTAAATCTATAGTGTAAACAGCAGTGGAAACTTTCGTGCAGGCGATAGGCCAGCAGCCTTTAGCAATAAAAGGCGAGCAAGCTATAATCAAATTGTTAAAATTGTCTTGCCAAAAATTATGTTTGCTGTTTCATACCCTTAGATTTGATACTCCAGAACACTGAAAAAAGTTCCAAATCTTGTTCTCTGCCTGCATTCAACAGCAAGCAGCAAGATTAGACTTTTGTAGTCAGCTTAGTTTCGGTAAAGATTTCAGATTTTCAGTCTGGGACACCCAAAAGATGATTATGTCATCTCCCGTCATTTTTCGGAGTGGGCCTTCGTTACGCCCGGGGCTACCCGCGTTGCATTTTGAGCCCTTGCCCTGAAGAATCGGAAACAGGTGGTCAATTCAGCTACTAGGGATAATTTCTCTGAATTACACTTGGCTTATCCGTTAACTGAATCTAATCTGTAATATTTTTGCTTAGTATCATCCACCCTTTGAGTAGCACCCGGAAAATCGCTCCAGCAAGCAAACTTACCCTACCCTGTAGCTCATCCGTGTTCAGATTGGGGAGCGCGTGCGGGTTGTGTAGTAAGTATATAAGTGTTGCGCCTGCGTGGGCAGCTGGGTTTTATCTTACCAACCACACAAATCAAATAAAATGGGTGTCCAAGAAGTTCTCTCTCGCAAGACCGGTGTCATCGTTGGCGATGATGTTCGTCACCTCTTTGACTACGCTCAGGCCAAGGGCTTTGCTATCCCCGCCATTAACGTCACTTCGTCCTCCACGGTCGTTGCTGCCCTGGAGGCCGCTCGCGACAACAAGGCTCCCATCATCCTCCAGGTTTCTCAGGGTGGTGCCGCATACTTTGCTGGCAAGGGTGTCGACAACAAGAACCAGGAGGCTTCCATTGCCGGTGCCGTCGCTGCCGCTCACTACATCCGCAGCATCGCTCCGACCTACAACATCCCCGTCGTTCTCCACAGCGACCACTGCGCTAAGAAGCTGTTGCCTTGGCTCGATGGCATGCTTGAAGCCGATGAGGCCTATTTCAAGCAGCATGGTGAGCCCCTGTTCTCCTCCCACATGATTGATCTCTCCGAGGAGTCTCACGCCGAGAACATTGCCGACACCAAGCGCTACTTTGAGCGTGCCGCTAAGATGAACCAGTGGCTCGAGATGGAGATTGGTATCACCGGTGGTGAGGAGGACGGTGTCGACAACACCGGTGTTGATTCCTCGCGTCTCTACACTCAGCCCGAGGATGTCTTTGCCGTTTACGAGGCCCTGGCTCCTATTTCGCCCAACTTCTCGATCGCTGCCGCTTTTGGCAACGTGCACGGTGTCTACAAGCCCGGCAATGTCAAGTTGCACCCCGAGCTCCTCGGCGACCACCAGAAGCATGCTAAGGAGGTCCTGAAGTCCAGCAAGAACCACCCCTTGTACCTGGTCTTCCACGGTGGCTCTGGCTCCGATCAGTCTGACTTTGACACCGCCATCAAGCACGGCGTTGTCAAGGTGAACGTCGACACCGATTGCCAGTACGCTTACCTCAGTGGTGTCCGCGATTATGTCCTCAACAAGAAGGACTATCTCATGGCTCCTGTTGGCAACCCCGACGGCGCCGATAAGCCCAACAAGAAGTACTTTGACCCCCGTGTCTGGGTTCGTGAGGGTGAGAAGACCATGTCAGCCAAGATCACCGCCAACCTCAAGATTTTCCACAATGTCAACACTTTGTAAAACTGAATATGTAGTTTGTTGAATCATTCCTTGAGACTAATTGAGCCAATTGACTTCGGCTCAGCGTCTGTAAAGTCAATTCCTCTCAATTATCCTATGGAGTGAAACTTTTCAGCGCCCAGAATGCTAGGGCAGGGGCATCCTAAAGTTTATCAAGTTCTAGACACCGTTGAAGACCATGAGTTTAGCCTCAAAGTTAGACAAGATGGGCTCCCTCTTGCTCTTGGCTGCTGCTTGCTGAAGAAATGAAAAAAGAATTAGACTCGGCGCTGCCTCAGTATATATCCTCGTAGTAAAGTGTCACTTGTGTCGGAGCAAATGTTTATTCTCGGACTCCTCCTATTTCTAGCTCCCTGTGCGGCAGTATGGCCCCGCTCTTGGATTGTTGGCATGGCCTGCGGTAAGGCAGCAGAATTCTATTATCCAGAATGTGGCTACGGTAATTACAGCTGCATTTGTGGCTCAATTGACCTCAAAGCCACTGTCGTTGATTGCATTGCGAGACACACTGCGTACAACTCGAGTAACATGGGCGATGCATGGAACCGCTTTAGTCTCATGTATTGCGACCTCAATGGAATGGGTGACGAAGTAGGTGATATGCTTTCAACCTTCGCAAACCCTGTCACAAAACAAATCAGTGATGCAAACTTTACAAGAGCCTATAATGCTGAGTACCATCTGCTTTCACAAAAGGACGTGTCTGTGAGGTTTAGTTTGGGTCTTTGCATATTCTGGATAGGCATTGCCGTAATTGCAGCTCTGGGTAGACTCGGCCACAAGGCCACTTCGTCCCTCGTCGGCTCCCACTTATTGCTGAAGAATCGACATCCTAGGTGGTACCGCTGGCTCGAGCGTAGGTTTTTCTGGCCCGCATTCTACGGTGGCCGTCACATGGTCAACTATAGATTTGGCTGGGTGTCACTTTCTCTCGGCTCAAGATTCGAGTCCCTTGTCATTTTGGCCTTTCTACTGCTCTGTTTCATTTTTATGCTAACCCCATACACGTTTATGGATGATGATCCCTTTTTCGAAACCCGCTGGAAAGAAATGATGCGATACGCTTCTGACCGTAGTGGTATCATGGGCACAATCCTCATGCCATTGTTCCTGTTATTCGGAATGCGCAACAACATTTTAATTTGGGCAACCGGCTGGTCTTATGCGCGGTTCAATGTTTTTCACCGTGCAATCGCTCGTATCAGTTATGCGCTGCTGATTGTGCACTCGGTAACGAAACACATTTTCGCCGCCTCTTACCATGGATCAATGTCAGAGTATTTTTACTCTACGCCCTTGTATCAGTATGGCGTTGCAGCAATGTTCTTAATGGCTATCATGATTGTATTTGCTTCTCTACGTTCAAAAATATACCGCATTTTCCACCATGTCCATGTTATCTGTGGCTTTGCCGGTCTCATGTGTGCAATCTACCATCTAGATCGCATTGGCTACCAAGAACCTTTATATCTATGCTTTGCAGTCTGGGCCGCCGATTGGGCTCTGCGGTTAGGCCGAATCTTGGTCTTCAACTTTAGCACCCTCTTCCCGCCGATTCCTGGAAGCCACCGCGTCTCCTACGCCTCTGTGAATTTGTTCAACGATGAAGTAGCGCGGTTGACAATCCACCTCCCTGTCAAATGGAAGTTTCACCCTGGTCAGTACGTATATCTTTATCCACACCGCTACTGGCTCCTGAATGGTCATCCATTCTCGGTCGTTGGGTCAAGTTCCTCCGGAGATGGTATTGTGCTAATGATCAAAGCTCGCAATGGCATGACCAAACGATTGTGCCGATATTTAGCAGATAAGGGGTGCAACGAGCAAAGTCCTGTAACTATCCCCGTGTTTATCGAAGGACCTTACGGCATTTCAGCACCAATTCATTGTTATGATGAAGGGCTGCTTATTGCCGGAGGAATTGGTATCACTGGTATCCTTGGGTACGTTGAGAAAATGCGTGACAACTTTGAGGACGCCCGGATCCGCAATATACATCTTGTGTGGGTTGTACAATCCAAGCGCCAATTCAGTATTGCTAAAGACCAGTTATTGGCCCTCAAGGCAAGTGGAAGGGTCGAGATTTCACTGTATTGCCGAGAAAAGCCGCGTTCACACAATAAATTTCCCGAGCAAGTTGCAGCAGCGTCTGGCGAGAATGTCGTCGTTGACTATAATCCTGGACATGAATCAATTTCAGTGAGGAGTACTTCCACCAATGAATCCAATTCAAGCAGTACACATGGCAAGAACACCAATGACGAATCGTCTGCCGACTTTTCTTATGGCGGCCTTGAACTATGCCGATCTACAACAAACTTGACCTTGAACTCTGAGAAGCGCTCAACACCGTACTATGAAGCAGATCTCGAGCATCGTATAAATACCCTTGCTGAAGCTGGGCTGGATGATCTCTCTCCGGTCGGCGAATCTTCAGATAAGGAGTCTGGCAATCCCTTCAGTGATAGCGTTGAGGAATGTGGAACTCTTAACAATTTTGAGGGGCTTGAAGGTTTTATTTCAGAGGTGCGTCCCGATATCAACGAAATCGTGCGGGAGTTTTTCAACTTATCCAAAGGCAGCACGTGCGTGGCTGCCTGTGGGCCTCCGTCACTGATGGATACAACCGCAGCTGCTGTGTGCAACTACATGGAATTCGTGGAGTATGGCCAGGTTCATTATTACGAGGAAGCTTTTATTTGGTGATAGTATGCAGACTCAAATTGTAATTTGCGAGCGCTAGCACTCTATAGTACCTTTAAATTACTCTTAAGCGCATTAAATGATCAAGGGGCGACATAGTATGTACCAGTGAAACACAGCAGTGTTTCACCTTACAAAAAAGCTTTTCCTAAATGCTAGGTTTGAGTCTTATATGCTAGGTTCCTGGCAGGACAAGCAGGCGCCAACAAGGTTTTTTGCCGTGACTTTATCTCGAAAAGCAGTTAATGCAGGGGCTCTGTTTAGGAGTCGGTGCGACGCTTGCAAGAAATATTCTTGGGACCATACCAAAGGGCATATTCTCATGTTGCATCGAAGCAAGCATGGAGTTTCTTTAAGGCGAGACACCCTGTATACATTTCCCAGTTTTAACGTTTTTACGTGTCAAAGGTTCCTAGTAAGTATTCTATGGCGACGGTGGCAAAGCTGTCTCTTTGATATTATGGCAAATGACAGGATGTTACTGGTTAGCACAAGTAAATCCAGAGAGGTGAAGACTGTTAGCGACCGCGTCCATTTCGTGGCGAGCGATGGCTACTGGTGTCAAGTTCGGCAGCGAGCAGCTCGGTGAAACCAAGCAACTTGCGCCCACAAAAGTACTAGTTGCAAACATTATCCGACTACAATGGACAAATTTAGCTACTTTGGGCTTGCTAAACTGAAGTCTAGCGCAATCTTTCAGCTATTTCCGCCTTTCTTATTTGCTCTTTGTCCTAACCCTTCCTTTCGGGACGTGCCCGGGAAAAGTTTTAGAGTGGAGGCTCAGGAACACTAACTTTTAGCGGAGAAAAACTAATCTATTTTTGACTTCTGAGTGCTTGGGGTCAGCATTGTAGCGAATTTTCTTGCTGTGAGCCTGTTATGCTTCGGCAATTTTCAGTTAAGATCCAGAAGGGTGTTTTTTCATCTCGAACTAGAGAAAACTCAGCCAAGGGCCGACGAGACAACAATGAGACAGGGCTAGGGCATAGCTGCGAGACAGGAGAGGAAAGCCAAAGTCGGGACCAGAGGGTCAGTGCTGATGCATCAGCATCTGAGCTTAGTGTTTATCCACGACACCCTTCGTTGTTTTTCGATCTTTCTACCGACCAGAGCTTGCTTGATATGCCGGCTTTGCTAGCCCGGACAGCTAAATTCGCTCCGCTGAACAATGGAGAGCTCAGCGATAGCGATGAGGGCAGTATTCAAAACAGCCCCGTCGTCGATGACGGCATGTTCATGACCGGACCGGTTACTGGGTCCACGCCTCCAGATTTCTACCAAGACCACGATTCGAGCCGTCTTTCCAGTGTGCCATCATCACTGAACACCAACCGCCTTGGGGACGAGTCGCCCCTCAGTAGCACAGAGGCCCTCCATGCCTCGTCATCTTTGCAGTTTAAAAATGCAGAAAAGCCGTACTCTATGTTTCTACGCAAGAGTATACATGAACAGGATGACCAGTTGAGCGAACTGCCATCCGCAAAGTCTTCAGGAAAGCGTTCTTCGCTGCGAAAACCGACGGCCCCCAAGCTTCGAGCCTTGGACGCCGGCGAGGACGACGACATCCTGCCCTTTGAAACTACCACGCAAATGGCTGCCCGCAACGTGCGTAGAAGCTCTTCAGGTATGCTACCCGCTGTTAATCAGACTATGACCATGACTATGGACCGCTATCAAAACTATCGAAAATCTCTGTCGAGTTTGGAGATGCTTAAACGTGATGACTCGTTCGCAGACCGGCCGAGCGCGAAAACGGAAGAGGCTGACGATGATGACGAGGAGGGCGAGACAGATGGACTCATGGCTGGTGAGGAAAAGGAGCGTAAGCGCGAGATTGCCCGGCGTCGTCAGCAGCAGGATGCGCAGCTGAGCGTTTACCGCCAGCAAATGACCAAAGTAGTTGGCAACGGGCCACCTGGAATTCCCAGCTCTGCTAGTGGGCATCTTGATGCCACTACGACTTTTGACACCCTTGACGACGACGACGACGATCTTGACGACGTGCCGCTGGCGGCCCTGCGCAGTCTTACCATGCCGCAGCGCCGCGGTATGTCTCGAGCGCGTTCGAGCATGTCAATTGGATCTGAACTCGCAAATGACAGTAGCACAACCGGTCTGGGGCTGGCCCCAGGCGCCGCCAGCGTCTATGGTGGAGTCCGTGGAACCCACGCTCGACAGAAATCGGCTGATGAGCTGCCACCACTGCCTAAAGTGTTTGGTGTTGAGGAACCGCAGGCATCTCGCGGTCTGGTGGCAGCGATTGCTAAAGAGGAAGATGCTAAAGCTCGCCGGAAATCCATGCCCATTCTGGCCGCAGGCGGACTGGGTGGAGATGCTGACCTGGCCATCGCCGATCTTCAGCAACAGCTCCAACAGCTCGCTGAAATGCAGTTCCAACTGTATAGCCAGCTTAATGGACCGCCATTACCCCATGGTGCCCATAGCATGGGTATCCCTAGCGTGCACGGCATGCCTCCGCCAATGCCGCAGAACCATGGCATGCCATCGGCCATGTCCCAGCGAGCGGCTACAATCTATGGCAGTGCTCATATGCCGAGCACGCGACCGGCCTCCATTAGATCGTTTAACGGTGCACCGACGTTCAGTTACGGCCCGCAACGTCAGAGCTTAGATTTGGGCCGAGCGCCGTACTCACCGCAGTCGTTTTCCAGCAACGAGCGACTTGACACCAATGCTGGTATGCCCCAGACACCGCCGTCCCTCAGTGTGAGTCCGCGAGCCGATACCCGGCCCATGAACAGGCCGTCGATGATGCGCATTGTTACATCAGCTGACGAGGAAGACGACGACGACGATGACGATGAGACGTGGCAGAAAACGCTGCAGCAGCGCCAAGCATTAAGAGCTGAGTGGGCTCGCTCCTCATGATTCTTTAAATTTTTATAATATGAATAGGCTTTGCAACTAAATCAGCCCATTTTTCGAAGATCCAAACGAAAACTCTATAAAGTAGCATTTGTCTTTGCAAATTCTACCCTGGCTAATAAAGAGTTAACAACGCTGTAAACTATGCTAAAATGACCTTGGATTCTAATTGCAAACCAAGAAACTAATTGAAATTATAACGATCAAATTCCAGTATCTTAAATTCCAGTATCTCGGGTAACCACTGCAGGTAAATTGCAACGCGTGCCAGTTGACTAACTGCACTGCATATTTGTTACGCGTTTGATAGAACGCAGTGGCCCCTTAGATGGTCTTGGGGGAGGTCTCGACGAACAAAAATAAGTGATTCTAATCAATTAAACTTTTTGAGCCTGGTATCAAGTTATTCCCGCCTTTTCCCACCGCTATTTGGCCTGTTTACCCGGAGGTCAAGTGGCGGGCAATTTTACCCTAGCTCCGACGCGTCCACTATATAATCACTGTCAATCCCAACTTTTTCCCACTCCCTACTGAATCCACTTCGCTGATGTCTGTCGAACAAACCCCCTCTAAGAAAGCTGCTGCTGCCCTCACTGAGTTAGATCTATCTAAGGGCGACGTCCCTGACTTGCGGGCCCAGCTTGAGGCTCGCAACGGTGCCAAAACCGCCCAGGTCTCAGAGGTCCCTGCTAAGGTCTCGGCCGTTGATGCCGCTTTGGCCCGCCCTCTTGATGAGTCCCACAAAGCCGAGCGCCACCGCTTGCTTGAATGCGAGAAGGACGAGCCTTTGCTGAAGGAGAACCCGGGCCGCTTCGTCCTGTTCCCCATCAAGTACCATGAGATCTGGGATGCATACAAAAAGGCGGAGGCGTCGTTCTGGGTGTCTGAGGAGATCGATCTTGGAAAAGATATGCATGACTGGGAGAACCGCTTGAACGACGACGAGCGCTACTTTATTTCTCATGTCCTGGCCTTCTTTGCTGCCTCGGACGGTATCGTGAATGAAAATTTGGTCGAGCGCTTCTCCGCCGAGGTCCAGATTCCCGAAGCCAAATGCTTCTACGGTTTCCAGATTATGATGGAGAATATCCACTCGGAGACCTACTCGCAGCTCATTGATACCTACATTAAGGATCCCAAGGAGGCTGATTATTTGTTCCGCGCCATTGAGACCATCCCCTGCATTGCTAAGAAGGCTAACTGGGCACTCAAGTGGATCAAGGACGACACTTCTACATTTGCCGAGCGTCTGGTTGCCTTTGCTGCCGTCGAGGGTATTTTCTTCTCCGGTTCTTTTGCCTCCATTTTCTGGCTCAAGAAGCGTGGCCTCATGCCTGGCCTCACCTTCTCCAACGAGCTCATCTCTCGTGATGAGGGTATGCATACCGACTTTGCCTGTCTGCTGTACGCTCACCTCGTTAACCGCCCCAAGAACGAGGTCATTGAGCGCATTATTACCGAGGCTGTGGTCATCGAAAAGGAGTTTTTGACCGAGGCTTTGCCTGTTTCGCTCCTGGGCATGAACTCCACACTTATGTGCCAGTACATTGAGTTTGTTGCCGACCGTTTGCTGGTTGCTCTGGGTCTGCCTAAGACATACAATGCGACCAACCCGTTCGACTTCATGGAGAACATTTCCCTGTCTGGCAAGACTAACTTCTTTGAGAAGCGCGTCTCCGACTACCAAAAGGCCGGTGTTATGAGCAAGCGCCAGGACGAGGCCGACGGCTTTGCCCTTGATGAAGATTTTTAAACGTCTCCCATGGGGACTATTTTTACGACTTTATGTACCAACTAATTAGCAATGATTTGATCCTGCTCGCTTAATAGTTCCACAAAGAAGCTAAAATCGCTGTGTCGTTTTTCGCTTGAAATAGCGATTACAACGTCTGGACAGTGAATAAATATACATAACTGCTAATGTTAGCTTTGAAAATTGCAACTACACCACGTTGGAGCAGACGCACTCAATAAAGCACTTTGTTGTAGCCCAATAAGTATCCGAAGACACCCATCCTGCTCAAAGCTTTAAATTGAAAAATATAAAGCTGAGACCGGCAAAGGGCAAAGTTTTAGAAAATTAGGCGGCTGCGGGAGGTTCAGGAAGCGGCGTAGCTGCCGCCGCTGCCGCCGCTGCGGCTGCTGCCGCTGCTGCTGCTGCTGCTGAGACTGGTGGATTCGCTGTCCCATTATTCTGAGAACCGCCTTCTGCTGCAGAGTTGGAGTTCTCATCTTTGGAGCCAGCGGCACCATTGTCAGTCTTTTTAGCAATATCTTTAACCTGCGATCCATTTGGTAACTTTTCAATCTTTGTCAAGAACATGGAAAGCCGACTTGAGTCAATACTACCAGAGTCCGATTCGACAGCTTGCACAAGGCTGTCAAGTAAGGTGTCAACTTTATCAGCTGGAACCCCAGTGCACAGCGACACAACCTCGCGGAATTTGTTCTCTAACACTGTCGACCGCCACTTCAGCTGGTTCCGTAGTTTGGTAAGTTTATCCTCGTTAGCAAGGTATGCGGCAATACGGGCTTTGAGCAAAATTGGTGGGTACTGGGTGTTAGCGTCTAGATCAACGCGGAATGGCTGGTCGGCATCCCAATTGCGCTCATCTACTCCAACAGCAGTGCGGCCTTCACGGCGTTCCTGCTCGGCAAATTCGCGCTCCTCATCCTCAATAACACCCTTCAGAGTGTGGTAGGCAGTATCCAAGGACTTGGCCAGATCTTGAACACCCTTGACCTCGCTCATTTCGCCCTTCACTTTGGCCAGTCGCTGCGATGCGTCAGTGAGCTGGGCATGCACACTGTCAATTAGCTGCTGCTTGGACGCCATTTCTCGCTCAAAATCGCGCTCGAGCGAGTTCAGAAGGTCGCCAACCATGTCACGTAGCTCTTTGCGTTTCTCGACACCAGTTAGCGTCGATGCGGTGAGAGGCGGGTCAGTAGGGCCCGCTTTCGCATCCAAACCAGCAATCACTTTGCCGTCGCTAGTAATTTGAGTATGGGCGGGCGCTGCGTAGTTGGGCTGCAGATTGATGAAATCAAGCGGCCGCAGTCGCGCGCGGTTGAAAATGTTGGGATTCGCACCCACATCCAATAGCTGGCGGTAAATAGCCCGGTTGCCCATACGGGCTGCGATGTTTAGTGCCGTGTCACCATAATAGTCTTGGACGTTCACCAGCTCGTCGATGATCCGTCGCAGCGTGTATGCATTGCTCTTGTCATTATCACCTCGTCGCACCACCCATTCAAGCAGCGTCTCCAAGTAGTATCTCGACGCGTCCGATCGGCCCTTGATCCCGGCCGTCAAAGCAATATGGTGGAGCACAGTGCGCCCTGAGTTGTCCGCAATGTATAACGCAGGAAAAATAAGGTCAAGTAAGTTGCTAAACGACGACAAATCCGAGTTGTTGGTGACCAGCACCGCCCGAATAAGCGGAGTTTCGCCCGCGTGATTGCCTCGCCGTGGGTCAGCGCCATGGACAATCAAATCCTGAACCAGCCCCAGTCGGCCCAGTGCGGCCGCCCAATGTAAGGCAGTGTGTCCTGAGTCGTCGATGGGCACGTCGACCAAGATAGACTGTGGGCGGTCTTTGAGCAAGTCCGAGAGCGTCTGCTCATCGCCAGCGTTCAAGAACAGCTCAGTAACCACCTCGCGCGAGCGATCAAAATTAGGCTCTGAGTCGTCAAGTGGAAGAAGTGGCTGAGAAGAAGGAAGTGCCAGCTCTGCACTACGGGGGCCTTGATCGCCTGTGTTGTGCCGTTTAAGCTGGGGCTCGCGAGGCATCAGGGAGTTCATAGCTTCCATTGCGTGATTGGCAAGCGGCGACTGCTGTTGCTGCTGCTGTGGCATATACATTGGGGGTGGTGCAGCGGGAGTGCCAGCGGCAGCCGCTGCCTGCATTTGAGCAAAGTTGCGCTTGGCAGCTTGGGCCTGCTCCTTTGTCGGCGTCTGCTGGAGCTGCTGGGCCGACATTTCAAAAGTGAGCAGAGGCATCAAAGCTTCGTACACAGAGTACTGCTTGCATAGTGCTACACCTCGCTCGAAGGGCACCCAGGTTCCCTGGTACTTACCGTAACCGCCCTGGACTTTTTCAAACTCACCAGTGATCTCGCGATCCAGGATTTTTGTGCGTTTAGATTTGTCGACGCCCGCTAGTTTGAGAATCTGTGTTGCATTCAGAGCCGAATCGCGGGCCCGCCGCATGACTGACATACCGTCCACTTCGTACTCAAGGACATCGACATTCGAATAGGTCGCAACGTACACGCCGTTGTTGGGTCTGCGGCCGTCAAAATGAGCGCCATGCGGGCTTGACAGCCCACTAGGCCGCCTAGGTGTTTGGGCCTGGCTAGGGGTGTGTACAGCCCCAAAATCTTTGTCGCTAGAGGGCAGCCCAGATTGGGTGGGCTGGCTAGCCGCCTGAGAGTCCGACTGCGGCGGAGATGGAGGTCGTTCTGGTTGTATTGATGCCTGACTATCAGGCTGGGTAAACTGTTCGTCTTGTGAATAGTGCTGTGAACTAGCATTCAAGCTAGCTGGCGCCGAAGTTGCGCCAACAGCAGACGCGGCGGCAGCGGCGGCGGCAGCGGCGGCGGCGCCTGATGAATCGGGTCTACTCGAGTACTCACTACTAGAAAGGCTCATTTTTACACAAATCAGAGCCTGGCTCTGTCTTAGAGAAATGAGCAGTACTGAGCAAAAAAGTCAAAGGGTGCGCAACCTTTTTTCTACGATCGAGGAAATCCGTCACGTAAGACACACCCGCAATGCGTGTAGATACGTGTGCTCCATTTGGGAACATTGTTAATGCCCTTTTTGGGCGGTCACGTGAAACTGATTGCGGTAGCAGCACACCGAAAACACAAGCTTTTGCAGACTAAAAGCTGCGAAAAGGCAAAAGAAACTATAAATTTTCAGATAAAATAGGAAAATAGAAATGCACTCTCAATGTCTCTCTCATCGTTCTTCAACCAACCCAGCCTTGTTCCCAAGCTTACATTTTGCGTCCGCCTACAATGTCCGTGCCCGCGAGCGTTTCGTTTGTGAAATCGACGCTCCAGCGAGCGGCCGAACTGGAACAGAAAGAGCCTGTGGTATCTTACTACTGTAAATTGCATGCAGCCCAGCAAATTCTGGCTACTAAATTGCACCAGCAGGATGCAGAAGTCAAGGAGTTTGCAACGAATCTTCTCAGCGAGATTGAGGATGCTAGAGCCAGCGACGTGCTAACAACCCCCCAAGCAGCTGAAATTGTCCAGAATGACGACGTTGCCCAAGCGTACGTTACCAATTTTGCAAACAATGTTTTTGAAAGAGCGGCCAGAGCCGTGGATGAGAACCGCGCGACAAAAGCTACTGCCCAAACGTTTTTGGCAGCCGCCACATTTTTGGAACTTCAGCAAATCTGGGATAAACTGGAAGACGAAACGCGACAGCAAATCAAGTACGCAAAGTTCCAGGCAGCCCGGATTCTCAAAGCCCTGAAGAATGGCGAAGATCCGAACGAACCACAGGCAGAAGCTAAGGAAACTCCCGCAGCCGAGTCTGGAACTCTTGGACCTGAGGCCCCTGAAGAATCTGAGATTGAGCAGTCTGAGCAACCTGAGGAATCTGAAATTGAAGCTAGTGAACAAGATCTCCCCGAACCACCTAGCCACCCCGTTCTGCCTAACACACCAGCTAATATTCCAGACGTCACCCTTCCAGATGCACCAGACGCTCAGCCCAATGATTTGGGTCTCCCCAGAATTCCAGGCTCTGATCCGTCTGTGCCATTTGATTATGATGCTCCGCCTATCAAGCCCAGCCCATCTGATTTCACAAAGCCCACCGAGCCCACAGGATCCACAAAGCCCGCGAAGCCTGCAAAGCCCGAAGCTCCACCTACAAAATCGTCGAAGCCCAGCAATTCGACCAAACCGGTTGTTGCCCACCCAATCAACTTAAAATCTGTGATGGCAGAAGCTGCTACGACGACGGCCGCCCAAAAGCACGCGAAATATGCAATTTCCGCTCTCAACTACGACGATATCGACACAGCCATGTCTGAGCTCACCAAGGCACTGGCAATTTTGCGTGAATTCAAGTCACAATAGAACTATTTATCTTTAATCCTAAGTCCCCGGGTTTGCCTGGGGCAAGGGCGCAAAACCGTAAATGAGTCTAGTGAAAAACTGGCCATATTCTAATTAGTCAGAGAAATTTCTCTTCCCCCCAAAAAAAGCGACGAAATTTGTCTTTTCACGACTCTCTTAAATTGACATGTCGGAAGTGAACACTAGTACCTGCCGCTTTTACGAGCAAAAGTACCCCGAGGTGGATGACCTTGTGATGGTAAACGTCAAGGAAATCGCCGATATGGGTGCCTACGTCAAGCTGCTCGAGTACGACGAGATCGAGGGTATGATTCTGCTCAGCGAGCTGTCCCGCCGCCGCTTCCGTTCTATCCAAAAACTTATTCGTGTGGGCCGTAACGAGGTTGCTGTCGTGCTCCGTGTCGACAAAGACAAGGGCTATATTGATCTGTCCAAGCGCAAAGTCATCCCCGAAGACGCCGTACTGTGCGAAGAGCGCTACTCAAAGTCCAAGGCTGTGCATTCCATCCTGCGCCACATTGCCGAGAAGCATCAGGTGGCACTGCAAAGCCTCTACGAGACCTACGCATGGCCTCTTGCCCGCAAGTACGGCCATGCCTACGATGGCTTCAAGCTCGTCATCACCAACCCGGACCAGGTGTTTGAGGGCATTACGCCGCCCGATATGGTGATCTACAACGACCTCATTTCACAGATTTCGCATAAAATGACCCCGAACCCGGTCAAGGTCCGCGCAGACATTGAAGTGACCTGCTTCAGCTACGAGGGCATCGACGCCATCAAGGAGGCTCTCCGTGCCGGTGAGGCCCTGAGCACAGAGCAGGTACCTGTCAAAATCAAGCTCGTTGCTGCCCCGCTCTTTGTTCTTACGTCGCTGGCCCTCGATAAGAACAAGGCCGTCGAGGTGCTCGAGCAGGCTATTGAAAAGATTAAGGAAACCATTAAGGCAGCCGGCGGCGACCTCAAAGTCAAGATGGCGCCTAAGGCTGTTACCGAGACTGATGATGCCGAGCTCATCAAGCTCATGGAGAAGTCAGAGGCTGAGACCAAGCAGGTTGACGGTGACGACTATAATAGCGAAGAAGAGGAGGGCGAGGATTTCGATTAGATTAATATTCAGGTCAACTAGCCAGATCAAACAAAAAATAAAAAAAGTATTGTATTATGAAAACAAATGACTAGTTCAAACCGGTTAAACTAGTTAGACCTAGCTAAACTGGTCTGGAACTACATGTTACATACATCAGACATGCCTCTGAATATGCAATAGATCTGAATCCGAACTGAAAATGGAAGCCCAATTAGTGATCACTGTCTCAAACCTCATGGCGTCAATTCGCCCCGCTTCGCATAGTGGAAGCTGGTATACCGCAAACAAGCGTCAGCTGCAAACTCAGATCGAAAATTGGTTTAGCGGCGTTGAGTCCGCAAGGTTTGGCCGCTTTGCAGTCGGTCCGCACGCTGGTTACTCCTACTGCGGGCCTACGCTTGCCCATACCTATAAATGTCTTGATCCCTCTGTCACCACTGTTTTTGTGATGGGGCCATCTCACTACGAGTACTTTAAGGGTGTTCGCACTTCAAGGTATGCTGGATACGAGACGCCATTGGGCACAGTGGCCGTCGATACCAAAATTACTAGAGCGTTGCATGATCGCGGAATTGAATATTTAGACATCGCAACCGACGACGAAGAACACTCGCTCGAAATGCATTTACCGATGCTTCGCTATGCCAATCCTACCGCTCAATTCGTGCCCCTTGTGTTTGGCGACTTCACGGCAAGCCATGAATCCCAGTTGCTAGAGTTGCTTAGGCCCTATTTCAAGGACCCAAAGACAGCATTCGTGGTTAGCTCCGATTTCTGTCACTGGGGATCAAGATTCGGCTATACTAAGTACAGTACACATGGCATTGAAGATTTGGCCCCTGTCAAGCAGCATAGTTCGCCGCTAGGGCGGCCGATATGGCAAAGTATTCGTGATCTCGACCAGCAGGCCATGAAAGTCGCTTCAGGTGGCAGTGCCGACGACTGGAATACATATATCCGCCAAACTGGTAACACAATCTGCGGCCAGCGTCCCCTGGGATTTCTGCTCAGACTAGCTGAGGCAGATCAGCCCTTGCACTTTGAATGGCTCGACTATGCTCAGAGCTCGCGAGTCAGTAGCAGACACGATAGCTCAGTGAGTTACGCTGCCGCAATTGCGTGACATTTATTTAAACTCAGAAGCAGTCGACTCGACTACCTAGTGTTTTTAGTTTATCGAACTGGGTAGTATTTGGTTCGGGAGTAATTTTGGGTAGTTGGTAATCTGACATGAGCGAGCGAGCAGTATCGGCAGCTGAGCTTCGTCCTGAGCTCAATGTCGACAAACGGGATAAAAACCACAAGGCAAAGAGGGCCGCTCTTCGCAAGGTCATTGTGAATATGACGCTGAACAATACGGATATGGTCAACCTGTTTAACGAGGTTGTAAAGTGTATGGCCGTTGACGACCTGGATATCAAGAAGATGTGCTATTTGTACCTCGAGACTTACGCCAAATCGCGGCCCACACTGGCTACAGAAGCATTGAGTATTCTTTCACGTGACGTCAATAGCGATTCACCTGTCGTTCGCGCTCTGGCTCTCCGCACAATGTCGTCGATCCCACTCAGGGGGTTCGCCGAAGAAACTCGCCGTGATGCCCTTAGACTTCTCAAAGACGACGATGCCTACGTGCGCAAGAGCGCAGTTTATGCTGTAGCCAAAGTATGGGCAGGCGATCCGAATGGTGTGGAATCTGACGACCTTCTCAAGAGTTTGAACCATATGCTGGTTGACCAGAACCCGGCCGTGGCGGCCGCTGCCGTTTCAAGTCTGCATGATTTAACATCAAGCCACCGCCGCATTTCATTGACGATTGACGAAATCACTGTTATGAAGTTTGCAGATGCTCTGCCTGAATGTAATGAATGGTCACAGGTCTATTTGATCAACGCCATAATGTACTTTGTCCCGCAAAAGAGCATTACAGCAATTCGTCTGATCAAACGATTATTACCCCGCCTAAAACATGCGAACTCAGCAGTTATCAATGCTGCCCTGCGGACCATCTTGTACCTCAGTAACTACGCTGCCAATTTGGACACCGAGATCCCGCACTTTGGCGAATCAATCACAAATGCCATTTTGCTGCTACTGGCAAAGCCTCCGGAGATTCAGTACGTTATGCTACGAAACTGTTTCACTCTTCTCCAGCACCGCCCGGACATGCTGAAACTTGACACAGCACCATTTGCCGTTGCGTCGTCCGACCCGCCATTTATCAAGCTTTCGAAAATCGAGATTTTGCTGCTGCTCGCCGACCACAAAAATTTCAGTAAAGTTCTCATGGAGCTCGAATCGTGTATTGTGCCTGACGATGAAACCACATCACGTAGGGCTATCAAATCAATCGGTCGCCTGGCCTGCAAAGTGCCGGACTCGGCAGAGTCTTGCGTTCGCGTCATAATGCGAAGTGCTTTGAACGGCTCAAAACACACTGTGCAAGAGTCTGTGGTTGCCATTCAGCAAATATTGCGGCGATATCCTGATAAATTCACTTATGTGGTTGAAGATATCCTGGGCATGCAGGATAGCATTATGACAGATGACAAGGCAAAGGCTGCGTTCGTATGGATGTGCGGACAGTACCCCAACATTGCTCAGGATGCTCCTTCAATTTTATCTAACTTTTGCGAGACAGCGTTCACGGAAGCAACGCAATCTGTCGAGCTGCAACTCACACTACTTACTGCAGCCATCAAACTCTTTTTAGCTTACCCAGTGCGGGCAAAGCATTTGGTACCCAAAATCTTTGAGGTCGCGACATCCTCAACAAACAATCCGGATGTTCGCGACCGTGCATTCATGTACTGGCGTCTGCTTTCGGCCGATGCTGGCAAAGCCCGAGAAATCGTTGCTGCTAGCTTACCGGCTATCCAAAACGAGGATTATTCAATCGATGAGAATACTCTTGAGGAACTAGAATTGCGACTCGGCTATCTCAGCAGTGTTTACTTGAAACCGGCTACCGCACTTTTCCGCATTGCGAAACCTCAGAAACTCGAGCCCTCACCCGCTTTGTTACCTCGTCAAAAGACAACTGCATTGCGCAAAAATGCACCACCACCAACCCCGAACAGACCTCAGAGTGAGATATCTCGCCAGCATT
Organism: Wickerhamiella siamensis; assembly: GCA_030571815.1. Lineage (NCBI taxonomy): Eukaryota > Fungi > Ascomycota > Dipodascomycetes > Dipodascales > Trichomonascaceae > Wickerhamiella > Wickerhamiella siamensis. The sequence continues at coordinate 139,599 of JAJLYV010000009.1, forward strand.
CTATGCTATTCACAAAACCTGTCCGTCCGTCATTCACGAGCCCAATGGCGTCGTTTGCAGAGACTCCACCCGTAGACAGTCCGGCTCCCGAATCACTGAACATTTTTGAAAACGACAAACTCATTGATATTTAAATAGCTTTACGATTCCTCTTTGGTATCATTATATGGGACAATTTCCGGCCCTATCGTCGCCCGAGCTTGAACCGCCTGGACGGTTAAGAACTCTGACGCAACAAAATTCTCTTCAGGGCCGTCAGGTATACCATCCAACGAGCGGTTTGTCAATAAACAAAATAATAAATGGGCACCAGGCTTGGATAGAACCTCATTTTTCTCACTGCAGCTGCTCATGGCGACACAGTCACTGCAACCGAATTTACACGGACACGACGCAATGCGCTCGTAACAAGCTTCCAAAATAGCCGATATGTTGTCAAATATTTTCTTCGACACACCGTTGCCCATTTCATTGCCATATTTCTCGTACACAACCAACCGAGCAGGGCGTACCCGGTTTGACTCGCGCTTCGCTAACTCCTTTTCGGGAGCTTTGCACTCAGTGCCCAGATCACCTGGGGCAGTAACAACAAATCGTGGAATCATCCCAATAATCAGATGCTGTGCGGCATGAATAGCTGCTGCTGCGTTGAGTTTTTTCGCTACAATGGCATCTAAAGCCTGAATTGATAGATTCAGCCATACACCAGCGCGAACTGCCTTGAAGGGAGGTAAATACACATCCTCGGCATCGATAATCTGAGACCGACGGTCGATTTTGAAATATCCAAACACAGTGGTCTCAATCCGCAGCTTACCGATGGAAACTGACATGTTAGCAACAAGTTTCGAGTCCACTGACGAAAGTGCGTCCACATCGGTAAAATCCCGCTGCCGTGTTGTCCACTCGACTTTGGTTTCAATAACATGAGCATATTGTTCGTCAACATTTAAATTGGTAACCAAGTACGGCTTTCCCTGGTGGTGGAAAATCGCGCCCTCGTAAATGGTAAACCCAATGCGATTGAACTCGATGTGCTCGAGAACCTCGGCTTGTCCTCGTGTAACATTAACAACAGCAATTTCCGTCTCATCAGCAACCCGTAAACTAATAGTCTTTGCAGGGTTCGGTTTAGAGCAATGGTACACGCCGTCCTCTAAGTCTAGCTCGGATTTGAGCTCGTTCCAAAGCGGGAACATGGCTCCGTCTTCTTCGGAAAGTGAGAGCTCGTGAGCAGCGCATTCAAGGTGGCCCAGGACAATCGTTGATTCTAGCGGTAACGGGATTTCTGGGTCTTTATCAGAGAAAACCCGGTCGGGATCTTTGAGGTAGGTTTGATCTAAGATGGATCCATCAGCAATGACAATTACCAACGAATCGCCAACTCGACGACCCACTCGGCCAACTTGTTGACGAAAACTAGCCAGTGAATATGGGAATCCTACTAGCACTGCGGCATCCAGACTACCAATGTCGATTCCAATCTCTAGTGCCGAAGTAGCAATAATACCTCGAAGATCTCCACTAAACATCTCCCTCTCAATTTCACGCCGCCTAGCAGCCGCATAACCACCACGGTAGCTCATAATGGCTTGTAATATTCCCTCGTCAAGGTTATCATCACGTACCCGCTCGCGAATACTTCTCAGTAGTAACTCGCAAACTTTACGGAGTCGACAAAACGCAATCAGTCGCAGTCCACTAGAAATAAGCCGAATAAGCAACGGGCTGGCAACTGACATGGGATGAACACGCCCACTAGAAGGATCATTTTCAACCAAATGCGGTGAGTTAATGAAAACATAATGTTTTGCCCCGGCTGGCGATCCGTCACGAGAAACGACATGCAGTTTGTCAGGGTCAAGTCCAGTCATTTGAGAGAAGAACTCAATAGGTTTGCTGATTGTTGCCGAACAAGCAATGAACTGAACAGAATCATTGCCCAGATCAAAACACAGCCGACGTAGTCGACGCAAAACCATAGCCGTGTGCGCGCCAAACACACCCTGGTAACAGTGCAATTCATCTAAAACAACAAACTTCAGATTTTCCAAAACTCGCTGCCACCTACTCCATTGAGGAAGTACTGTAGAATGTAGAATGTCTGGGTTACATAGTACAAGCCGGCCATTGCGTATAATGTTTGGCCGCTCTTCAGAAGGAGTATCGCCATCAAAGGCAACAACACACCCTTCGCCCAGAATCGCCTTGAATGCCCGCAATTGATCCTGTGCTAGTGCTTTTGTGGGAGAGATATACATCGCTGTCACTTCATAATCGTTTTGGATGGCATGGACAATTGGCAATTGAAACACCAGTGACTTGCCTGAGGCCGTAGAAGTGGTTATAATGACATGATCTCCTGCTTCAATATGGTCAATTGCCTCTTTCTGATGACAATAAAGTCTGTCGATGTCGAATTGAGACAACGTCTCTTTGTATTTATCCGGAACAGAAGCATACTGGCCAGTCCGCGGAGGCACAGTGCGAATTGCTTCGGCTTCCCCTTGTAATGACAACATGATACCATGTAAACTTTCGTATGCAATAGGTTCAAGTCGTTTTGGAGTAGAGTCGCGAGGCATCACCGACTCAGCGCCAGTTATAAGATCCTGCCAGGTTCTTCGCGAGAGATACTGGGTCACTGCTCGTTCAAATCGTTCTTTGCGGGCGAGAATCTTCGCTTGCAAATTCTGAGACTGTTTAATAGGCTTTTCCACGAATTGAAACACCAATATTTTCCGAGGCGAGCTAGGATCGCGTATTGCATCATGCGGAACATCCTCGTAATCGAGAACTATCTCATCTGGCATAAGATACTTGATCCGACACAAGTCTGCAAGTGTGACGGACTTATTAAGAGTTTTTGACGCTGCTTTTATGATTTCAGTTGCATTAGGTCTGTAATCTGGTCGATTTGAAAGAAAAGACGTCAAAATACACACCGTTTCAAACACCCGGCGGAGGTCGTCCATGACAAAGATTCAGGGCGAAGCTCATTTGAAAAGCCCAGCGGGATTCTGAACTTTCCAGCGAGAATTGAGCTCACTGTCACCCAAAGGTCTAACTCCACCCAGAGTTTTACGCTGAGGCTGAAGTGGTGAATCACATTGCGATGCCAGCGCCACTCCGCTGGCCACAACCTTTTTACTCCAGACCATATTGGCGGCCACAATACTTTTGTCCAAAGCATATACTTCGTCGCCATGTTGACGATATAGCACTGCCCTTTTGTGATTTTCTATTCGCAATTGCTCAAGCATGGCTTCTAAATCAGCGTTTTCAAGCGCTTCTTTCTCAATTGACTTTTCGAGCTGGGCTATTTTGTGTTCATAAAGCTCCCGGCGCTGCGTTTGGTGAATAGTGGCGTCTTTAAGCCCCAGTGATAGCAGCGTAACTTGGCTCGAGTCTTCCGATCTCATCTGAGGCGATAGCGCCAGAGCCTCTTCGGCTTGACGAGCTAGCCGTTTAGCTTTACGATGATTATGGCCAAATACCATGTGTTGGGATTGTTGTGTTGGTTGACAAAATAACAGGGGTTTTGTTCACTAGAATTTATCTAAATACAATTGGGATTTGGGCGGAAGCTACAAATGGTTAACTTTAGGCCGGCCAATTTTTGGCAGTGTATGCTGAGGTCTGGTAGCTGGATCGTTTATACGCATTCGCTCAGCCCAAGAGAGATTACATTCAGCCAATTCCATTCTAAACACTGTATCCAATGATTTGAGATTTAGAATATCGTAAATAAGTCTCTCGCCCTGTTCCGTTTGATCAAGGATTTCCCGGCGCACTTGTAGGTTTCGTTCACGAATTCGTTCAAGCTGTCTTCCTAGTGCCAGCGCTTGATTACGAGCAGATTCGGCGGCATTTTTGCTGTCGTCCAACTTGCTTTCACTAGAACTATCAGAGTCGATGTCCAAAGGAATTCGTATAGACTCACTCATGATGGGTAGGGATCATATGCGCGCTAATGAACTTGTGCAGGGGCGTGTGGGAGCATGATCTAATCATGATTTCTATCGACGACTTTCTGCCTCGGCCGAAGAAGTCTCAATCTAGTAAGGAATCTATTGCTTTGACAACTATCCTTACAAGTGGAAAGCCATCTGATTCACAGGTTGTTGTAGCAGAGACCCGAAAAGTGGCTGTGCTGCGTCCACAGGGCGCTGAGTTGGCTCGGCCCTCAAAGGAGGTAGTTGAAGCAACTCGCAATAAAACCCAGGCTTCTTTAGATGCAATCCTCGAGCAAAAAACTGGTGGTAAATCCAAAGTGCACCATGAACCGTCGCTTGTCAAGTATACTCCGGCAGCAGCCGGCAGCCATAAGGCACCAACGGAGCGCACGCTGCGAATTGTCGATGTTAAGTATGATCCATTCGAGCCTGCTCGCCACAAACACGTGAAGGCACCGGCGCGACCACCATCACCACCAGCACCAATTCTAAAGGCTGCACCACCCAAACTAACTGCTGAGGAGCAGCGAGAGTGGTATATTCCTCCAAGTGTATCCGGGTGGAAAAACAACAAAGGTTTTGTTATTGATGTTGAAAAGCGGGTTGCTGCAGACGGGAGATCACAAGAACCGCGTGTCCAAGCCGGCGAACGAATGGCTAAGCTTGCTGAAACGCTTCACGAGGCAGAAACTTCCGCGCGTCAAGAGCTTATTGAGCGACAGGCTGCCGCCGAGGCTGAGGCTGCTCAGGCTGAAACAACTAAAGAGCTACGGCTTAAATTGATGGCACAGCGAGCCCGTAAAAGAGGATTGCCTTCTGATGCTGAGGAGCGGGCCAAAAGCAGGGCCCAGCGGCTCAAAACAGCTACAAGAGATGCTAAGCGGGATATTTCAGAAACTGTTGCACTAGGTGGCCGGCCAGTTTTGAGTGGGGATGCTCAATTTGATTCTCGATTGTTTGGTCGCGATAAAGCCACTAAAGAATTGTACGATGCTCCATTGTTCGCCGCTCAGCAGGCGGTGCGCGAAATATACAAACCGACCCCAGATAACGAAGCTGGTCCAGTTGAATTTGAACGGATAGAGGACAAGTACGACTGATATTTAAAACTAATTTATTTGAACGCACTAATAAATAGAACTGAGGCTTCTAAACAAAGCCTAGCTAAGTCAGTTGAACCCAAGTCAGTTGAACTCAAGTCAATCGAACTCAAGTCAATCGAACTCAAGTCAATCGAACTCAAGTCAATCGAACTCAGGTTGGTGACAATGAATTTCGTCAATTAAAGGTCAAAGATGACGAAGTGTCTGCTGCGATTATGTCGATATAATCCTTATCACGCTCAATCGCCGCTTGTTGGCTCTTTTTGATGGTGCCAGAAATTCTTGAGACTTTGACAATGACCCTCTGGTTGTCTATCTCGGTAATATATGACAGCGCCGCTTGGACCATGCGACATTGATCTCTGGAAACTCTAATAATACCTGTCATTGTAGCAGGACTGAAGTATTTTACCAAAAGTGAGCTCTGAACTGATCCAAATCCCTGGTCGCCAAAGTGTTCGAGTACTGCCTGTTTCACGGCCTGCGCAACACGGCGATAATCTAACTTAGTTTTAGAAGCATGAAGCGACTCGTGCGGGTGAGCAAGGTTCAAGCTGTCAGGGAATAGGAGCTCAAAAAGCAGATACCGAGTTTTGAGCCTTACCATTTTTCAGATGACAAAGAATGGCAGGTTGGACGGATCTAACAAGCGGGTCTAATAAATGGTTGAGTATAGTAATAATAGTACACTAAACTGGGGCAGGAGATAGTGGGCCTCTGCGCGAAGAACTGGAGCGAGAGCGCGGAAGCTGTCTTTCAAGCCCGCGGCCGAGCCGGCCGGCCGAGGGAACTCGCGGAGACTGAGGTCGAGGAATCGATGGTGTGATCGCTGCAGCTGCAGCCAGCCCGTTCTTTCTGAATAACGAATTGCCGAGTTTAGCTTGGTTTGTGTCGGGAACATGCCATGTTTTCCAGCCCTCGAAATCAATCAAAGCCTGCATGCACCCCCACTCCAAGAGCTTTTGCTGCAACCAGTCGAGATTAACTGGCTTTGTCAAAAAGTCGTTGCAGCCAGCACGCAGAGCATCAGAACGGTCTTCAGCACTCGAAGAAGCCGTCAGGGCGACAATAATAACAGGCGACTTGAACTCTTTATGGTCAAGCAAATCTTCCGGTTTAATATCGACCGGTTGAGCGTCTGCACGTGCGGAGAAAGCTCCGATGCGATTCACAGTTTCAAGCCGTCGAATCTCTTTAGACGCTTCTAAACCAGACATAACAGGCAATTGCAAATCCATAAGAATAATGTGGAAGCCGCCTTCGCGCCATTTCTCGACGGCGTCGCGACCATTCTTGGCGATGGCACAGTGAACTTTGTTACGCCGCAGCGCCGTTTCTAGAATCTTTTGGTTGATCTCATTGTCCTCAACAATTAGCACGTTTACCTGGGGCACAACTACGTTTGGCTGAGACGCGGGCAGTTTGTTGTAAAGTTTCCGCAGCTCGAGCAAGCCATCTTGGTTTTCCGACTGAGGAATGGCTGGCGGCGTGGCGTCGTGCGTGTTAGACGCGAGCGGCGAAACAGACGACACAGACGACACAGACGACACGGTTGTGGTTGTCGGAATGTGACCTACGCCATCTGAGCGGTTCGACGCGAGTTTGAGCTGGCGAGGCAGTAGCAAAACGCCGCCGCCTTTGGTACTAGCTTCGCCATTGGCATTGGCGGGTCGCTTTTCGGTACTTGCAGTTGCCGATCTCCGTACAAGCTTAGTGGACGAAGGTGATGATATCAGTCTGGGTTTCACGGGTGTTTGCGAGGGAGGTGCTGGGGTCCCTACGCTAGCCACTGACCCACCTGAAGCACTCCGCACGGCCGCTGCGGAGCCAGCCGCTATAGAACGGGTGCGAGACATGTTAGTAGTACTACCAGCACGAGATAACGTAGCACTAGGCGCTAAGCTTGATGTTGGAGTTGGAGCAAGCTGGCCAGCCAGATTCGATGCCACTTGGCTGGGAATTGGACCACCCGCGTCTAGTGGCCCGCTAACATCAAAAGCTTCAGACATGGACATACCGTCCGGGAAGTACCTTTCTAGAATTGCGACAACCGATTCATCAGGTTGGAGCTCAAGCGGAGCTGTTCCCTGAGGAGACGAGAGCGGGGACTTGAACGGTGGCTTTGGCTGCGACATAGAAGTACCACGCGGTCGCGTCGTTGAAGATCCGGACAATTTACGGGATACTCCTAGTGATGGCGACGCGAGGGGCACACCGGAAGGTGCCACTGAACGGGTTTGTCGCAATGATTTCAAATAGTCACCTGGGATAGTGATTGAAAGATCTGCCGGATCACAAGATCTGAGTAGTGACGTTGGGTACTTTGCCAGAATCTTGGATTTGAGGTCATCCACAAGGTCGTCCGGGTCTACAGTCAAGCTTGTTGCTGTGAGGCCTGGCCGACGAACCCAGACACGACGCGGAGTCGGCAAGTTCATGACTGGGATCGAAGTGGCTGATGTCGATACTTTGAGCTGTGGACGAGATTTTGAGGCTGCACTCGCGGCGGCAGTGGCCTGTAATGCTGCTGAACCGGCGAGGCCGGACCGCTGGGTTGGTGCTGCTGATGCTGCTGTCAGCGTGGCCGCTGATGAGGCCTGCATCCCTGCTGCAGTTGAATTGGGCCATGCTCGGGGCTCCGAAGCCCTTGCTTCGTTCATTTACAGTAACGTGAGCCGGATTGAGGGCAAAGAGAGTGTGTGACTAGAGGGATTTGTAAAGTGGGATTTGGGCAGAGTATTAGATGGATTACTTAAGGACAGCTGAAGCTCGAAATCGGAGAGGGAGGAACTGAAAGATTAGGGGGGAGCAAAAGGGAGCAAAAGGGAGCAAAAAGAGAGCAAAAGGAACTCACCCAGAAGTTTACAGCAAAGTTAATATATAAAAAAGCACTGGTTTATTTATTCCTAAGTAGAGCAAGTCATACGAGAGTACGGTCTATTGAAGCTCCTGGAACAAAATGGAGAAAATATAAATGAATATCACGCTTGGCCAAAGAACCGGGCCATATTAATTGATTCGCGAATCAGACGGCGGCGGGCTCCCACAGCAAAGCCGAACTCACCGGCACATTCCTGCTTGCCAAACCACTGCCGGCAGATAAAGGCTGCGTTAGCCAGATTCGTCATGCCGCGCATTTTGGGGTCTTTGGCAAGCTGGCGCAGGGTCAAGAACACCATAATGATCGTGCTCGGGCTGCTCAGCCAACGCTTGTCGCTGATGGCCTCTTCTGCGAGCTGCTGTGCGTACGCCTGGCTCGCCTGAGTGGGCACACTGTGGTGGTGCATGAGCAAAATGTAGAACGACACAGGCAGACCCTCGAGATTCGCCCACTCGTGCTTCCGCAACACCACGTGCAACTCGTTAAGAATTGCGCGAATACGCTCCGTGTCGTGGTTGCCTTCGTACACTGCCTCGATGATCTCGTTCCGGAACTCGGCTAAGCTACCTGTGGGACACAGTTTGCGGGTCTGTGCAAGCGCCTTTAGCGCACTGGCTGGGTCCTCGACCAGTAAGAATTCGCGGCTGACGGCGTCCTGCGCTGCCAGAGCTGCCCACGCGGCCAGTATGTCCGATGCCGACGTCAGCCCGTGGTCGAGAACCACGAAGGTATAATTGCGGCAGGTGGGCATGCCGAGTCCCTGGTACATCCGTCGCATCGCCCGACGAGCCTGCGGAGTCATTACTTCGCTCAAGTCGCGGGAAACCAGCTCATCAATGTAGTCCGGTGTCGGACTTGCCTCGCGCGACGACAGCGGAGGGCAAGTCTTAGCACGTTTCCACAACCCGCGAGCCAGCGCGTGATACAGCGGCCAAAACACCGAGCGGTAGCCAAGCTCCTGCGCTTGCATAGCCTGCAGAACGTACCGCCGGGGTGTGGCTGGCAGCAGGAACTGTGATACGAACAGGTACATTAGCCGCAGCGTCGATAAATCGCCTGCAGATCCACCCATAAGCTCAGTGTTCGAAGCCTGATTGATCAACGCCCGACGTTGACGCACGTCCACACCACTCAGCTCCATGAACGCATTCAACATGCTCTCGCCCATGCACCACAGTACAATCACTTGCAACATGGCCACAAGAATATTCCACACCATACCGAGCACGCTGGTGTCAGATGAGATCTCCAGCATTTGGCACGCAGTCTTGTGTGCCTTTTGGCGGTGCTCCTGCAGATCGCCGCTGAGCTGGGTCAGCTTCGCCGAGCGGTTCTCGGTGATCCGACGATCCTGAGCCAGCGACACACCCGTGGCAAGAAGCGACATCGCGGCCGCTACTTTAGCAAATCCACCAAGTGTCACAGACGGTGCGAACGGCAGATTTAGCGGCACTGCAGCCAGCCCACGGAGGTCTTCGTTGCCTAGCATGCCGCCCATTGTCAACGCACCCCCAACCACACAGGTCGCGGCCATCTTTGCTGAGGGCGAGAAACGGCCCGAGCCCGAAGACACCGACGAAATACTCGATGTCGAGCGTGGCCGGGAATAGTCTTGTGCACCGTAAGCCATTTGATCGCCCTCATTTTGCGGGGATCGCAGAGGCGGCATCTGGTTCATGTCCATGCCTTTGGCAGCCTTGAGCGTATTAAGCTCCTTAAGAAGTGCCTCATTGCGACGCTGTAGCTGCTGAATATACTCAGCAGCCTTGTTGAGCACAGTGGCTTTATTGAGCCGCTGAGCAGGTAGGCCATCTTTGCCCGTACCGTCTTGCGCACAGTCCCGCAAAGATGGCACACAGTCTCGCAGGACATTGATTTTGTCGTTGATATTATTGCGGTACCGCTTCTCAATCAAGTTGTGCGTCGACTTCGACTTGCGAGGGCGCGCAGCAGCTGCTCCGTTACTTGCGGGGATTGAACCGTTGCGCTTGGATACTGCGCCGCTTGCTGGCCCACTCGACACCATGGGAGCTGGAATTTTATGGCTGTCCATGGGCGATTTATAGTTTAGGCCCATTGGCGGTGATGGCATACCGTGCGGGGACTGTTGCTGCGAAGGCATTGCCTGCTGGGGCATTTGCCGCTGGGGATGCTGTAGCTGTTGCGGGGGCATCGCCATGTCCTGAATCACCTGGGGCTGTGTGTAAAGGTTCTGTTGTGGCTGCTGGGCCGCCTGCTGAGGCTGCTGATAGTGTGGTGGCGAAACGCCCTGGCCGTGGTTCGGCGAGGGGTAGAACATCACTGCTTGCGGGTCCATTCCTTGGTCTTGAGACGGCGACTTGTAGCTTTGCTTCGACCCAAGCATATCCATAAGGTCGACCGAGACCGATTGGTCGCTCGGCGATGAGTCGCTCGGGCCGGACCACATGTCATTGTTAATGCCAAAGTACTGGCCAAATGCAGGCTCCTCGGGTTCATCCTTAACAGCCACACTCTGGGCCAAGCGGTATGGATCGCCACTGGCATTCAGCATTGTCTGCGGGCTTGGCACGAAAAGCTGCTGATCTGACTGCTGTTGAGCGTCATCGTCTTTAGCGGGTTCTAGCGAGTCCATAAAGAGTTTGCAATAGTCTACATCCAAGCCCGGTGGTCCGTACATGAATGCGTGTTCCATTGCAACAAATGGGGGAGATTAGGTTGGTGAAGAGGCAGGGGAGGATTCTAACGCCAAAAAAGGAGCTGTCGTCTGGTCAAATGAGGAGGGACGGGTTTTTTTTCCTATGAGGCACAGTAAAATTACACCGTGACATAAGATCTGGATAACCGAAAGTAAGGTGATTCTTGCATGTTGCCAGGGTAACCATGCACGGTTGCCCGCTAAATGGCGAGGAGTCTCACCCATTGTGCCTCGAAGCTTTTTTCTTGGTGTACTCCGCGGACAAGCTCGGGCGGACTTGTGCACTAATTGGACAAAGTTTTGACTTGACATTATAGCTTATCTTAACTTTTTTTAATTCTAGATTTAAAAAAGCGATTTTTTTAAAGTCTAGGAAGCTATGCCCTATGTCCTTGTCGAGGTCTCTTCGCTAGTCCGAGTTAATTAGCCTGAATTCCTTCCTTGCGTGGCGCTTGGGTTGTCTTGGTTGATTTTTAATTGGCTCTTTAATGTGGTATTTAGATTGCACGTAGTTAAATAGCCCGTGTTTGGCCCCTTTCTTAAATTATTAGACGTTGAAGTGTAAATTACGAGTTTTACGATTCTCATGCAGGGGCGACTCGTTGACCTTTTTTAGGTTTCAGAAGTATAGCGCTCCGGGGTGCGCCGAAATACGAGCTGAATTCCTTGAGCTGAGACGATCCGAGGATGTCTCATTACGTAATCAGTGACTATGGTAAGTGTGGCAAAGATTTCAAAGCCTGGCCTTTCTTTTTTTCGACGAGAACCTTCACCAATTTCAGACACCTAACCCAAGTTATATAAACACGTTTGGACCTCCTCCCAGCCCCCTAGTATCCCTTTCTACTACACACACATAAACCATGGCTCTCAAGCGAATCAACAAAGAGCTCCAGGAAATTCAAAGGTAAGTTTTTCCTCAAAAAATATATATGATTGCAGGCCACTAACAACTAGAGACCCGCCCTCGTCGTGCTCTGCCGGTCCAACCGGAGACGATCTTTATCATTGGCAGGCCACCATTGTGGGGCCTAGCGACAGCCCGTACTCGCAGGGTTTGTTCTTTTTAGACATCCACTTCCCGCCAGACTATCCGTTCAAGCCTCCTAAGGTTTCGTTCAAAACCCGCATCTACCACCCGAATATCAACGCCAACGGCTCTATCTGTTTAGACATCCTCAAAGACAAGTGGTCGCCGGCACTAACTATTCCGAAGGTCTTGCTGTCTATTTGCTCGCTACTCGACGACCCCAATCCCGATGATCCGCTCGTAATTGAAATTGCTGACCTTTACAAGGAAAACCGGGCAAAATTCGACGCAAACGCTCGAGAGTGGACTCGAAAGTACGCCATCAATTAAGTCTTCCTGGGGTTTGCCTGGGGGGCTTGCTGCCCTAATATTTTGGCTTTGACGGTATATTTGATTTTGCCTATTTTTTTTTTTTTGGCTTCTCTCGGAGACACTCAAAATATGTAGTTCTTTTCGCATCTTTTTTTTTAAATAGCTACATTTTGGTTTACTTGGACTACCAAAGTTACCCGCTCGCTCGACCTTATTTTTGAGGTTTGAAGGGGGGTGTCAGCAATCTCTCCCAGCCCCCCCCTCGTGGCCCAAACATCAATCATCGAACGTTGGGCTACCTTTTTTAACTGATTCCTCACAAACGGCATAAATGTATCCATACGGGACAGGCCAATTCTACGGCCAGGCTAACCAGCAAATGCAGCCGCCGCCGCAGCAGCCAATGTACGGTCTCCAGTCGACCCAAACTGGCCAGCCGATGGCCCCGGTGGCCCCAATGGGTTCCGTGGCACCTATGGCTCCACTGGCCCCGATTCCAACCGGAATGGCACCCGCAGCGGCCCCCGTTCCGGCCTCGAAGGCTGCAGCGGTGCCCGAAAAGCGTCTGAGCTTTATCACCCAGCAGGACCAACAGAACTTTGGGCAGTTATTTTTGGCGTCGCTCCAGCCTGGTGAGCTCGCTCTCAGCGGCCAGACGGCCAGACTCATTCTTATGCGCTCGAACTTGTCGTCTGCAACCCTTGGTGACATCTGGCAAATTGCAGATACAACGCGGTCTGGGCAGCTTCTGTTTCCTGAATTTTGTTTGGCAATGTACTTATGTGCCAAAGTGCTCCGAGGTGAGCCAGTGCCTCAGGATGTGCACCCCACAATCCGCCGCGAGGTCGGCAATATGGTTGACATGATTTCATTCTCGGCACCAGATACGGGAGCCAATTCTAGCGCCAATGCGTTTGACCAACTTCGCCAGCCTGTCCAGCCCGCTCAGGCTGCTCAGCCAACGGGTTTCCAAAATTACTCACAGGCATTCCAGCCGCTCCAAGCCCAGGCAACTGGAGGCTACCAGCCTGTCCAATCTCAAGCTACTGGTGGTTACCAAAACTATCAATCAGCTTTCCAGCCGCTCCAGGCCCAGGCCACTGGCGGTTACCAGGGTCTCCAGCCTCAGGTCACTGGCGGTCTTCAGCCCCAAGTAACCGGTGGGTTCCAGTCTCAGGGAACAGCACTCCAGCCTCAGATCACTGGTGGCTATCAAAATACTGGCCTCCAACCGCAAGTTACTGGAGGTTATCAACCTGCTGCTCTCCAGCCTCAGACCACCGGAGGTTACCAGGTTACCAGTCTTCAGCCTCAAGTTACCGGTGGTTACTCTGGCTTACAGCCTCAGGTTACTGGTGGCCTTCAGCCCCAAGTTACCGGGGGATACCTTCAGCCTCAGGTAACAGGAGGTCTCCAGGCTCAAAATACTGGCCAGCCAGCGGGTCTAACCCCAATGCCAACTGGAAAACCTGGACAATGGGGATTTGTTAATGCATCTACTCCTGGTCTTGATGGCTTTTCGAGCCAGTTCACGCAGTCGTCGACAGGCCCAGCCCCGTCGCTTCAGGGCAATGCTACCGTCACGTCGGCAATCACAAAGCAAGAAAAGCAGGTTTACGACAATATTTTCACAGAGTGGGACCGCCAGCGCCAGGGCACAATTGACGGCGCGACTGCCATTACGATTTTCACTAAGTCAGGTCTCGACCGTGGATCGTTGGAGCGGATCTGGGCATTGTGCGACCAAAATGACCGTGGCAAGCTCGGTAGAGATGAGTTTGCCGTTGCAATGCATCTCATTTACCGCAAACTTAACGGTTACGATATCCCTGCCCGGCTACCGCCTGAGCTGGTGCCCCCCAGCAACAAGCATTTACAGGACTCGCTCGACCAAATGCGCGAGCATCTTAAGCAGCCTGCGCGGTCGTCCACGGGCCAAGTGTCGTACCTCAAGCAGCGCTCGTTCAAGGACACTAAACCTGTACTCAAGCAGGATGCGACAGTGTTCAAGAACGACGATAACCAATTGGGCGGCTACGTATCGGCGGCAAGGCACCGTACACCAGCTGCCAAACCATCGGGACCATCAAATATTGAGCAGCTTGCCAAACAGGTTCGTGAAGCGAAAATCAAAGTTGATGCTCTGAATGTTCGTGACGAAGAGGACACTGCACGCGAGTCATCTCTTGATTCGGGAAATCTGCGGGCTATCGACGATCTTAAGCACAAAATTCGCCGTATCCAATCAGAGATTGATACTGCTGGACCGGCTACCAATGGAAATTCGTCGGTAGACCGCCAGCAGCTGATTCGCAGACTAGACGAGCTCACTGACGTACTGCCTCAGCTCACAAGCAATATTCGCAAAGCCGAACAGGACATTGCGACAGCCAAAGTCGAACTCATGCGCAAAAAATTCGAAAAGGCCAACCCCGGCGTTGCTGTGCCTAGCACGGGGCCAAATGGCGCCATTACCGAGCAAGATCGTGCTGCAGCGCGCCGCCGTGCCGAACTTCGAGCTCACATGTCGGCCATTACGGGACGGTCATCGCAAAGTAATGCGGCTACAGCATTTGAGGAGTTTGAGCGGGAGCTTGTAGAGGCTGGTCAGGCAGCTGAAAAGACTCGTGAAACCAACGAACAGTCACTCAGAGCCCTCGAGCAAAGCGTGCTATCCACAAAGCGCGATTTGGATCGTCAACTCCGTGCGGGTGTTGACGAGGAGGGTGAGCGCCAGCGCCGGCGCTGGGAAGAAGCTGTTGGGGTTGAAGACGACGTCAAACGGTTTATTCTCGAGCTCCGGGCTCCAAGCCAAAAATCTGCTTCGACAGCCAACGCTCCAGAACCGGCATCAAAAGACGCACTTGCGCCTCCTCGTGCTGCTTCTTCGCCTGCTCTAGGATCATTGGTGCCGAGTTCTGCTCCGGCTTCGAGAGCATCATCTGTATCATCCGCATCTCCGGGTACTTCTCCGGCCCCTAAAGAAACCCCGGCGGAACGTATTGCCAGAATCCGGGCTGAGGCACGCCGAAAGCTCAATGACAGTATGGCTAAGCGTGGCATTCATCGCGACCGTAAAGAGACAGAATCACCAGCTGCGGAGCCCAAAGCAGAGCCTGTTCAGCCTGCTGAGCCTGTTAACCCTGTTAAACTGGCTGAGCCTGTCAAACCTGTTCAGCCTGCCGAGCCTGTCAAACCTGTTCAGCCTGCCGAGCCTACTAAGCCTGTCCAACCTGTTCGAGCTGCTCCGGAGGTGGACGAAGAAGAAGCTCGCATTTTGAAACAGCTGGAGGAGAAACGCCAGCATATCCAGCGTCTCGAGGAGCAGAAAAAGATTGCCAGCCGAGAAAAAGAGCAGCGATTAGCCGACCTCCAAAAGCAGTATGAAGAGCTCGAACTTAAAGAGCGTTCGCTGAGCATTGGACCCGAATCTGAGACTAAAGAGCCCGAGAAGGCACCCGCTTCTAAAGTGCCAGTGGCTACCTCTACCGTCAAGGTTCCGGTTGCAACCTCGACGGTCAAGGTTCCAGTCGCAACCTCCACTGTTCGGACAGCCCCTGTTCCTTCCGTGTCATCGCCAGCTCCGCCTGCCGCTGAGCCTGCCGCTGAGCCTGCCGCTGAGCCTGCCGCTGCACCTGCGGTCCCAGCCCCAGCTGAGCCAGTAATGATTACAGGTCCCGTTGTGCCAAAAACTCTGCCTTCGGCGGCCTCGACTCTCGCTAGCGACAAACGGGAGCCTGTAAAGCAGGATTACAATCCTTTTACTGCTCCACCTCCTGCTGTCCCTGCAGCACCGGCTGCTTCTATGGCAGCAGTCCCTCCTCGACCATTTGTTCATGATGACGATGACGACGGATGGGGGGCCAGTGAAGAAGAGAGCGACGATGATCAGCCTCGTGGTGCGGCGACACCTGCTCAACTTGCGTCGATTTTGTTTGGAAGCATGGGCCCTCAGCGTCCTCAGCCAACAGGATCATCTCAGGCTTCCAGTGCGGCTCCTGAAGCTCCTGTGGCTCCTGCAGTTCCTGTGGCTCCTGCAGTCCCTGCAGTCCCTGCGGCTCCTGAGGTTGCCGCTCCGGCGCCGGAGGTCGCTGCTCCGGTTCCTGAGGCTCCCGTTTTCGCCGCTCCGGTGCCAGTCCCTGAGGCTCCCGCTTTCGGCCCTCCGGTGCCAGTCCCTGAGGCTCCTGTTTTCGCTACACCGGCGCCTATTCCTGAGGCTCCTGTTTTTGCTACACCGGCGCCGGTTCCTGAAGCACCTGTTTATGCGGCTCCGGTGCCGGTTCCTGAAATGGCGACAGAGACACCCCACACATTCGCTGAGCCTTCTGGAGTTCCTCCGCCACCACCGGCCCCTCCTGCTCCAGCACCCCCTGCTCCGCCTTCGGTCTCAGCAAACGAATTTGACTTCGAGGCCGAATTCGAGGACGCAAAAGAAACAATGCCGCAGCCATTTGAGGCCCCGAGCTACGTGCCTCCGGCTGTCGCACCTCCAGCTGCTGCTGCCCCTCCTCCGCCTGCACCACCTGCTTTTGCTCCTCCCCCACCGGCCGCCGCAGCACCCCCTCCGCCGCCGCCGCCAGCCGCAGCTGTTCCGCCCCCACCGCCTCCACCAGCAGCTGCTCCTCCGGCCCCTGCGGCAGGTTCGGTGCCTGCAAGAGTGCCCGCAGGTGTTCCTACTATGGCGAATGTTTTGGGCGATATCACCCGTGGCAAAGCACTTCGTAAAGTGGCTCCCGAGCAGCAACGCATTTCCAACACCGAAATTGGTCGGGTTGTTTAAAAAATATAGATGTTGTAGGAACTACAGTTTATGGAGCATATGCAAACCGTTTCAGATCTAGTTTAGGAGGCTCGGATTTCTGCACCACATTAGGTGTCGCCATGGGCGTTAATGGCTCAGCGTTAGGTGTTGCGTTTGGCTCCGCGTTTTGAGTCTTCGGAGTGATCGGTACTGTTTTGGGAGCCGGCGTTTCATCACCACAGCGCGGTCTCTGAGACTGAAAAAATGGCTTCGCTGATGTGAACGCCGTAGATACAGGCGTTGGTACTGCTCGGGTCACGGGCTTTGGAGAGGGTGTCAAAGGAGCAATTGGCTGTGCAAAACCTGGGGGAACATTCTCCTTTAAAACCTTTTTGAAAAACGGCGAAATCTCCTTACCGCGGGGCCCTAAGGCCATGGCCACTTTACGTTCAATTTTACGATTTGATTGCAGCGGCGCCAACGGCTGGCGACTAATTCGACTCAAGAATTGCTGAACGTGCGGGGGTACCGCCAAAATTTGCCTTGTTTCAGGACACAAAACACCTCTGGCGATTCGCAACGCCTCAGATGCGGGCTGATCAAAGCCAATAATATCTTCCAGCCCGTCCACCGACTCGATTGGGGTCAGAGTGACAATACACCGAGTGTTTGGATCAAAAACGCGTTGGTGGCGGAACGCCAGGTCCGCTCGACGGCCTGTCTCGGCAAAATCAACATCGACGGACCGGCCCTCACGGGTCACAGCAGCAATTATCGCGTCTAAGTCACGGTACTTTGCAACAAGAGCCGCTGCTTTTACTGGACCATATCCCATAATTCCTTGGCTGTAATCGCAGCCGCTAACGACAGCAAGTAGTCGCAACATAGCCAGCTGATCTGGACCTGCCAATGCGCTAAGTGACGAATGTCTAATTTTTTCCGCATTGATCTCGATACACATCCCACTCGAGTCTAGCTTTGTGAGAAGCCTACGAGCCCCAAATACTAGCAGATCACTGTCTTCTGACAGAATACCATCGATAATTCCGTTCATCTCGAGGTAAACTAGCTGGGGATCTGCCTCGTAAGGAGCAACAACGTACGGCATCTTTTTGGCCCGTAAATAAGCACAAACACACGCTGCCATTTGAGGTGTGACATCTACGGCACGGTGGGCGCCCAATCCACTTGAGGAAGTAGAAAGTGAGGCACGGGCATCTGCCCGTGCGGCTGCGCGCTGGAGTTCGACGCGTTTTTTCATCGGCAACGCGGCACCGTCAAATACAAAGTAAAGCTGAATACCATGTCGCTCGAATTGAGTTACACGACGGTCAATATACTCGAGATATCGCGTTGTAGGGCGGTTGTGCACAAGATCTTCGGCGCAGGTGAGCACCGCCCTGTGAAGCCATCCGTAGCCGTCTACTCCAAGTCTTAGCCCCTGTAAATCATCTAGTGTACGCCGCTCACCAATGGGTTTCAAAACCCGCAATAATCCGCCAACCCCCATTTACTTGTGGCACCCACAGTTCAAATGTTGGCGTATAATGGTTGGAGAGGGGAGTTTGCAACTTGGGAGTTGGTAATCTCTAATGGTGAAACCTCGAAGGGTCTATCACGCGCTAGACCAGCCAGCTAATTCTGGATATTCGGATGCTATACCGGCATATGCACCTGAAGTTCCAGTAGTGGACGAGCAGTATTCTCGATATGATGCAGCTCAGCGGGGACCCATCCCTGGTGGTGCTGGTTACGGACCGCTAGCCGGGTTTTCTAACCTTAAAATTGGCGAGTCTCAGCCCGGTATCCCGTCTATGCCCCATTCTGGGGGTGCTTCGGGTGTTCCTAGGGCACCTGTGGCTCAGTCTCAGTTTTCACAGCCAGCGGCGATCTCGTTTGGGTCTCAAAGCCAAGAGCCCATTCCCGTGATTCCTCACGAACGAATTAACGCTCAGCAAGCGTTAGGCGAGCAGCCACTCTTCAAAACTATTGAGCACGCTCAACCTCCTATGGGAGATACTCGCTACGAAGTCATTGACCAGGGAATTTCGGGGCCTGACGTGTTGCGACTTTCAATGTACAATATTCCTACCAGTGCCAAGCTGCGCGAGGCAACTCGACTGCCCTTGTCAGTGCTAGCTCGTCCATTTGCGCGAGCGGATGTGCCAGTAGCAGATTTCAGCACTCAAGAGCCCCCACGCTGCGTGCGGTGCCGGGCGTATATGAATCCGGCAATGCAGTTCACTTCGGGCGGCGGGAAATTCGTGTGTAATATGTGCCAGTTTGTGAACCGCACGCCAGACTTTTACTACGAACAAACAGATGCTACTGGGCGGCGAATTGACTGGCAGCAGCGGCCTGAATTGTCGGTAGGAACCTACGATTTAGAGCTGCCTGCCGAGTACGGTGAGGGTCATAGATTACGGCACATTTTCGCTATTGACGTTTCTCGTGACGCAGCTAATAAGGGTCTTATTGGTTTGGCCGCCGAGGGAATTCGTCAAGCCCTTTACGGCTCGGCAAACCAGCCTGGTGAGGGCTGTTTGCTGCCTGACACAGACGTTGCGATTGTCGCGTTCAATAAGTCGGTGCACTATTTCCGGCTCAGCGAAACGGGACAACTTGAAATGCTTGAAGATGGTAATCGACAGGAACCAGTATTTCCGCCTGATGTGTTTATGCATCCAGAAGAGGCTTTTGAAGGACTTTCTGAGCTTCTCACCAAACTGCCCAGCTATTTCACCGATCCCCCTAATCATTCCTGCTTTGGTACTGTGCTCCAGCTAGCTAAATCTGCTTTGGAAAAAACAGGTGGCCGTGTTTCAGCCGTTTGCACAACTTTCCCATCGACATATCCTGGTAAACTTGTTCGTCGAGACAGCGCGGTCTACTCGGCACCATCGGAGTCGAGCTCAGGTGCCCACGAGCTACCAAAGGAGCTGTTTACACCCACAGCGCAATACTATGTCGATATGGCCAAAGAATATGTAAAGCTGGGCATTGGTCTCGATCTTTTTGCATTCCCAACGGGCTATGTTGATTTGACAAACTTTGGCTACGTCGCCCAGATTTCCGGCGGCCGTCATACTGTCTACCCTCAGTATATTGCCCAGCGGGACGCTCGCGGCTTCTTGGCTGATTTCTGCGAAATGTGTGCGGAGCCACTAGTGGCTACCCAAACATCCATGAAAATCAGAACCTCCACGGGACTTCAAGTGGAAAAAGTATGGGGCTCTGAATTCGGCCTTATGGACTCACAGTCGACTATACTGGCCACCTTAGTGCATGATGGTACACTGAATACAAAACTGGATGCCCATATTCAGTGCGCGGTTCTCTACACAACTCCCTGGGGCACTCGACGTATGCGGGTCGCCAACGTGCCGGCCGGTGTCACCGACAAGTACAAAGCGGTTTTAAACTTTGTGGACAGCGATGTGGTTCTGATGACAATGGCTCGCCAGACAGTATCCCATATGTATGCCAAACCACTTTTTGCCCTACGGGAGTCAGTGTTTGACAAAGTTCATGACATTTTCGCTGCCGCCCGAGCCAATGCCGGTACGAACCTACCACCGGGACATTTGCTCGTTCCGACGCAGTTGCGCAGCTTACTACCTATGAGCTTGGCTCTAACAAAATGTCCTGCACTCAGCCCGCGCACATTCATGTCTGATTCGCGAACCCAGTCTGCCAGACGCCTCGAACGCATGACGGTCGCTCAGATGTCACTGTACTTGTACCCGCGGATCTATCCAGTGCACGAGCTATTTGATGTCGAAGATGTGGAAGATTTGACGACACTTAATATGCTGGAGGCTCGATTGTCTGAGCTCACGGCGGGCGGGTGCTACTTGTTGTTCAACGGACTTCGCTTTGTGCTGTTTGTGACAGCTGCTGTGCCACCGCTACTTGTCCAGGATCTTCTAGGTGCGGAGAAGATCGAAGATGTATCACCTTATCTTGACGAACTGCCTGAGCTTGACACGGAAATCTCCCGGTCGGCCCGCAGGTTGTGTGTCCAGTTGGCTGAGCATGTTGGTCGGCCATGGTGTCCGCTCCAGCTTGCACGTGAAGGACTCGATGGTGCCGAACATTATGTGGTTTCTCAGATGGTTGAAGATGCAGTTGGAGGACCAGCCTATCTTGACTATATTCAAAAGACTCACCATCAGTCCAAGCTTGGGTAGATAGAGGGTAACCAAATGGTAACTAAATGGTAACTAAACGGTAGCTAAATGGTACTCTGCTAATAATTAGTGATAGCCATTCCAGAAAATTTGAGTTGTTATATCTGTTGACCTTGGTTTATTCGTTTTTGACCCCTGGCAACTCTAAGTTCACAACAACACGAAACACGCTGAACCATTTCGATGCTTTAAAGAGTCACTTTTCTAGGGACACCCTGTACCCATTCAGTCTCCCCATCATCGAAGACCTCGCGTTTCCAAATCTCTAGTGTTTGCTTAATTTCCTCTAAAATGTCCCGGGCTGTGTCCCAGCCTTGATGGCGGTGTGAGGCGGCTACGACAATTACCACGCTTTCCTCACAAAGTGGTACAACGCCAATCCGATGCTCTATAGCTACTTTGTGTACACCATCTCTGGCCAAAGCCTTTTCAGCAATTGCAGCCAATGTGCGTTCAGCTCGAGGAATATAAGCATCATAAGCGAGCGAGACGACGGCCTTGCCATCGAAGTTGTCCCTAGTAGTGCCCCCAAAAAACACGATGGCACCGGCCCGCGGTGTTTTCGCCCATTGAATCAGATGTGCGACGTCTAATGGAGTTTCCACAATCGCAGTGTGGCTGGACATTTTCTGTCGAAATTTAAACTTGGTCCTTGTTGGGCAAGGTTTGGTTCTCCAGCGTTTTATTATTAACAGCAGAGTATTTTTTTTTGATCAACCACAAAGGTCACAAAAGAAAAGTCGGCTCCAAACTAAAGTCTTTACAGGATTGGATTGGAAGAAAAGGCTTTAT
This sequence comes from Wickerhamiella siamensis, assembly GCA_030571815.1. Lineage (NCBI taxonomy): Eukaryota > Fungi > Ascomycota > Dipodascomycetes > Dipodascales > Trichomonascaceae > Wickerhamiella > Wickerhamiella siamensis. The sequence continues at coordinate 161,281 of JAJLYV010000009.1, forward strand.
TCACAAGCATCAGAATATAAAAGAAATTTTACTGTCAAAAAAAAAACATGGAGGCTACGCAGGAGTGCCGGGTGTATGTGAACAACCTGCCGTATAGTATGAAGGAGGAGCAGCTTAAGGAATTTGCAGCTCAAGTTGAGGCTGCAGAACCCTCTAAAGTGCTCATTCTGACCACACACCGTGGCTTGTCACGCGGGTGTGCCGTTTTGCAGTTTGGTTCGGCCGAGGAGGCCCAGGATGCTATTTCAAAGCTCAACGAGCAGACATACGATGGTCGGGTTGTTTTTGCCCGCGAAGACCGCGAGAGCTCGCTGCCGGGAACTAATGTCGCTGCTGTTGCTGGTGTTACCGGCTCGGCTGGCTCGAATGCCGCAAACGCAACGGGCGTTGGTGCCCGCCGTGAGAGACGCTCGCCAGGTGCCCAGCCTGAAACAACAGTGTTTTTCGGCAACCTGCCCTTTTCGATGGCCTGGCAGGACCTCAAAGATTTTGCTCGGGCTGCAGGTCCCGTTGTGCGTGCCGATATTGCCCTGAACCCGCAGCGCCGTTCCCGCGGCTTCGGCACCGTGGTGTTTGAGACACGCGAGGCAGCTGAGAAGGCCGTTGCCGAGCTCAATGGACAGGAGGTTGATGGTCGCACCATCGGCGTTCATTTCGACCGTCGTGCGTCTGAGCGATTCGACAGACAGGCGCCTAAATCAGCGGTGTCTCAGAGCTCTTTCGAGTTCACAGCTGCCTCTGGCCACGGACCTGTTTCTGAATTCGTTCATGTGAGTAATTTGCCCTGGCAGACCACTGACCACGATCTTGTCGAACTCTTTGAGACTATCGACCGCGTGGTGCGTGCCGAAACCCAGCGGCTTCCTGACGGTCGGATGCTGGGTTGCGGTGTCGTTCAGTTCGCTGAGCCTGTCGCCGCCGAGCTCGCGGTACGCAGCTTCAACGGCTACCTTTATGGCGGACTCAATCTTGTAGTGAGCTATGCTCGCTATCCGCCCCCTCTTTAAACGCAGGCATTTCAATATATTCGTATGTACAGTTAACAATCTTTTGCTTGGGCATTTTTTTATTCCTGTCGGCCTTCCTTTCGGCCTTCCTTTCGATCTTCGTTTCGGACTTCACTTCGACCATTGTTTAAACCTTCGTTTAGGCCTTCTCGCATTGGCCTCTTCACAGAAGAGTTACTTGTCAAAACTCAGAACAAGATGCCGCTCGACTTCAGTCTCTTTGCCCATCTCCTCTTCGCCTTCAAAAACTAACCGGCAGCTTTTCGCAGTACAAGCCGTCACCTCAGCCCGGTAAAACGCTGTAGTCTCAGGATACTGCGCCAAAACTTGGGTTCCAGGCTCAAGAGCCGGTAAAGAAGCGCCCTTAGTTGGCAGAGGAATCATATCCCGTACATTGGCCCGATATATCTTGCCAGCCTGGTGATTCTCATCAGGCTCGGGATCCTGTACCTCATAGCGTACACCCTCCTGCAATACTTTAATAATTTCACACAGAATCCATTCGTCGTCTGATGGTTTTGTGCCTGGTAATCGAAATGCCACCCGCGCACCGACCCTGAACTCCAAGTTGGGCGGTGCTTTGGCACTTTTGCCACCTGCTGCAGGAGTCCCTGCCGATGAGGCACCGCCGGTCGTCGTTCTGCGGCGCTTTTTCGTCTCAGGCTCGCTGCGTAGCGAAACAGCCAACACAGTCGCGTCCAGCGCGTCCTGTAAATGCTGCCCACATTGCGCCCAAAGCTGAAGATTTTGTACATGCTCTGCTCGTGATTGGTCCAGTGCTGTTTTCAATATGTCCAATTCCTCGTCACTGAGCGCTTTGAGATCAGCAGGCACCACAGGCGGGGTACATACAACCAGCCGGTCTGCACTGGATTGGGCGTCCTTTACCCGTGCCTGTACCTGGGCCCAGGTGTCTGTGAGTGCCTCAGACGACGCTGAAGTCACTCTGCGGCCCCTCATTCCGAATTTTAGACAGTAAGATTCGAAACACAAGAACTCACAACTTGTCTCCCATCAAGCTGACAAATAACCTCTGAACAAAAGTTGGCCGTTTGTAGTCACGTGCAGTCTTGCGAGAAGTCCATTTTTCTAAATTCGCAACTTCGTCGCCCAATTTGGCACGCAACGCCTCATCGCTAGTCACAATGACAGCACCGGCCTCTAGATCATGAGCATATGCTCGCTTGGTGAAATTTGACGACCCAATCACTGTCAAAATCGGTGGCTCGCCACGAGGCATAACCCACAGCCCTTTAGCATGATATGACCACCCACCAGGCTTGTTATATTGCCCACGTTGCCACTCGAGCATTTCAATTCGCGGTTGAATTCGCTCGGCTTTGCGGATAAACCGTCGAGCAAGCATAGAGTACAGATCAGGCACCTGAGAAGAAACGCCCTTAGACTCATAGAACCCATTAGCCTTTTCACCGGCCGTAATCACCTTCGCTTGGCCCGGAGTCGACTGCAAAAGTCGCGACTGCAGCTGTTCGCTAATATTGAAATATCCCGCCGTCAACGTCCAGTCAAAATCGCCTTTGAGCATTGAGGTTATTCGATCCATCGCCTGGAGCTCGTTGCTAGCTGCCTTGCCAATTAACGGCGTGAACTGTGCAATCGGATACAAATACGTGCCACTCTTTTCTACTGGTGGTTGTGTCGATGGCCTAAGCAGTGGGGCTAGCTTCGCTTGGGCTGCTTTGCGATAGCCTGCGCCGTGCTCTGGGCTCGGACAGTCCGACGACCACACCAGCTTGAAATTGTCGGCCGGACCACGTGAGCCCGAATGGGGTTCAAGCTGATAGCTCAAATACGACACAGCACTGTAAATCTTGTAAAAGTAATCGGTAATTTCTCGGTTGGAGATGACAATGTACCTGTCTTGGCGATTGGTGAAGTAGTCTGAAGACAAATTCGCCCCAGAGAGCACAATGTCGTCATCAAAGCCGTATAGCTTCATATGCTGTAGCCCCCAACCTTCATTGAATCGCTGCGGAATCAGTGACTTTGTTAACCCGGTCAGCGCAGGCGTCTGGTACATTGACACGTGCACTCTGGCCGGATATTTTGCAACTAGTGGGGCAAGCAGCGATGCAGTACAGGATTTTGGGGCTTCTCTCGTGCCTCGGAGGCCGTCGGTCAAAATGTGGACATCCAATTTATGGTTTTGTTCGAGACTTTTGTCTAAAACAGTGATCAGCTCATTCTCAGTTTTACCAATGTAGAGGCTAGCGAGAAAAATGCGCCTGCGCGCACCCATAATTCGGGCTTTGAGCTGTGAATAGAACTCATCAGGTGATTTCAATATTGTAACCGCTTGTGGCGCTAGTGAAAACCGCGGAGCTACGCTGTCGAGCTGAGCCAGCGTCGATTTTAAACTCATGCTTATGTTGAGTTGGGTCAAGATGGAATATTTCATGAGTGGGATATTTTATGATGTGATGTCTGTAAAGCCCGTCAGTAGAGCCCGAGACTCAGAAAGTTGCTAGAATAATGTATATACAAGAGATTAAACACGACGCTTGTTTGGGCTACGGTCACCACCAAACTTAATCCGGGTTCCGTCGGTGACCCGCTTGATGAGAGGCCGGATTTTGGTTCCTTCCTTACCGAACAGTACGCTGAAGAACGCAGTGCGATTCTGGCCAAAGTTACGAGTAACCAGTTCGATATTTTTGTTAAGCAGGCCCTTTTGTTCCATCAGCTCGAACATACGAGCAGAAGTTTGGAAAGCTGCGTCGTAGGTACTTTTCTTCGTGCCCTTGAAACCGAGCTGGCCAGTCGAGACGGTCAAAATGACCTCCTGTTGCGGACGTACAATGTCAATAAGAGCCGCCTGGTCAAGATAATCGGGACCCTTGTTGGCGATCTCGGCGCTGGGTTTATATTTCTGAACCCGCCGCGACAGAGTAAGGATGGTATTGTTGCGCGTGAACAAGCAGTGCAACATGTGTTCTGGATTAAAGCTGTCATTGTCATAAATACTGCGGGTGGCCAGAGCTCTGGTGAGGCTTTGGCGAGCGGTGAACCCGGGCGCTTTTTGCACACCCTCGACAACTCGTCTGAGCATTAAGATTTCACCTTTGTCAGCAGAGTGGGTTGAAGTTGATCTCCAAGCTAGCTCCAGGGTAGGCTCAAGTCCCAACCTTTCCACGCCATCTTTTATTCAGTGCAAGTTTCAATTTAGAAAGGAGTTTTGGGTTTTCAAGGAAATTCTTGGTTTTTCTGATGTTTTTTGATATAGCTGTTTTCCATTGTTTCAATATTTATTTGTCGCCGTTATTTTGCTTGATTGACATGTATTGTAAAAGTGACTTCTGGGTACGCCTTGTACTTAGTGTGTATATCGCCGCACTGATTCACTTATGCGAGGATAGTAGTCAACGCAGGAATTGGATCATCCATAAACAAACTACCAATGTGAGCAAAAATCGCCTATTTACTAGAACGTATAGGAAAGCTTTCTATTGCTTCTAATTAGCTGAGTACTTGTGCACTCTTTGTTTTTATATGCTCAGAGCTCGCCTTAATTGAGTTGGGCGATTCTCCAATCCCTCAATGGCTTAATTACGAATTGCTCCAACTTACACACGCGATGGCAATGCCAACAATCAACATGTGACAGGACTTTGCGCTTTTGCTTCCCTTTAAAATTTTCCATAATTGCTATTTCTCGATATGCTCAGTTTGCTCGCAGTCCCTCGGACTTCGTCCAAGGTTCCCCGAGATAGCTACCACTTAGTCAGACAGGAACAAGGGCCACCAAAACCGCCTTCAGTAGCGATCTCCCGCCAGCGACTCTTTCGATAGGGCCGTTGCCGCTGATAACGAGTCGCCATCGATAGATTAAGAAGATCAACCCTATTTCCAGACTGTAAACCCTGAATGGCTGATGATTATGGCTCTATGATCTATCGATAGGGGCGCTTTTCAGCATAGCTCCACTTCAAATGCCGCGGCCTAGAGCCATGACGAAATAGACTACGTCAACATGCAGTTGGGCTGGGTCGAACTGGAGCCGAGAGCCGAAAAGGGGCCCTTGCCCTAAACGGCAACGGAGCAGGGGCCCTCTATCTCTCCTAAGGGCTAGGGTAAATTGTGAAGAAAAGTGAAAAACAGGAAAACCTAAACGGTTTTGACGCGGGCCAAGATACGTAGACTACAGTGCACATCACTCTGAGTCCTGTACACAGAGAAGGAACCCTATTCCATGAAGTTTTTTACTGATTAAGAAATTTGAAAACTAGATATGGAATCTAAGTTACTGTTTTGAGTAGAGAAACATACATAAGTAACTAAGTCTAGAAATGTAGCTCATTTCTCGTTTCCCGCACACTACTTCGATAGCAGTGAACCCAATTCAAAACATTCTAGATTGATACATAATTCCTCAAAGTTTAATCCCTGGTCCCAAGACAAGAATGTTTGATTTGAAACAGTGTTTCGCATCATGTCTAGGTAAAAAATTTTTCGTATCTTGGGTCTTAGCTACCTTGCTGATACCGCTTCTTGACACTTGGGTAAGGTTTCGCGAGTTGTTTAATAATTGTTCAAAGGATGCGATCGACTGCCGGAAAAACGATCTACCAGGCTTTTGATGAAAGAGATTTCGCGGGCAATTGCCAGCGGTTACACCGTCGAAATTGGGTTCAGACGGTTGCGCCACGAGCGCATCGTTTACGATCGACAGGGCCCTAGAAAATTTGTTTCCGTTTGCGCACTTTGGCTTGCTGCAGGCACTCTACATTTTCAGAATTGGCAGTGGTGCTCTGACGTCACCCACGTGATCTCCTCGATGTAAGCGACGGGAAGGGGGTTTTGCAACGTTGCAGGAGAAGTTTTTTTCCTTAGATTACACATTATGCAAGATCGTAGTCAGAGAGTATAGCTAGCGCAAAATGAAGATAGCCAAATGATTGAGTTTAGCTCCAATTGCTCCTCGCGCTTTCGGCTTGTTTGTGAGAAGTTACCATAGGACACACATTAAACTGCCTATTGCAGTAACATGAACAAAAATCATGAAAAGAGGCCACAAACCAAATAAATACAGCTACAAAATCTGCACGTGTCAATAGAAGCTCTGACTGGATGACATCATGATGCAGGGGCTTTTGATGAATACCGTCACAGGGTAGAGGGCTCATTTGAAACAGACCCCACAGGAGTTCAGTGCGGGCGCAAATAGACGATTAACAGACAAAACAGAGTAGTATTATCCGCCATAAGCTTGCCTCATTGCTCTTCAATTTACGCCATCGGGATATCCACAAAAGCGCGGTTGCCCTGTGGGACCTGGTTGCTATGGCGATCATGCATGACGTCATCCGGGTAATGGTAGCGGCGACAGACTTCTGCACTAATGCCGATTCGGTCCCATCCGCGACTGGCTATATAAGAGCACTGGAATGATGCTTGTGGTACAACAAATCCACTTCAACTTCTATTCACATCACAATGACTTCCATTTCAACTGACAAGTATTTCACTGAGGTCACCGTCTCTAATGCTGACGCTCACGAAGTTGAGATTAATACTTCTGGCTGCCTCTTTGATTTGGATGGCACTCTCATGCTTTCGACTGATTGCGTCGAGGCTTTCTGGCGTGACTTTGGCGAGACTCACAACATTGACGCTGAGGAGCTCTTGCGCACTTCCCATGGCCGCCGCACCTTAGATATTCTGCGCATGTGGAAGCCTGAGTATGCCAACAAGGAAATGTCCGCCAAGTTTGAGGCCACCATTCCCCAGCGCTGGAAGCACATTGCCAAGCCTGTCCCTGGTGTTCACAAGTTCTTGAAGGAGCTGCCTCCCTCTCAGTGGGGTATTGTCACTTCGGGTACCACCGTCATGGCTACCTCGTGGCTCCAGGACTTTTTGGAGATTACTCCTCCTGAGGTTTTCGTCACCGCTGAGCACATCACCGAGGGCAAGCCTCACCCTGAGGGTTACATGAAGGGCCACAAGGACCTCGACCTTGCTCACCACTTCTTGGTCTTCGAGGATGCTCCTGCTGGCATCCGCGCTGGTAAGGACGCCGGTGCCTTTGTTGTGGGCATGGCTACTACCTATGGTGCTGAGAAGGTCAAGGCTGCTGGTGCCGATATTGTCATTCCTGATTTGACACACATCCGTGTCAAGAGCTGGGATGCCGACACTGGTGTTCTTAAGCTGGCCATCACCAACCCCCTCTAAATTATTTGCATATAACAAAATTATTTAACTCCTTTTGTAAACTCTTCTGAGACATTTGAATACCTTTTTGAACACCTTTTTGAACACTTGAAAAAACTGCCACTTGACCCAACTGACAAAAATTGCTTGTGCAGAAAAACCTCATTCTTATCTTATCAGATAGCGACGGCATATGTCAAGGGGGAGGGGGGTCTGTGTAAAGTGTTTCATTAGAGGAACAGTCTATTTAATAAATAAATTATGATGCAAAAAGTGATGTGCCGCTGACAATAAGAATATTGATCGCTAGTTGTATAGCCGCCCCGACCCATGATCTTCCTGCATGAGCTACCAAGTGGACAAAGTTGGAGGCTTTGCCCAATGCGCTTAAAAGGCTATGAGAGAGCCCAGGTTGCTGAGGGTGCTTCAGTTGACTAGAACAACCCGAGTCATTCTTCGTGCCATTTGAATTAGTGGAGTTACCATAGTTTGTGCGAAACTCGGGCATATGGGTGGAGACAGGACAAGGCGGAGAAGTCTCGGGCGGTATAGCAAAGGCTAGGGGGGATAATGCAGGCAAACTAGAAACAAGACTAGTTGTGTGTGAGGTGGGGGCAGATTCTGGGTCAGAAGAAGTCTTTGAACAAGTCTCAAACGAGTCAATAACGAAGGCAGCGAGCAGTATACCAAAAATGATTTTGACAAAAGTAGAGGCGTTGAAGTGCATATGGGGCTGTCTTCTAGAAGCCAATTGAGTTGGTAGGAAACTTGAACACTCAGGTACACAAGCTTGGAAAGCGGCGATAAGACTTTCGAAAGATGTCTCTTTGGGCCACAAGCAAATCATCTTTGGATCGAACTCAGTTTCAAAAGGCTTGGTGTATTCAAATTCAGGTTCCGAGTTTGATTTGACTGAGCTAACTCTGGTAGGTTTCGGGGTCAAATAGTCTTCCATTCCAGGGATGGGGTCTTTAGCGAACATACCTTTGACGGCCCTAATAGACATGGCGATCATTTGGTTTAATTCCCGAATATCTGTTTTGGAGTAGCCAAGCTCATCTATGCCATCTTCGTTAAAAGATGTGGTGACAACCTTATATATAGGGGTTTTTGAGGCTTTAACACATGAGTCGCTGGGCTTTTGGACAGAGGCCGAAGCATTGGAGCGCTCTTGCGGTGGTGAATGAAAGTAATCGGAAGATTTGACGAGAGCAACACGAGGATGAGAACCAAGTGCAGCCAAACTGCTGACGCTTGGCTCTGGGTTAGCTGGATTGGCAGCGGAAAGGTCTCGAACACTTTTGCGAGCTTTATCCAGTCGGGGTTTGGACCGTGGAACAAAGACGTCGATGTTTGTTTTGAGTGTGGAAGTACTTTCATATCCAGGATAGTAATTAGTGAGAGCAGGCAATAAAGCCGGTGACTCAATAAAGGGAGATATCAAACCCAAGTCTAGGATAGAGTGGATGTAGGCAGAGTCATCAGAACGGAGATGGACCGCAGAGCTCGAGATGTTGAGCTTATTAGGCTGATCGGTTGTCCGGGGAAGTATATAGTTTGCAAGACGGTCGACGAAGGATTGTATAACTTCAGAAGTAGCACCTGAGCTGAACATTGAGGATGCTAGAAAGGAAAAAAGGACATTGGGATAGATATGACTTTATACTTTCAGCGCGGCACGGAGGTTAGGGGGTCATGCAGGAACAGATAGGGTAGCTTGGTGATATTTCGATCAAAGGGTGCATAAACAGTCAACGTTTATTGGTCTATTATAGTAAGAGCAGCCAAGAGATTAGATCTGCCGTTTCAAAAGGAGAGCTCACAATTGGTAAAGCGTTGTATTATCGGCCTTCACAGGAATACAATAGCCAGTGTCAGGGCGAGGTTAACTGGATAGATACCACGAACTGCCGTTTTTGGCCTCAGGCCTAATGCTCCTTTAGTTGAGGTGGATACAGGCTAATAGATGAATTTGATAGAGTATTTGCAGTTCTATGGCAACAAAATTAAGTGTGATAATAAAGATCGAATGAAGGTAAGGAACGTGGTATAAATAAGTTGTGGGCGCGTTACGACTTCCGATAAGCTAGTAGCGGAGGCAAAGTGTCGATGTTGCAGCCCTTTTGCAAAAACTCATGGCTCAGGAGATCGGAAGTGCTTGCACGGTAGTTGACGTCGACGCAAAGGCAGACGCTCAAAAAGCTTTTGAGCTCGCGAGATAACCGGTCGGGATGCTTGAGCTGTGGTGTGCCATTGGATGCAATGAGGTACAGTGCCTTGAGAGGTTCTTCGTTGAGGTAGGGAGGCTCGCTTTCAATCATTTCAATAGCCATAATTCCCAGAGACCAGACGTCAACTTTGGCGCCGTACTCCTTCTGCTTGACAACTTCGGGAGCCATCCAATATGGGGTACCAACCATTGTTGCACGCTTATTTTTCTGGTCAGTGAGTTTCGCGCAGAATCCAAAGTCTGTAATTTTGACATGTCCTTGGCTGTCCAGCAGCATATTGTCCGACTTGATGTCCCGGTGGATGATGGATTTCGAGTGTAAATGCTGCAACCCGCGGCAAGTTTCCCGGCAGATTGTTGCGATCTGCTGTTCGGTCATTGTGTTGTTCTCAATAACGTCGGTGAGCGGGCCACCTTCCATATACTCCATGACAACCCAAAGGTCGTTGGATCCGCGAAGATAGGCCTCGAGGAAGTTGACAATGTTGGGGTGCTGGCTTTCCCGCATGACAGTGATCTCGTTGACGATGAGCTCTTTGCGTGGCTGATTGGACAGATCAATCTGCTTAATGGCGACCTGACGGTGTGTCTGGGCAAGTCGGCCGAGGGGACGAGCAACATAGACAGATCCACTCGCACCTTGGCCAACCTTCTTGAGCTTTTGATAAAGCGCTGTAGGATTCTCACTTGACACCGCTGACCGCAGCTTTTGCATAATCTGGGCTTCAGTCATTGTTGAAATGCGCTTTTCCTTGGCAGGTGCCTTACCGGACCCTTCCAGAGCTGCCACTGCTGCCGCTGTAGCCGCAGATGCTGCCGCAGCAGTCACGACTGGCTTCGGCTGAGCTGCGGGCTGGCGAGGCCGCGGGTACTGCTGAGTTGGCGCCTTCGGCGGCTTAGCCACGGGAACTGCTGAGGGAGCAGGCTGCTTGGATGCATTAACTTGAGAAGGAGGAGGAGCAGACTTGCCCTGAGTTGGTGGAGCGGGGGCGACTCGGGGAGCCTGGCGATATGGGTTGACCGGCGGAACCTCCGACCTAGAATCAGCCCGGAAATTTGGCTGCGGCGGCTTGGCCGTAGCAGGAGTTGTATTTGCAGACCGGCTGTAGGGGTTGATGGGCGTTTTGCTCGGTGATTGAAGGGTTGAAGGGCCCGCATTATTGTGGGTGCGAGCAGCAGGCGACATAGGCGAGGTACCGTTCGCAATAGCCCGAGTTGCCGGAGGGGCCGACGCTGGCGCAGTGCCAGCCATGTTTGCTGATGCAGACGAGGTTGGCGCAGTAGGGGTCATCGGAATATGCACACCCGAGTGGTTAGCTTTGCGAAGGTTCAGGGGCGCAACTTCGATGGGCGGAGGCGGTGCTCTGCGGGTTGGCGTCAGAGCGATATCGTGAATGGACGAAGACGACGAAGAAGCCGAGAGCGATGTCGAGGAGCCAACAACGGGCGGGGTAGGCGCTGCGCGGGATGCAATGAGGCCGCTCTTGCTGGTTGTAATCGGAGGCGGTGGTGCCCGGCGAGTGTTTGTAAACGACGAAGACGAAAGCGGCGCCCATTGAGGTTCGGAAGTCGCAGAGGATGCCAAAGAACTTGAGGATCCTGACGATGTCATTTGTTTCGCAGCGGGCATCGGGCCCGGTGAAGGAGTGGAGGCTAATCCATGATTATTGGGATTCACAATCCCAGAATTAACGCTGAGATTACCATTGCTAGTGCTCGTTTGAAGCGAAGCATTGGCCATTGCCTCCGACAAATCATCCTGGACCATGTTTGTCTGATAGAACGTAAGAACGTCCACGACGGCCTGCGGGTTATTGTTGAAATCTTCGGTTGTGATGGCCGACGACTTTAGTAGGCGGGCCCACTCAGTGGGAAGCCCCGTGAACTCGCCCGACGAAGGGTCAAATCCGACGTGGACGTTGTGGGTGAAATTAATGGGGCCCGAAACGCCGGTGGACGGCACATTTGTATAAATATCGTCAATCCAGGTGTAGCACTCGGTGTCGCTTTTGCAGGCGACAAACATGGACTTGAGATTTGCATTCCGAATAATTTCAAAACAATACGGCTTGGCGTCACTGCGAGTAATGGAGGAGACAGTGTTTAGTGGAATGGTCAGCCCGGCGGAGGTGGCCGAGTCGTTTCGGAAAAAGTACAGCATGTTGTCCTGAAGCACCAGGAACTTCTTTGTCCAAATCCATTTCATAGAGCCATCTTCTTTAATTTGAACCCAGCCCTGACGGACCGGCTTTGAGGCTAGCCCAGGAATACGCGTCGTGCCCGGTGTGCGGACAGGCGGCGGCGGTGGTGCTGGAGCCGCGAAAACGTCACGCCCGGGGGCAGCTGCAGACGTTGAAAAAGCCATCTTGTGCTGCCAATTAGATACAGGCGGCCAGCAAAAAGTGGAATGGGATGAAGTAAAAAGAAAAACTAGGTGAGCGGTTTGCGGGGGCACCTAAAAAGCTTTGTTCCCAAATAGAGTTTCCTGCGCGCGCTATGGTCGGCCAATTTTAACCTGATAGAGAGCAATCCACAGGAAAAAAAAAAAGTTTACGCAAACAGACTTTGCCAGATTTTAATCTTCAAAATTCACAGGAGCTGAAAGCCAAACCTCGTCAAAGGTTTTTTTCTTTTGGTGAGTCTAAAATGAGCGAGCTCCAGGAGGTAGGGAGGAAGGAGGGGAAAGGGTCTGGGAAGTGGGAACTCAGAGGAGGTGGGGCGTGGGTAGCTACTTTACAAGGTGGTTCCCTGACAGAAAAAACAAGGAATCAGAAAAAAGTCTATAGGAACTATGATTTAGGGCGCGCTACCAAAGCCTAAATAGTGGGCCAGAAATAGCCAGTCCGGTGCAGTCAGGCAGCCAATCAGATAACTCCAATTATACTTAGTTTTCAAAGTTGCAAACGCATCCTCGGGTAAAGAACATTTTGTCCATGTAGGTTTGGCCGACCTCTCGCGGTTTTCGCATCAAACCCCTTCGAAGGCCTGCACGAAATTGCACGGGTTAGGTTCCCTTACTTGAAACCAGCCGCTTTTAGTGATTAAGGATGAGAGTATTCATTTAATGGGCGCACGGTGGCAATATTGCTGCTTGGAAATGCCTAAGGACCAGATGCCAATTCAAAGTTTGCTATCGCCTAGTCACACTCATGGGAACCTCCGGCGGACCGCCGAAAGTTTGTCGGGACGTGGACTGACCTTACACATTTTGACGCATCTTAGAAATTCCCTGCCAGACCCCCCAATCGTAATCAGACTTGTTTAGGCCCTGGGCAAAACACGCTCAAAAAATTAAGTGGCATCAAACTCAAGTGTTTGCGGACGGCATAATTCAAAATTTTGAGAGACGATAGAACGACAATAACTAAGGAAAACTAGATAGCCTTGTTGCCACTGCAAATACTCCTACTGCACCCGCAGTCTGCGCCTATATTAGAAAAAGTACATGCAGTAACCCCAAGGGTGACAGTTCCAAATATTCCCTAAAGAAAAATGACTTCCCTTAGAAGCAGTCAGGTTAAATTTTCAACCAGCAAAAACACAATCTCGGACGAATCCTCACTGATATGCGTAATGCCCGTGCATAAAGATGACAAGTTTCCTATTCTAGATCGGCTTAAATACTAAGAGCTACAACCGGGTAACTTGTGAGCAGGCTCTCAAGACTTCTCCCTAGGAGAACTTGAAGGCAGCGGTGGCCGGCTGAATTCCGACGACGGACTTGTTTCCTGAATTTCTGAAGCACTCGTAATTTGTGGAGTGTCTGGAACCATGTCAATTGACTCTGCAGCTTTCCGTTTTACCGCCCGTTTTCTTGGAATAAATGCTCGCATAGCATCAAGAATGTCACCTGCCGCCAATGCGTCCTCATTCTCTTGGGGAAGCTCAACTTTGATTTCTTCATACTTGGGACTCGCATCATCGGGCAATATGCGTGGCGAGTCGTGATATTGCAGTCTATGACCACCAACCGTGCTCGTTTGAACGAGCTTTTGAATATGCCGATGGCCCAGCACTGCCAATAAGTTTTTGTCCTTCTCTTTTTCAGTCATCAATAAATAAACATAACCATCCTGCTTGCGTCCAGTTCGGCCCATTCGCTGAATACTGCGAATCGGGCTCTGCGACTGATCATAGCAAATAATGCACTCAACTTGTCCTATGTCCAGCCCCTCTTCAGCAATTGATGTGGCCACCAGTACGTTGAGTTCCCCGGCCTTGAACCGATCAATAATCTTTTGCTGCTCTTTTTGCGTCATTCCCTTGACAGAAACTCCACCCTGTTTACTCGCTTGACCCACAAACAAACTGGCTTCAACGAAGTCACCACAATGGGTTTCCAATACCCACATGATTTCGGCCGCCGCGTCGCGAAACTCGGCGAAAATTATTATGCCTGAATTGGCACCAGCTTCCAAAAAGAATTTCTTTACAATTTCGACCAATCGTTCGAGCTTGGGGTGACCAAAGAACTCGGGTCTACGTTTGCCTGACCCGTCGTAAATTAATTCCTGACAACGAGCATAAACTTTCTGGAAATTCTTGTCTGTGACCATTTTGCGCAAGTTTTTTCCAACTTTTCCTTGTTTTGCGTCAAATTCCATTTGCAGTGTTTTGAATCGCTCAAAAAATGGGTAGATTCCATGAGTCTTAAGAAGTGTCATAGCATAAACTACGCGATGGACAATTGCGCTCACCGCTCGCACTTGAAAGACCACAGGAGATCCTGAGCGTGCTGCAGGACTTGAATTATACTTTTTCATTCCTTCTAGCAGCTGGAAATGGTGCAGAGTCGTGGCATCACGGTTGTAAACGACACCATTTTTCACAAGCGTATCAAGAAACGGCGTCAGCAAATCACCCAGCAAGTCTATGAGTTCTTTCTGTTCGTCAGAATATTCAGTCACGATCTTCTCAATTTTTTTAGTGTGCAAATACGGTCGAAGGTCCAGCGAGCTGTCTGAGCGAAACTCTGTGTGCGAGATATGCAAATTATTGATGACCTCCTGGACACCTTCGAAATGACCTGAAGGCGTAGCCGTCAATGCCAAAATCCGCAGTGAGTTAGTTTGTTCAGTGAGTAACGAGACAAGCTCAACATAACTGTGGTTTCCTGTCGCGCGATGGGCTTCGTCAACAACCAAGCATACCACAGTGGCCGGGTCAACCAATCCAGATCGAATATCATTGACGACAGTTTGTGGGGTTGCAAAAAAAATACGCTTCGTTTGCCATTGGTCCGCTCGCTGAGGCTTTTTTACCAAATCTTGAATAAAGGCACACGTAGTATTCACGGAAACTCCGGAAATTTCAAGGAAGCTCCGGACCTGTTGACTCACAAGCGGGCGAGTAGGAGCAACAAAGATGATTTTAGCACTCGTGGTCCATCTGTACCAATTTAGCATAACAATGCTAGCAATGAAGGTTTTGCCCAAACCAGTTGGCAAAGCGCACATCACATTTTTCACCAATGCCTTACGAATAATATTGCGTTGATAGTCCCGCACCGGATAATCAACTGGGTATACAAAAGTCTTCAGGTTTTCGTAATTCAATTGGTGATGCGTTGGTTCCTCCATTGTGGTTTGTGATGAAAGATCAAATATCCTCGGGGCTGGGGCAGGTTGAGATGATCCTGCCACGGATGCACAAGGAGAACTCCTAATTGTGAGTCCTGGAGAGCTCGATGCAAATCCAAGTTTCGATTGCACCATTCGAGGGGCGGAAATTTGAGCTTGACGCGTAGGTTCTTCGGGAGTTTTTAGCAAGGGCTGAATTGCAGCGAGGGCACCAGCATCAATCTCGGAATCGCTCGACAAATCAAACGTCTCTTTTGGAATCGGTTTCACTGGCTCGATTCCCGAGAGATCTAGGTCCGAGTCGCTATCGGATAAGCTGAAGTTGCCCACTTCGTTCGCCGCCATAGTGGTGCGAGCAGCTACTTTTCACTTTAGTCACCAGACGCGTACTTTGTGTTTGGGAAGCTCCAAGGCCGAGAACAACAAGGTAAATGTGATGAAGCGAGTTTTAAGATTTTAATACGATATAATATAGAACGCAAGCCGAACTGCAAGCAGCTTGAAATTACAGTTTCGCTACGTTAAAAGCCAAAGGCAGAGTAGTCGCCAAGGATAGCCTTGTTGATAGCATTCTTATTATCAGTGGCAGGGCTTCTGATGTCGTTATTGCTAATGGCCTCCTTGTAATTGGCACAGGACTTTGGCTGGTAACCTTCATTGAAGGACTTTTGTAGGAACTTGATAGCATTGGGGATACCAGCCACCATTTCAAGGATGTGGCCAATACCATTGTCTCTTTCATAGTCAAGATGAACACCGTTCTCACAATAAAAGTCCACCAAATTGTCGACTGCGGCAACTGGAGCAATTTCATCGCTTGCACCTTGATGAATGTAGAGAGGTACAGTAGGTACACCGAATCCCATATGCTCTCTCTCGAGAACCGCTAAAACTTGGGGAAGGTTGAGCGCATCTTCGCCAAGTGTAAGGTAGTCGAAAAGATCCTCACCGATATAATTGAAAATGTCCCAAGTGAAGCAGTGGTCAAGCACCTTATTCGCTCGCTCCCTAGAATTGTCCTTGAGGTTACTTTGCAAAATGTCATAGAGCCCATACTCCTGTGCCAGGCCGTAAAGGCCAGCAAACGCAAAGCCGGCAAAGACACCTTTATTGATGGTAAACAAAGTCTGGTTAAGATTAGCCACAACACCACCCATAGCGGCAGCAGAGATTTGAAGCTCGGGGGCATAACTTGGTTGGAGCTCAACTGCAAACCCAGTGGCAATTGAACCGCCAGAGTAGCCGTACAAGCCTAGCTTATCGTATGCAAAGTTGAGCTTGGCAGAAGCCTGACGAACAGCACGAATTGAGTCCAAAGTGGACTTTCCCGATTTATATCCTGCGGCAAAAGCTGAGTTTTGACCCTCATGATCCGGTACATTAGCGGCCCAGCCCTGGTTCAAGATAATGTCTAATGTTGGGTCACGAAGTCCTGTGAAAAACAAATATGAAGGGGCGCATTTCAAGTTGTTAGAGTCCTCCCAGTCCTGCCAAGACACAAGATGTTTACCGTCATAGTTTTTTGGGATCATCAAAGTAGTGACATCGGCGGTGGGCTCACCAGTGGCGGATTCTGTGCGATACGAAATCTGCCAACTAGTCCCAAGCTCTGGGAACAGTGCTTTGAGACCCACAGGCCGAATGGCAATAACGTCACCATTCTTGAGATTTGCGTAGGTTGAAATATCCGGCTTGTAAAACGAATCCTTTGATGGTGTTGTTGGATACTGTTTTTTCGTACCCACCCAAGAGAAGATTGATGGCGGAATATCAAAGCTGGGCAGAGAGGGCCAGGTTCCTGGATCAGAACCAAACCCCATGCTTTTAAATTGTTGAGGCAAAGCCGGCTGGGCACTAATTCCCGGGATGTTAATGACGGAGGGCAGCGAGGTGACTTGGCCGCTTTTGACTTTATCATTGAAGCTTGGGTCGGCGAAGAATGTCAATGCCAGCAGGCGCATAGGATCAATCATATTTGCGTGGAGATAGAGCTTATGAACATTTTCATGGGGATTTTATCGCCTTTTTTATATACATCGAGTGTGGTCATGGTCATGTGGCCCTCTGCATTTATATGAAACAATATCGAGTGTGAGCACCCTTTTGAAAGCAAAGAAACTGATAAACAATGTACTGCTAGTGGACCAAAGCTTAGAAAAAAATGAAGCTAGGTTTTGGAAAAGTTCTGTGATTCCAGTATGAATGTATATTGTGGTAAGTTTATACCGGTTCAACAGCTGTGCTCCAGTAATGCAGGGCAAGAATGAAGATGCGGCTTCGTGGTGCCTCGGATCTTCCTAGCTAAGCGACTTCTAATGAGTAGAGGATACATGTTGATTCTTTTTCAGTGTGTAGAGCAACACAGTTAGAATAAGTCATACCAAGAACAGGCCTTTGAGTACCTCAGTGAAACAGCCATGAAAAGGCTCATGTCTCTGGACACAAGCGTTTAAGGACTCATTCTGCAATGCGGGGTAATGCAGCCATTAATAATTTAGCCTTGATCTAGTGTCTTTTGCCATGTGTTTGGTACTTCGGAGGCCAAAAAGTGCTCTATATTATTCAAGTACTATTCCAAACAAATTCAAAATTGAATTTTATAAGATAAATGAAGGTTGGCCAAAAGATTTCATAGGCCATAACGACATAACGGCGCACAGCAGTGCCGATCCCGAATCAATGAAGTTGAGAAGCCAACACTACCAAAAGGATTATAATATCATCTAATGAAGTATTCAGACACAAAAATTGGAAAGCTTTGGCCGGTATACGTCGGGTCCCTCATTATTCGAATAACATGCCTCTATTGTTGAGACCAGCCCAACCGCCGCGCACTTGTATGTGCATAAATGCACTGGAGACATCGCGAAGGGGATAGATGTTCTGTAGCATGAAAAAGTGATTTTTATGCCAGAATACTTGATACTGTCGTATTTAGCCCAATGTATAGCATATAGCAATTTATTTAGTATGGTGCTGTATTTTTTGAACTCGGTCTGTTGCCCTGACCATATAGCTGGTCACGGGTGACAAGGCGGGGTAGACGCATGTGCCGGCCTAACTTTCACAGACCATTGTTACCTTGTGCTTACTTTTCTGAGTACCTCCTATGAGCGTTAATTAATAAGAAATTCCTACAGTCAAGGAAAACAATGCTCTACATAGCGGTAATGTCTCAGTATTCACAGAAAGCCGTTTTAGGATTCCCAATCGCGCATGTTTAATCTTGAGCTAACCCGACTAGGTGGGTTCCAGCTCTCCGAAACTTGAGGATACTCTGGTAATGGTATCTCATTAGCATTTCCCTCAAACACTGGCAAAGAAGGCGATTTTGGGACACCCATATATAGGGCAACGCGGTTGCGAAGCACCGGTGGCAGGTACTTGGCACCTGTGCGTCGAATAAATAGAGCCAGTGTCACTAGCAACCCTAGAAACAAAAAGGGCAAAAGAGGCCAGGACTTATTGAAAGCTGCAGAGTACTCGTCGGGAGATAGCACGTTTGCAAGCTCACCTCCACCTGACCACTCCTGTTGGTATCCGGCGTAGCCGACTGCGTCGTTTTTGCTTGCAGCATTGGGTTCGATTTGGCTCGATGCATACAGTACAGCTCTTCCCAGAGTCCAAGTCAGGTCTTTTCCGCCGATAACTGCGGCACTTTGAAACGTGTCGAGGAAGTCATGCTTCGCGGCTGGGTCACTGGGATCTAGAGGGAATTTGAACCCCTTGGTGAGGATTTCTAAAACCCAAGATGCTTTGAAACACGCTCGTTTTAGTGACGATTCGTCAAAATTATTCCCGAAATCGCCTTTTTCAAAACGGTCGCTAATATTACGCCAGGGCGTGGTGCAGAACTCTTGGGTGCGGTTGAGAAATGTTGCATAGTGCATTTTACCGTCAAGTGCAAACAGATCGCTTGTGGAGTACCAGAACTCTGAGACTCCGACAAATTTGTCGTGGTTCAGGTCGAACGCCGGCACGTGAACGCCATCAAAGAGGCACGGCTCGTCCTTACAGGGAGTCCCAGAATTGAGCAGCGGCTCAAGAAGCTTTTGGCAGTGGTCGTAAATTCCTGTGCCAAAATAAACAATCTCGTTGTTGTCACCATAACCATCAATAGTCTCAAACTGTGTATCCATTGCAGATGGCTGCAGACATGGATCGGGCACAATGACCGGCGATTTTGATTTTAGGGGTTCAAAGTCAGCTTCATCTAGATTGTCCAGCAATGACTTTCGGTAGCGGGTCTGTGCTTGATTTGCGCCAAACCCGAGCCACGTTGTGACGAAAACCCGCCAGCTTACGGTCTGTCCGCCTACTGTGCGAACATTTATAGTGTACAAGTCGTCGTGATGGCGTTCGGCTTCAGAGGGGCTGGGAGCAAAAGCAACTTGGGCTGAGGCACCTCCCATATCCATAAACCCATAAGTTGAATCGAAATCTGACCAGTCTGAATTGATATGACTGTGAACAAGGTAATTAAGTCCAAGCCAGCCATATAACCCTTCAGTTTGGCCGTCAATCATTGCGACGTGGGATTCACATTCAGGCAAATAGAATGATGTGTGCTCGCGGATTTTCTGACAGACCGTGTCCAAGATTTCCTGGCGCTGCGGCTCAGGAGTGAGTCGCAGACCAGCAGTAGCCAAAAAGTAAAACGGAGTCTCGGGACGGTCTTGTTTGGGCACAGCTTGATTAGCCCTTTCGACTAATGCCATCAGATGAGAGTGCCAAATCTCGTCGACTTTGCCAGCAAAACTCGAGATTCCCGGTTTTACTTTATACACCCATTCAGGGCGCGTTTCAATGGGCAGTAGCGTTTGAGCTACCGGGGAGCTGGCGCCTAGAGACTGCAAATAATGATCAGGATCTGGCCAGGTGTAAATATACACTCTTGAGCCTGAAGATCCTGCGTCGACAATGACAGCGTACTTCATTTTTTGTTGGGAAAGAATGCAATAAAGAACAGACTAGAAAGCTGCCAAAGTGGCAGTAAACTCTGAAAGCGGGTTTGAGTTTACAGGGTTTGAGTTTTGTTTTGGTGTTTCTAGTCCACAAGACACTAGTCCATTACCGAGCAAAAATATCCCAGAGACGCACGCCCTGTGTGTTGTTAGACTTTAGACACGGAAATATGGAATGGGTAAGGGGTTCTGCCACGATCCCAAAATTTTAAATAAAGATCACAGGTGAAGACCCTGCACGCAACCTGCCCAATTTGGAGTGACTTACGTTAACTTCTGAGGCAATTGGCTAGGTTTTTTTTTCAGAGGCCACTCATCGCCAGCGTTCCCAGAGTCCCCTCCCACACAGAAGAAAATAAACTAGGTCCAAAAGCTTATAATGGCAAAGGTTGTATCCAGTCGGGAAATCCCATGGGATACTAACTATGGACGCGTTCATGAGAATACACTCCAATTCCCTGAATTTAAGCCGGCAGCAACGCGTCATCGGACGGCACCAAGCAGTGAGATTCCAGTTCATATTACGGTTCAAGACCATCCGATGCACCATCACATTTTGCACGAGCAGCCGCTGGACGATTCCCGTGGCCGGACCAAATCGTTTAGCGAGCAAACCCAAGAGGTTGCAAAACAGCTGGCTCCACCAATAAGCGTACCTCTAATTTTTCTGTGTTTAGCCTGGTACCTTTCCTCTGCGATTTCCAACAACATTGCCAAGAGTATTCTCGACCAATTTAACTACCCGGTGACTTTGACCATGGCCCAGTTTATCTATGCCGTTGCGTTTAGCACACTGTTCTGTACTTTGGCCAAGCATAGACCCGAGGTTGCTCTGGCGTTCCCGAAAAATACGGTGGGGACCAGCGGAGTTCCGTATCCCTCGAAGTACATCGTGAAATGTACTGGTCCAATGTCCTGTTTTCAACTAGTGGGCCATATCCTAAGTTTCATGTCCATGTCTGAGATCCCTGTGTCCATGGTACATGCTATCAAATCTCTCTCGCCTCTTTTTACGGTACTAGGTCAAACTATTCTGTTTGGAACACGCTACAGCTGGAAAACCTATGCCGCGTTAGTCCCGTTGATCCTTGGAGTTATAATGACGTGTGGTGCTGGGTTTCTGGCCCGTCCTTTTGCCATCATCTACGCGCTGGCCGCAACGTTGGTGTTTGTGTCGCAAAATATGTATGCCAAGCGTTTACTCACGACCGGAAGCGCAACAGCAAACTCCCCGAAGCTTGACAAAATGACCATTTTATGCTGGTGCAACGCGTTTGCGTTTATTCTCACTCTGCCTATTTGGTTTTTCTCGGATGGCCTCCGCATGATAAAACACGGTGCCAATCTACAAGGCTCCGGGACCACGCTGCTCACTCTCTTGACCCTGAATGGATTTTCGCATTTCGCTCAGAATTTGTTGGCGTTCGTTGTGCTCGGATCCGTTTCGACTGTCTCATATTCTATTGCATCTCTTCTCAAACGCATTGTGGTCATCACCGTTGCCATCCTGTGGTTCGGCCAACAGGTAACAAAAACCCAAGGCTGGGGAATCGTTATCACATTCTTTGGATTGTATCTTTACGACAGGTTTGGATCCAAGCCTGAAGATGAGAAAAGCCTACCAAAATAAACAGTATTTAAGTAAGGCCTGTTAGAGCCCTATCTTTTTTTTTATATTTTACATCTGGTTACAATAATTAATGGCCCATGGGCTTTTCGTGGGTGAACTTGGCAATCCACTCTTTGGCAATGTCGCCAAAAGCCACCATACATACCGTCTGCCACGTACTCAGACCAATTCGAGGAGTGACACCACGGTACAGTCCTTTGATTCCGTTCTGCTGATAAATGTATCGCATGGCCGACGCGGTGGTGAGCTTCTTGGGCCGATTCGGATCAACAGTCTTCGACTGCATTTCGATACGGGCAACCTCAATTGGCTGATTCCATGTCGAGAGGGCACCACCGATCGCCGATGCCAACACCTTTTCACCAGCGCTCAGCGCGGGGATCGTGCCATCAAGCGCGTTATCTTTGCCTGTGAATTTCCTGATCATGTCTTCGGCTAGTCGGGAAATACCGAACCGGGATCCCCAGTTTGTGCACTGCCGCACGGCAACAGCGTTCACACCCTTGTTGATACCGCGAATACCCTCAGCCTGGAAGATGTCTTTAAACACCTTAAACGTGGAGGGCGGCTTGACACCTGAAGCGGCCTGCTTGGCTCGGGTGATTTCAACTGTTTTCATACAGGTACAAAATCCAACACTCAAATAGGCCTGGGCAACACCTCCAACCATGCCGCCAGAGATGCCAGCTACAAAGTTGTTTGCGCCGGCAACTTTGGCCCGGTACTCGATTTCGCTGGAGGTAAACAACAACACAGCACCCTTTGTGGATGCCTCGATCCAGGCCCAGGGAATAAGACCCTGCCAGAATCCCAAAATGCCGCCGCGACCCCAGATCCGCGCAATTGCTTGCGGGAAACTATCGCTTCTGTTTGCGGCCATTGTGGTTTTGACCACTTCAAATGGCTGGCCTAAAGTAGTGACCTCAAAAAGATTGAGCACTGCGCCAAGCGCGATATTGCCAAAGTTGACAGGTTTGCGCTCAATTTTCTGCTCTTGAGCTGGAAGGTAGCCCATTGTGGCACTCATTAAATACAAAAAAGGCGGGCTGATTCAAAAGGAGCGGTGAGGATACATTAATATACCTCCCAACACGAGGCTTACACTGTGGCCACATGGAAGATGCTGCGAATGCTGGCTTGGCTATGCAGATCAACTGCTTGTGGCCCAAAGAGTGACTGTTGAGCTGTTGAGGTTGGGTATATACAACAGATCTACGAACATAGGCACCGGTAAATATGTAAACAATAATACTGATTTCAGTTCTTGAGTTGGTATTTACGAGCTCATGCGTCTGCCTGCGGGGTCACCCCCTCACCGAGAGATTTTCATTCCCAAAACTCAAGAAGATCTGTTCCCAAAATTCAATAACTACTCCCAAAACTCAAAGCATGTACTCAAAGGGCTATACCTCTCTGAAACTACTCCATAAATTTGCCTATTCCCAGAGTCCACTGAGAGAATTGACTAAAGTCGCTATAGACTTGAGCCATTTTCAAGTGCAGGAGTCACCCTACTACGCCTCATAGTTAAGCCCAGATCGTGAAGGCTACCCAAGGCCTCAGATTTTGGCCACATAAAAAGTTTACATTTTAGACCTACAAAGGCAAACCAAAAGCATTTTATTTGTCTTTATCAGACTCTCCGCCCATTTCTACATCTTCAGACTCATCGGCGACGGCCGGCGTGGCCTCTGAGTCACGAGCGGGGGCAGGTTGGCTTTTTTGCAAAGATTCGGCCTGATCCGGTGCTGATTGGCCCTCAGCCGGTTCGCTAGCCGATGGACCGGTGGATTGACCAGCAGCGTCACTGTTTTCTTCAGACTGTGCCGGCTGTGCCACCTGCTCCGACTGCTCGGGCTCGGCTTGCTGGCGCTGGCGAAGTCGCTCCTCCTCCAAAGACATTCGGAGGGCCAACGCCAATTCCGGGTCGTCGGCAGCATCGAATCCCAAATCATCGTCAACGAACGAGGACGTGGATTGCGTAGAGCCGTCCTTGAGAATTGGGCTCTGGCGCACCATGTCGGACAGCACATGCGGGCCTGGGGGCACCGTGAGCAGATGAGAGTTGTTATTTGAGTTCACTGTGGCAATGAACTGGTCAAGCTTAGCTTCATTGTCGGTCTCCTGGCCAAAGCTCACAACATCAATGGCAATGTTGTTCTTTTTCATGCGTTTGGCCAGCTGGACTAGCTCACGTTCGCCGTCCTCGATGGGGGACCCAAGGAACACAACAATGCGCTGGCGCTGGTGCTTATTCTGGCGGTGCTTAAGCGCAAGAGCCGCAATCTGAATGCTCGACGACAACTGCGACTTGCCGGTGATTTTAGTGTCGCGAACGCCAGCCAAAAACGTACTAAAGTTGTTGATGAAAGTAGTTTTGACCTCGCCGCCCATGGTCATTAGACCCACTGTGGATTCCGGGTTTGCCTGCAGCTTCGACATAAACACAGTGCTTGCGGCGTCAAGTTGAGCTTCAAACCGCGTCGGCAGATAGTCGCCGTTGCGCATATACTCGCTCGAATCGAGCACAATCATCGTCGCCTCCAACACCATGACTAAAGGCAAACTTGTGGGATGTTTACTCTTAAGCTCCTAATCTCTCGACAAGGGTTCATCACAAAAATGGAAAACACAAAGATCCCTGCGGCAAAACAGCAGGCTGTAGACGAAATTAACAAACTGATGGACCAGCGAATTGCAGATTTGAGGGTCAAGTCCAATGCTGCAGCGGCCCTCGTGCGCCAGCGAATCCTACTGCGCGAACTGATTGCAGAAAAATGATTTGCAGAAAAATGATTCTAGAAAAACGGGTGCACGCACTCGGGTTATTATTTATATACAAATAGCAGTTACTTGGCCTTCGCAGTTGCCTTGGTCGCTTCGGTTTGCACCGCATCGTCATGGAAAGCGATGACATTCTGAGCCCAAGGGTTGTTGCTATCTTCAACTGTTCTTAACCGGTCCAAACGGCGCTGGCGAAGCTGGTTCTTTGGAAGCATACCGGAAACCGCGCGACGCAAAACTTCACCGCCGCCCTTGCGGTTTTTCAAATCGGCCAGAGTCGTCTCGTGCAGATTGCCTGGCCGCCCGCTGTGACGCCGATAGAGCTTATATTGGTCCTTTTTGCCCGTGGCATAGATAAACTGGCAGTTTGTCGCAACAACATAGTCGCCGCAGTCCGAACCAGGGTAGTAGACGGGTTTGTGTTTGCCGATGAGGGCCGTAGCGATGGCAGTAGCCAGGCGACCGAGCGGCCGCGGGTCCCGCGCGACGTCAATATGGTGCCATGTGCGGGCAAATCCTAGTGCGGTTTTGCCGATATATTTTGACATTATATTGTCGTTTTTCTGGTAGGCTTTTGGGTTTGACGAAAAAACTGGAAAAACGATCCAGTGTCTGACAAAGCGAAATTTAGGAGCTAAGCCGTCTAAGGACTAGGTCCAAAGAAATCTGGAGCATGGGGGCTAAAACAGTGACCACAGCGAGCTCGAAAACTTTACCGGGATAAAACTGCTGCTGCTGCACCCACGCATTTGGCTTCTACATATTTGACCAATAATTTTAACGTTTCATAAGCCTGCCGATCAATAGAGGCAAGTGGAATTCATGTAGTATACCCGTACCCTACACATGAAGGCTCACGGCAGTAGAGCCTTTCCTGGACGAGGAATCTGCTTACGCTTTGGGCACAACGGGCAGGCCGCCGCTTGTCTTCCCAACCTTGTAACCAAACTCCGTTGTGAAATTGAGAACGGGCTTTTTGTTGGTCAAACAGTAGAAATCGGCAACGGACTAGCCTCTAGATAGTTCCCGAGATCTATCCACCGGTATAGCAGATCGCCCATCCCTAATCCACCCACATTTTCCCTCCACCTAAGGAAGAAAAAAAACCGATCGCCTTTGCTTCATCAAGAAATTTCTCATGGCCATCCATCAGCGCTGGGTGCTTTTGGCAGGCTTTTTATTGCTTGTGGCCACGACATTGTCGTTTCTCGATGTCTATTTTGAACCAAATACGTGCTCAATGTCCTACTCGCGGCCGCACTTTTACAAAGTGCCCGTCAAGTCTCCATCTTCCAAAGTATCTAACCGATACCATACCCACCTCTATCGTGAAGGAGGTGTTTCGCAGCACTTTGATGGTCCGCATACATTAGGGGGTACACCTGTTCTATTTATTCCAGGGAATGCTGGCTCTTACTCACAGGGCCGCTCGCTGGCTGCGCTGGCAGCAGAAATGGGCCATGAAATGGACTCCACTACTATTTTTGACTTCTTTTTGATTCACTTCAGCGAGGACATGTCAGCTCTCCATGGAAAGACTATCATCGATGAGGCAGAATATGTCAATGATGCCATCCACCACGTCCTTGATATGTACAAAGCTCATGACGAGCTCGAAGTTTTACCTACGTCCGTTATCGTGGTGTGCCACTCAATGGGCGGAATTGTCGCTCGAACAGTCGTGACGCTTGACAATTACATTCCGGGTAGTGTTAACACCATTATCACCTTGGGAACACCGCATCTTGTTCCGCCGCTCACTCTTGATAAGGATGTCACACTTGTTTACGACCGTGTCAATGAGTATTGGCGTAATAACTATGCCTCGAGACGCTCCCCGCTGGAGAACACAACTCTTGTATCTATTTCCGGCGGCCATATCGATCACATGATTCTGCCGGATTCAACGCCTGTCGACTCGCTCATTCCACCAACCCACGGCCTTTCAGCATTCACCTACTCGATTCCTGAAGTCTGGCGGGGCATTGATCACTTGGCCATTATGTGGTGTGCGGAATTACGGCATGTCATTGTAGACAGTCTGTTCAAAATCACAAGGCAGAGCCTGCCGGAACGCACGCTACCAGTCCACCAACGAATGGAAGTGCTACAGCAGAGCTACAAATCTCCAATTGACAATTTACAACCGAATGACACACTGATCTGGCATGGGACCGCTGGCGGCCCATCGCACCCAGGGATGTTCAAAACGCCAATTGGCTATTTCGAAATCTCTGATTCGCCAGCATACCCTGGAGTTGTGATTCCTGTTGAGCAGATTGACCAAAAAGTGTCGCTGGCCCGTCTCGCATTAACGGGCATCAACGTCCCACTTTTCAATAGGTTCACCGACATCCGCTTGGGCGCTGTGCACTCAAGTTTGATCAGTCTCAAAGTAGACGTTACGCCTGAGTGCATGGGGTCTGCGCAAGACGATGTACCGATTGCCATTCGATCCTGGACGTCACGCGAATCTCGCTGGTTCGTTGGCTCATCAGCTCGCATTGTCTGGTACTCCGAGTCGCCCTACATGCCCTTTGACGACTCTCGTGGGCTGCATGTGCAGGTTATTGCCCCCAATATCTGCCAAACGGGGCCGAACTACATTGCTCACATTCGAGTCGATTGGTGGGCTTCGCTGGCTAATCTCTCCATTAATTACCGTGCATCGCTGGCGACGTATCCTCTGGCAGTGGTCATTATCTGCGTTTTGATTCAGCTCTCGGCATTCTACAATCACAAGACAATCTCATTTGGAGAGAGCCTGGATATTTTCACGTCACGGTACATGTTTGACCTCTCAAAGGGCTTGGCCGTATTGCACCTACTGCTGTGCATCCGACCCGTGCGTAATTTAGTGAGAGCGCTGCAAATGCCAAGTGAACGCTACAATATCCATGCCCTGCAGCGGCATACTTTTGATATTCAGGACTTACTTGTTGGCGTTGACGAGCCATTGCTATGCTGGGTTGCACCAGCTCTATTGCTAATGGCCACAGCGATCCTCGTGGTCGTCCACCATGTGTTGTCTATGGTGGTTGTGGCGAATGGCTGGATCCAGTCTGTTTTGTGTCGCGGTTCACGCGCCCCAGGTGTTCCAGAGGCTTGGAAACACCAGCCCTTAGTTTACATTGGTGGTAATTTGCTGTGGATTCTGGCCCTGTTCTTTATCCCCTACCAGGTGGTATTTATCGCCATGACGTTGTTTTTGATAACGAAGACCGTTGATGTCAACTCGTGGCAGTACACTTTTTCGATGCTTTTGCTTTGGACATCTGTGATTGACGTCCCCATTGTAGCAGTGTGGGCACACAATATCAACTTTGAGTGGTGTTTGGCGTTTTCGACTTACCGCAACATTGTGGCTGCTGCGCCAGTAGTCGTTTTGGTCTACTTTTTGTCTCAGCACCCAAGCCCAATCCCACCTCCTTGCAACAACCCGATATTTAGACGATTCACCTACGCATGTTTGGTTTTCATGGCCTGGTACTCACTGGTTTATGGTGCCATGCACACTTTTATGATGCACCATCTTGTAAACTACTTTGCTGGCTGGCTGCTGGTGCTCTATCTTGAGCGGCCTCGCCCAAAGAAAATCCAATAGACCAGATTTAATAACGCTACAAATTAAAATTTTACTTCATTTTCAGACTGATAACCTAGTCCAAACCAGGCTCGACGTTCTCCCACCAGTCTTTGCCCTCGCGGGTGGCTGAAATTATGCCCTTGCGAATCACAAAGTCGCCAAATGGCTCATTGTCCTTACGCTCGAGCGACCATGACTTGAACATAGGCAGCAGAGTCTCGAGAATCTCATCCTCCTTGAGCGACGACCGGTAAAGCTTGTTCAGTCGCTCACCAACGTGGCCACCACCCAAGTACAAATTGTAGGCACCATAGGCCTTGCCAACCAATGCAACCTCAGCCAGCCAGGGACGGGCACAGCCGTTAGGGCAACCCGTCATACGCAGAGTCACCGAGTCATGGCGCAGGCCATACTCCTCGAGTGCCGACTCAAGCTTTGTGACCAGAACTGGCAAATAGCGCTCCGACTCGGCCATAGCAAGACCACAGGTCGGGAAAGCAACGCAAGCAGCTGAGGATAAACGCAGTCCGCTAAAGGCGAGGTTGTCAAGTTTGTACTTGACAAGCAGCTTATCGACAGCAGCCTTCTGCTCATCAGTAATTTGAGCGACTAAAATGTGCTGGTTAGCAGTCAAGCGGAACTCACCCTGAGTGCCCTGAAGCAGCTTGGCAATCTCGCGGAAGCCTGTGCGGAACTGAAGCTCCGGGGTATCTTCCACACGACCGTTTTCAACAAAGGTAGTGAAGTGGTTGAACCCTTCCTCATCACGAACCCAGCCATAAGTGTCGACATTAGTCTTGAAAGCAGGGTGCTCGCGAGCCGGCTCAAGAGAGTAGCCAAGGTACTTTTCGACTTCGGCCTTGAAGCCCTCGGGAGTCATGTCGTCAACAGTGTACTTGAGACGAGCATGTTTACGGTTGGTGCGGTCACCGTTGTCGCGCTGAACCAGCATGACCTTCTCACACACCTCAGTGATCTTCTCCCGCGGAGCATAGCCAATAAGCGAGCCTGTACGCGGGTAGGTCTTTTTGTTGTTGTGAGTGGTACCCATTCCGCCACCTACAAGCACATTGAAGCCAGTGACATTCTTCTCCTCAGCATCTACGATGGCAATCAGACCAACATCGTGACCGTAAACATCAACATCGTTGTACGGGGGGACAGCAACGTTGATCTTGAACTTACGGGGCAGGTAGACATTACCATAAAGCGGCTCAACATCTTCAATGGCACTCTGGCTCACGAGTTGCTTCTTAGGCTTCTTGGTGCAGCCCGTCTTCCGGTTGTCCCATGCCTCAGCGTAACCAGGGCCATCACCCTGGTCCTCGCCTTCAAGCCAGATCTCATAGTAGGCAGTGGTGCGAGGAAGCAGATGCTCGGAGATCTCGTTGCACACTTCATACACCTGACGATGCACAGCGGCGTTATGAGGTGTTGCAGCAGCGACAACATTGCGGTCGACGTCACCGCAGGCAGCCACAGTATCCATAAGAACGGCGTTCATGCCACGGATCGCAGGCTTAAGGTTCTCCTTAATAACACCATGGAGCTGGAAGGTACCACGGGTCGTGATCTTGAAGGTGCCATTACCGCGGGAGTCAGAAAGCTCGTCAATGCGCAGCCACTGCTCGGGTGTAGCGACACAGCCGGGCAACCGCACGCGAACCATAAATGAGTAGGCAGGCTCAAGACCGCGAGCCTTACGCTCGTCACGGACATCGCGATCGTCCTGCATGTAGATACCATGGAACTTGGTGAGCTGCTGGTCGTCAGCACTGATAGCACCGGTAGATTTATCCTGGAGACCCTCAGCAATAGTACCACGCAGGTAGTTGGAGCCCAACTTGATGTCCTCGTTGGTCCGCGGAGCCGGCTCGTCCTCACCCTGGACATTTGCAACGCCCAAAGCCTCCCAGAGCTTAGCTTCCCAGTCATTGTAGCCCGTAGCCCAGCCGTCAGCATCCTGATCGTCACCCTGACCGAGCTCGACAAGTTCCTGAGCACCAAGCAATTTAGTCAAACGGTTCCACAAGTCGTGCGATGGTTTGTTGTAGTACAACTTGTCTTCTTTGCGGGGCCAGTACTGGCTGTCACCCATACCGAACACACTGACTTTGACGTTAGACAAGTCGAGGTCACTGCCGCCCTTAAGCTGCTCCCAGAGCTCGCGACCATTTTGAGGGAACTCGCCCTGACCTGCCGTAGAGGTTACAAAGACAACATTGGTTTCTTTAACCAAATCATCGGCCTCAACGTCATCGAACGCAGCGACAGAGGCCTTGAGGCCACGACCCTTTGCCCTGCGAGCAAGACGACGGCCAACCATCTCAGCCTGACCACCATCAGAGGCAAACAGAACAAGCAAGGGAGGACCGCTCAGGCCGTCAAGCAGCTTGGCATAGGCGTCTCGGGCGCTACGCAGCTGCTCACGGCGCACATTGGCACTGTAGCTGGCTTGCAAATCGCGAGCGAGTTGGGGGGTTTGGCGAGCAAGTAGCGTCAGCTTGTTTTCGCGGGCCAAGAACTCTTCAAGATTCTTGCGAATTGTGAACGAATCAAGTGTAAAGGCCTCAGGCTCGCGGCGAGGATCATAACGGTACAAAGGCCAGTAGCCAGTGTCGACAGCGCGTTTAGTTTCTTTCAGCACAGCCAGCGGGTCGGTCTCGCCCTCATAAGGAAGGTAGGCGACAACAACTGAGGGACCATCAAATGCAGCAGCCTCCAAAAAGGCTTGGAGCAATTGTGTGTACGATGCATACACAGCGACAGACGCAACGTAGACATTGCCAAAGCTCATGGCGTACAGACCAATATCCTTCTTACGCTGACGGGCGGTAATGACCGCAGCCTGCGGCTTTGAGTCCACAACGAGCATGTTGATATTCTTACCCGAGGCGAGCACGTGGTGAACACCGGACGAGCCTAAATCGGCGGCCCAGGCATCGCTGCCTACGAGCCATGGGGTAGAACCAGTAAACTGCGACTTGAATGCAGCCAGCTGCTCGGTATTCTGCAGCTGCTCAACAATTGCCGGGTTACTGTCTCCCAAGACCCACTTGGAAACGAGAGAGGCAACCTCATCACCAAACTTGCCGGCCTTTGCGTCGGCTTGAAGCTGGCGCTTGAACTCGGACCGCGCCTTCTCTGCAGCCAAAAAGGCACCAAAACCGTACTCAGGAACATTATCTAGGCCAGTAGTAGGCTCGCCAGTCATGTTAAGAAGATCCAATGCTGGGAACAACTGCTTAAGGACCTTGAAATAAGCATCCTCTGACTCGAGGGCAGCAGTCACATCATCGGGTTCACCAGTGGAAGCAACTAGTGGAGAGCCAATAAGAAGACCTTGCTCAACCTTATCTGCATCCAAAGCAGCCAGAATATCTTTGA
Organism: Wickerhamiella siamensis; assembly: GCA_030571815.1. Classification (NCBI taxonomy): domain Eukaryota; kingdom Fungi; phylum Ascomycota; class Dipodascomycetes; order Dipodascales; family Trichomonascaceae; genus Wickerhamiella; species Wickerhamiella siamensis. The sequence continues at coordinate 192,619 of JAJLYV010000009.1, forward strand.
GAGCCGGCTCAGCACCAAGGCGGAAGGTGGCGATCTGCTTGAAGGATGTGAGGGCCTCAGCAGGAGCTGTCAGCACGTCCTGAGCCAACGGGAGCCATGCTGTTGTTGGGTTGGCAATCTGCTCACAGAGAGCAATGCGAGCAACTGATTTAGGCAAAGTGGCCAGCAGCTGCACAGCCGAGAACGGCTGGTAGGCCCGAATGTAGAGGGCACCAACACCGGGGGCGGTAGCGACAGCCTGAACAAGTGGCTCAGTGCTGCCAAGCACAACGAGGGCAGTAGTGGCGTTGGCATCACCGCGGTATTCAAAAGACTGGAGGCCAGTAACGCTTAGCGCCTTGGTAACAGCTGATACCGGCGAAGCGGCGACTACGGCAGTTTCGTCGGTCTCACTTTCGGCCGCAACATCGTCAGCAGTGACAATTGCAGCGAGAGCAGCACCAATATCCTCGGAGGACCATCTGAGAGGCACTTCGCGCTCGACATTTTCGTAAAAGTGCACGACGGGCTTGTGGAGCAGTTGGGCAATCAAATGAGCAGCCACGGCGGTGTCCTGGGCATCCTCGGGACCGAAACTTTGCAGAAACACAAAGCCTGAGTGTCGTAGTGCTGAGACATAGCTGTAGTCGCTATCAACGCTTGCGTGGAACACAACAGGCTGGTTGGCCAGTGCTGAGAAGCTGGCAAGACCAGCAAACAAATCGGCGATAGATGTGAGTAGAGCAACAGTCTGGCCGTGCTCAACGGGCGAATCATCGAGGTATGCTGCTACCTCACCAACAGGATCGTTGCGGGAGAGGACAATGGTCTTTGACCCCAAAGAGGTTCCTGTGGGGCTTGTGGGGCCCGTGGAGAATACTCTATGGGCGACAGCCGGGGCAATAAGCCCTACTGCGGCGGTAGAAGAAGAGACTTGTGACATGTTTCTCTCAAGATGTGCTGAGTTGATTCAAAATACAAAGGGCAAGCCAAAGAAGTGAAATTGATCAAGCACAACTAGTTGAGAATTTCAAGAGTCATCCACTCACTTTTTTCACATTAATACTTATGCATACCCCGGGTCACGTGATGTGACATAACCACAACGAGGGTCTAACCCACGCGCCGATATAGGAGCTTCACCAAAGACCCCCTAAAATAGACCCTGCAAGGAGCAGACTCAAGTGCGCTTACGACACTAGTTTAGATATGACTTTATGTATGGCAATTGACAGCTTGTCGCTTTCACTAATAGAAAAAATTGTCTATTGACCGTCGTATCCAGCTGCATTGATTTGCATCGAATTGCGTTCTGGTCAGCCAGTAAAAACCAGTGCTTAGCGATCGTTATGGGAGCCAGCAAAGTGACTCGGAGAGGGTTGAAAAAAAAGGTAATAGAAATTAGATAAATAGTATAATGTAGTACTCCCGGTAAAGGCCAAGCTTCATATAAATCCGCCGCACCAGTTGAAGCACGTTCATCTAGACCACATGATAGAAGGATCTAGCGGCAAATGACGAAAAGTCTGCTAGACCCCTACAATAAGTGGTCGTGAACAATTAGAGATCTATTTTCACTGGCCGGGAGTTTTCGAGTGCTGTTGGCGGTTTGATTTGTCATGCCCTTCTTTTTCTTCTCAGTGGATTCCAAACTCCCAAGAGGGTTTACCCTGCCTCAACTACCAATCACAGTCTCACTAATCGTTTACCAGCTTACCATTCCCCAAATGCTTGCCAGATCGAGACTGGTAGCGCGACGGGCGCCCTTGGCGCTGCGAGCGTTTGCTTCGACCCCGCTGCGAGCTGCCGACGTCACTTTGACCGTGGACGATCGGGAAGTGACAATAGAGGCCGGGTCGGCCCTCATTCAGGCCATTGAAAAGGCCGGCATCCAAGTTCCGCGCTACTGCTATCACGAGAAGCTGGCTGTTGCCGGTAACTGCCGCATGTGTCTTGTGGACTTGGAGCGTGCCCCCAAGCCTGTTGCATCTTGTGCTTTCCCTGTAGCCCCCGGCCAAGTTGTGCGCACCGATACCGAGCGAGTTAAGAAGGCTCGTGAGGGTGTCACCGAGATGTTGCTGGCCAATCACCCTCTTGACTGCCCGGTGTGCGACCAGGGTGGTGAGTGTGACCTTCAGGAGCAGACTCTGCGCTACGGCTCGGACCGTGGTCGGTTTAACGAGATCGCCGGCAAGCGTGCTGTCGAGGACAAGGACATTGGCCCGCTCATCAAAACCAGTATGAACCGCTGCATCCACTGCACCCGTTGCGTGCGCTTTGCCAACGATGTCGCAGGTGCTCCCGAGTTCGGTACTACCGGCCGTGGCAACCAAATGCAAATCGGCACGTACCTCGAGAAGAACTTGAACACCGAGATGTCAGGCAACGTTATCGATTTGTGCCCCGTTGGTGCCCTCACCAACAAGCCGTACGCTTTCAAGGCACGGCCCTGGGAGCTCAAGAAGACCGAGTCTGTCGATGTCTTGGATGCTGTTGGCTCCAACATCCGCGTCGACTCCCGCGGCCAGTCCGTGATGCGCGTACTCCCCCGTCTCAACGACGATGTCAATGAGGAGTGGATCTCTGATAAGACCCGCTTCGCTGTCGACGGTCTGAACACCCAGCGATTGACCGTGCCCCTCATCAAGGAAGACGGTGTGTTCAAGCAGGCGTCCTGGGAGGACGTGCTGCTGCTCATCCAACGCAAGTTTGAGGAGCTCAAGCCTCAAGAAAACGAGTTCAAGGCTGTTGTTGGTGATTTGGTTGATGTTGAGTCGACCGTTGCCCTCAAAGACCTGGCTAACCGCCTTGGTTCGGAGAACCTTGCTCATGACTTCGCTAAGGGTGACGCCCCGCTGCCCGCCGGCGTCGATCTTCGTGCCAATTACCTGTTCAATGCCACCATTGAAGGTATCGAGTCTGCTGACACCATTTTGCTTGTGGGCACCAACCCCCGTTTAGAAGCTGCTGTGCTGAACGCTCGTATTCGCAAGCACTGGCTCACGAACCCGGTTCGCATTGGTCTCGTGGGTCCCGACTTCAAGTCCACTTTTGATTACGAGTCTCTTGGCAACGATGCCGCGAGCCTGGACAAGGCTTTGAAGGGTGACTTTGGCAAGGCTCTCAAGGACGCTAAGCACCCGCTCATCATCGTTGGCTCTGGTGTTACCGAGTCTTCTGACGCTGCGGCGATTTACCAGACGCTTGGCAAGTTTGCTTCTAAGGCCTCGAACATCATCACTCCGGAATGGAACGGTCTGTCTGTGCTGCAGCGTGCCGCGTCTCGGGCTGGCGCCTTCGACGTGGGCTTTGCTGTGCCCAACGCTGAAGTGGCCGCCACCAAGCCCAAGATTGTTTATTTGCTCGGTGCCGACGAGGTCAAGGCTAGCGATTTGCCTGCCGACGCTTTTGTCATCTACCAGGGCCACAATGGTGATGTTGGCGCTCCGCTCGCCGATGTCATTCTGCCTGGTGCCGCCTACACTGAGAAATCGGCCATCTTTGTCAATACTGAGGGCCGTGCCCAGGTGACTCGTGCCGCTGTTGCTCCTCCGGGTGCTGCTCGCGAGGACTGGAAGATCATCAAAGCCCTGAGCGATGTTCTCAGCGTCCCGTTGCCTTACGAGTCTATCGTTGAGCTCCGTGATCGCATTGCTGAGATTGCGCCCAATTTGCTCTCGCTTGATGCGCTTGAGCCTTCGGAGCTGGGTGGGCTGGCTGCTAAGCAGCTTGCCGGCCTCAAGGCGTCTGCCCCATCGGCCTCCCCGCTGCCCGCCGTCGTTGACAACTTTTACCTCACAAATTCGGTCGCCCGCTCCTCGCCCACCATGGCAAAGTCTTCGGCCGCTTTCCAGCTTTAGCTAACTGGTATATAATATATGCACTGAACTGAATCACATTGTTTCCTAGCCTAGCTTTCTTGCCTGTTTCTTGCTGCTTCCCAGCTTCGTTTTGCTTCGTCAACTCTCCCAGCTGCTCCAACTCTAGCGAATCTTGTCTACCTAGCTAGTTACTAATGCTCTGGCTATTTGTTGGCGGAGTAGCAGCGTTCGCCGTCCAAGGCTCAGTTCCGGATTGCGATGTAAAATGGCTGCCTTCTGTGTTTGCTCGCCTTGAGGATCTAAATGACCACTCAATCACCACCCAGCACCTCTCGGCCCCGGGTAATTTTACCTTCCCGGACATCCATGCCGGCGAGTATCTGGTTAGTATTGACTCTCCCGTGTTTGCTTTCGACTACCGTTACAAAGTGAGTGTCTCAGAAGATGGTGTTAAAGCCAACAAATTACTTCACGGTCACAAAGTCTCCGATACAGGTCCTGAAGAGGCCCACCCACTTGAGTTTATCGGGTTCCGACGGCTGAAAACAATTATCGACCGCCCAAGTTTTAGCTTTTGGGGACTCATAAAGCAACCTATGGTCTTTATGGGTGTATTGACCATGGTACTGATGTTGGGATTGCCATATCTCATGTCAATGATGGACGAAGAAACGCTGGCCGAAGTACAGAAGGTGAATTCAGCCCGGCTTAAAGGTAAGTCCAACATTGCCATAGCTAAGGAAATTGCCGACGAATACACAAAAAAGCGGAATGAAAAAGCGGATTAGTGCAGATCGCGTTTTGGCTGGCTTATCATCCGATATCATCTGATATCATCACGTCTAAACTTGGATCGAATGTTTCTGACATTAAACCAAAGCTCTTCTCTTTGCGTACCTGTCAGTCCAAGGTTACTTGGAGCATCGAATATCTCCAAGATCCAGTCAATTGCAAAGAGCACGCACAGCTGTGACATTTTGCGCTTTATCAGTCGCTCCAAGGACTATCAGAGTCGGTGATTAGAGCTGAATGGTTGTCAATAAAGTTAAATATTAGTGGAGAACTACAAATTATATTTCTTTGCTGGTCCAAGTGAACCCTGGGCTGTTGATTCAGATAATTCCCGGTAAAGCGGACCAGTCTCTGCCTCTACTTCTGGCTCTGAATCGGGTTCATAATGAACTTCGAACGAATCTGGCTCTTGTGGCTCAGGCTCAACTAACTGCCGATTCTCCGGTTGTCCTGAATCATTTGAATCTTCGGAATCTTCTTCATTTTCTGAGTCTTCGTCAAGGTCTGGTTCTGCATCAAGAACCATTTCACCCCAGTGCTCAACACGATGGGCTGGATTCTGATGACTTGGTGGGCCTAACTTTTCTTGAACTTTAGCCCACGGTGGCGAATCCATAGGTGCCAGTCCCAGAGCTGCTCTTAGTCGATCAGAGAGCTCACCAACCTGAAACTGATCCGGATCAACATCGGCAGTCTGTTGTCGATGAGGATCAAAGACCATGCCGAATCCTGACAACTTGGGCTTTGACTGGAACTTGAAAAATGCTGCATGCAGTTTGCGGAAATCAACATCTAACTTGCCGAGCTTTGGCTGAACTCGCTCTCTGGCTTTTTGGGCCAGGCTCTCTGCCTCTGGCTCTACATTTCGTAAAGCCATGATGTCTGTGTCCTTGATATTCTGTGGTAATTTGTAGGGTGGTCTTCGATAAAAACGGTTTCGAAAGTAGTCCTTTTTACCCTGCCACGTTGGTGGTACTTGGACTACGCCAGGACAAGACTTGAGCTCCACTAAGAGCTCGGGCTCTTTTGCATTAGTATCCCACAATTGGACAAGCTCAGGACGCGTCGTACGCTCCTTTAAACCCACAAGTGAATATCGTGTCTTACGGCGTTTCACAAGTGGTCCAGAATCGACATTTGATACGACAGAGGCATTTTCCGTTGGCAAGCTGGATTCGGTTTCGACTAGCGGCTGGGCACTAAACCGTTTCGTAATGAGGGCAAACTCAGGGTTACTAGTAAATACAAGCGGCTCAAAGGTGCCTGAAACCTGCTCAGACACAACGGGCTTATTTGTACTAGCAGCAATCGCCCGAATAGTTTGAGCCTTTTTCCGAACTCGCTTTCGCCCAGTCATGCTGAGTAAACCCAAAATCTCAAAATCTTAGTCCTTTAGACGGTTGACAATTTGATCAAGTCTTTTCGTTAGATCTGTTTCATAAGTAGCCAAAGTTTCTTCCAGTTTCTCAAGCTGGGACTCAATGTCCCGCGCAATCTGTGTCACACCAGCTTCGGGCGCGGGCGATTTTGGGCTCATCCCACTAGAGACAGGACGGTTTCTCACAGGGGTACGCGGTTCTAGTCTGCTATCATCAGGCTTCAACGGACCAACACTTGTGTCAGGGGCGGATTCGACTTCCAAAGTTGGTGGGCTCGCGTTAGCTGCTGACTCGGAGAGAATTGCCGGCGACTGGCTGCCCATCTCGCCAGACACACCGCTGTCTGGGGATACACGACCTGGAGATTTTGCACCGCTAGCTGTTGGACTGATCGAATCCGACTGCTTAGCCCCAGAAACTGCTGGTGAATTTGCTGGGTCCTGTAAATTCATACTGGCCATTCTGAATGACAAATGTTGGGCCGACGCGCTATGAATCGCGGATCCGCGCGAGGTTACCATACAGACTTGGCTAGCTTTGTACGCTATTCGTTTACTACTCATGCTGATCAGACCACGCATGTTTTTCGGGGCACTCTCTTCGAGTATACGGTGCAGTCGGTGCTCTTTACTGGTTTAGGACCCTATGGACTCACTAAACTTGCCAAAGTTGGGGGCGCTGCCGACAATGGAATTGATCTGCTCGGCCATTGGAAAGTGCAAAACAGCCAGTTCAATGTGTTAGTACAGTGCAAATCGTCGCAGACCAAAGTAGCTCCAAAAATCTGGCGAGAACTTGCTGGAGCCCGACTACGACTCGACGACAAAACACCTTGGTTGGCAATATTGGCATCCCCCAGCATAATGACCCCGAAGTCATTAGGGGTTTTCACGTCGCTGGATATCCCGCTCATGCACTGCCGCATTGAGCAACCACCAGTACTCTATAACGACGAAATCAAAGAACCTGAATGCGTGACTTCTCCCTCTAATTTACAAGCAATTTGTACAAATCGTGCTGCTGATCAGTTGTTTGCAGAGTATGGGGTCGATTCTTCAAAGTTCACCTAGCTTACTCCCGGCGTTTGTCATGGAGTATGCCATTTCGCTTGAAGAGACGAACGCGCTTCGCATATCTTTAGGACTCAGACCAATACCAAATGAGAGTCAAAAAGAAAGTGTAGAGGATGTGAAAGAGTGGGATGTTAAAAAGCTGCAAGAGCAAACGGCCCGAGCAGCTGATGCTTTATCACGTGTAGATGAAGTTCAGGACCGTATTCGACGGAGGGCAATTAAACAGACAGCACCTGAAACTCATAGTACTTCATCATGGTTATCAAAAATGAAAATGAAAAAGTCGGAACACCTTGAGGAAGAACACCTTGAGCAGAATCAGATTGAGCAGAATCAGAACCAGGAGCTGGAACCAGAAAATGAGCCCGAGTCGGAAACGCTGAAGCCAAAGCCAAAACCAAAACCAAAACCAAAACCAGCAAATTTTAAGGCATCTGTCCAAGGAAAAGAACAATTGCTAGAAAACGAGCCGAACTCAGAGTCTGTCTCGAGTAAAACGGATCGATTCGAAACAGAGTTTGATCCACTCGACAAAGAAGAAAGCAAGCCGGTTGTGCCTTTGGAAACCGACTTTGAAGCTCCGAAAGCAAAATTCAAGCCCAAAAAGAGAAAAACCAAAAACCGGAGAGTACTGGACGCTGCAGATTACGAACTCGTTGAAGCATCAAACTTGGACGATGACACGGATCTCCATAAGATTCTGGCTGAAAATCGCCGTATTAAGCAATCAAAACCATTAACTCCTGATGAGGTTGCAAAAATGGTGCTGCAAAACTCAGAACCTCAAGCTGAGCAACAAGGCATTGCAGTGAGCAGTACATCAGACTTTTTACTTTCGATTCGATCTAAGCTCAACCAGAATCCGACCAAAAGTCAGCTCAAGGAACAGTTGTCTGACCAAGATAAGGAACCAGGCCAGGTTCAGGATCAAGAATTCGACCAAAAGAGGGGCTCCGATGAAGAAGCAAATGAAGAGTCTGTTCAACCAGATCTTGTGTCACATGGTTTGGCAGCTACGCTCCAAATTCTTAAGAAACGTGGTGTCGTGAAACAAACGAACGGGCATCAGAAACGTAAAAACCACGAGTGGCTCCAGAAAGTTGCTAGCCAACGACTAAAGCGTGAAATCGAGCTTCGCCAGCAGCAGGATGCTGTCAGCCATTTACCAGCGAAACAGCGAGCCGAAGTACTGGAGCTGCAAGATCGTCAAAATGTCAGGGAAGATTTGCAACTTGCTGAGCAGCAGTTCGAAGACTATGCTCCAGTAGTGAGTATTGAGCACCGCGACGACTCTGGCAATTTGCTCAGCGCGAAGGACGCCTTCAAGCACCTTTCCCACAAATTCCACGGCAACGCAGAGGGTAAGAAACGTTCCCAGAAGAGAATGAGCGAACAATCTGCGGCTAAAGAGGAACTTGCAAAACCTCTTTTCGACTGAATCGAGTAAGTTGCAAGGAAACGCATCGTTGGGTGGTTTCATGCAAGCATGAACATTGAACATAAAGTCATATACGCCCCAGCGAGAATTTATTTATTCATTCAACTTTTATTCACCAACTAAATGACCGAATTGACTACCGTGAGCTCAATTCGCCGGGTGCTGTCGATGCCGTTTCGGCGACCCTCGCGGACCTGTCGCACGCGCAAAACGTCGGAATCTGGCGAATCCGGTGGATGGCTTAAGCGTGCTAGTAGCTGTATCCAGCCGACATCAAGCCGTAATGAAGCACAGTCACGACTCGCAAGCACTGAACAAAGTCTCGACAGTTATTCGTCAGGCGAGCTTTTGGGCACATTTGACACTCTGGACCAGACCTGGCACGACTGGATTGAAATGTACCAACAAGGCACGCAGAACCTGAGTAGTGTGGCTCGCCCCGTGTGTTTCAGCGGCTACGGGCACATGTCGCCGCCTGAATCTGCGTTTGAGCCTGAGCGGTTAGTAGCCGTTTCGCGGCTCGCAGACCGACGCACTATTTGCAAACGTAAAGATTGGTTTGAGGGTATGTTGCGACCAATTCTGGCTCAACATCGCCTGAGCTGCGCAACATTATCCATCATCGATGCGAGTTGTCAGAACATCTACTGCCAGATTGGCCTTGGCTCTGACATTAAGATCATTTCCCGTAAGCTGTCTATTGACGGCCATGCACTACTCTCCAAAGATTACTTTGCCTTGTTAGACGCAAGCTCTGACTGGCGTACTCAATTCAATCCATTGGTCCACGGCCCGCCTTTCCTCAAGTTCTATTTGGGTGTCCCACTCCTTTCTCAAACCCACAACCAGCCTGTGGGTATTCTGGCCGTGTTTGATCCGTACTTGCGGACCCAGATCCCGCGTGGTCTTGTCCAAGCTCTTCAACTTGCCGCAGAGCATATTATGGAGCAGCTTGAGCCTCCGCTCAGTCTGCCTCGTCCGCGCATTGAGTGGCCTGCCAGCAGCATTTCTGAGTGCAGTAATAGCCCTGGAAACGATTCAGAGTCCCGAATTGCCGACACGCCATTGACTGTTGATGGTGACAGCGGCGTTCCAGATTTTTGTCTCAACCATAGTAAACCTGGATTGTCCATGTCATTTCAGCCTCTTGGAGGTCAGGTTGTCCTACAGCCTTACCAGGTGTTTGAGTCTTTGCTGAAATGTCGTAGCTTCCGGCAGGCATTTGTAAAGGCTTGTCACATTACTTCACGCACGCTGGGCCTGGATGTGGTTTATGTCCTGGAAGTGCGGGCTCGTTCGCGGTACCTTATGAGCGCTGAATCTGCTCATAGCTTGTTGGGTGACTTGGGGTCCGAGCAGCCCGTACCTAAAACTGCTGAGTTTGAGATGCTGCCCAAGCGGTTGGTAAAAAAACATGTGAGCATTCGCAAAGTTGGTAGCAACCGCAGCACTTACGATCCTGAATTGGATAAGAAGGTGCTATTGTCGGCATTGAGCTCGGAATTTGGCCTTAAATATACTGCGAACGAATTTACCGACACTACTGAATACCCAAGTGGACTGCTAATTCCATTCCGTCGCACTGAAGCAACCTTGAGACAGCGGCCAGCCAGCGCGGCCTCTTCACCGTCGTCGTCGTCATCGTATATGAGCATGAGTCCACCTAGCCAGACATCCGACCAGTTCTCGTTTGAGGAGCCAATGGCCACTCCAAAGGCTGTTTCAGTGTCGATGCGCTACGGAGGGTTTGTGATGTGTGGTTTTTCGTCTGTGGCATGCGCCTTTTCTCCTGGCGACGTTGCATTCATGAAAAAAGTTGTGCGGGCACTCGAGAATATAATCACCTGCCAGCAAGAGCAAAATTTAGAGGATATGTAGCTGCAAATAATTAATAGTTTCACAGAGGGTGGTTTCCGGTAACTAATTATGATAATGAATGATTAGAGATTAGAAATTAGCACCAAAAGTCCTATGACACAAAGCTAGCCATAAAAATGGAAGCTGGCTTTCGGTTCTCAATGTGTTTTAAATCAAATAAACGTTTCATTGTACATATGTTATACTATAAGTCAAAATGGAGCGGCTAATTAAATCAAAAGGACAGCGGGGACAACGGCGAGCAAAGCGATGGGTGCAAGAGCGGCAGCACCGTTCGACTTCGCATTACCCGTGGACTCACTGGTGGCAGCAGCAGAAGAAGTCATAGTAGGGATGGCAGTCTTGACAGTGTTCTTGGCGCTAGTAGCAGTGGTCTTAGAGCTGGAAGCGCTGGTCTCAGAAGCAGACGAGCTGACCGACGAGGAGTTGCTCTTAACAGCCGAAGATGAAGCCGAAGACGAAGCCGACGACGAGGCTGAAGACGAAGCCGAAGACGAAGCAGCCGAAGACGAAGCAGCCGAAGACGCAGCGGAAGAAGAAGCCTTAGACGAAGTCATGATACCAGAAAGAACGTCAGCCGAGGAATCAATGGAAGACGTGTCGTTCTGCTGGTTGGCCTTGGAGCCCTTGGGGTTGGTGCCAGTGCCGTCAAGACTCAGCAGAATGGTGGAGTTGTTGGTGACTTCAACATTGCCCTCGAGACCGGCCTTGGAGTTGTACTGGTAGGCCTTAGAGCCAGTCTGAGTAGTGCCCGAGGGAGCGTCGTAGCACTGAATATCCACAGACTCAATTTCAACAAAGTAGTAACCAGGTTGACCGGTGATATCAGGGGAGTTCCAGTCAATGTCACCGCCAGCCCAGTCACGAGTTCCCTGGGGCTGGGAAGAGTCGCCGCCGGGCCAGAGACCGAACTGCATACGAGCCGGGGTCTGGGGGTAGGCGTACGAATTGGAGGTCGAGTTGTAGGTGTCAGCCTTGTTCAAAGTACGCACGGTCTGACCGTCGATAATCCAGTCAATGTGATCCTCTTGCCAGTCAATTGCGTAGGTGTGATAGTTGTCGTAGGTCGAGCTGGACACAGTAGTCTTCTGACCCTTGGTGTAGTCCAAAGCACCGTGCCAGTAGAAGTTGGTCTGGGCCTCGGTGAGCTCATTTCCAACAAACTCGTAGTCGATCTCATCCTTAACGCTAGAGAGGAGAATCATGTCGGAGACCACGCCGCCCAAGTGCGAAGTCTTGAAGTTAATAGTAACTTTACCGTACCAAATGTAGTTGGACGAAGAGATAGCAGTACCACCAGTGTTAGGGAACATCTGAGCACGCAGAGCACCGTCAACGACGGTGATGTTTCCGAGATACGACCAAGGCATCTTATCGGCGTCACCCAGGTAGTCGGCATAGGGAGTAATCTGGTCGGTGGAAGTGAACTTGGTAGTACCGGACTTGCAAACGGGCATAGGCATACAAGAGTCGGCGGTCAAAGAGAACCGCGGGTCGCAGCCGCCGAGACACACATAGCCATTGCCACAGGTTCCGTCAACGGAACAGCACGGGTACTCCTCGGGACAGGCAGGCATTCCTTCGCCGCAGCTAGGAATATTCTGCGCAAACGTCATGCCGTAGAGGGCACCCAAAACAAGCGATGTGGACAACTTCATTTTTGGGAGGTTTGAGAAGCGAGTGTGAGGATGTGTAAATTATAGGTCAAGACAGAGGGGGTGGGCCAAGATATGTATGAAGCGGGGTGAGGGAAAAAATAGCTTGGGTACGGGTTCCGGCTTTGCACCGGCATATACGGTTAGGGAAGACACGTAAACATGGCTGGCAAAGGAAAGTCTTAGTTAGGATCATGCCTGACTTAGCCAGCATGGTATGCACGTGCTAAATGTCGTTAAACACGTTCTGCACCATTTTCTATACTGCGCCGAAGTGGGTAAGTCTGCCTTTCTCGCAGCTAATATTCCAAAGCGGTACCTTGTTTAATCGGTCAATTAAACCTTGGTTGGGTAGACGAGGGTTTCCTGCGCTGACCAACGGCTTGACCCTTTGCCCTGTTCTATTTTTCAGATGGGTCTGCAGGAATACACAGGTCCCGGTCGGGCTCCATACTAAAAATAGAGACAGGCCAAAACGGAGCAGGCTAAGTTCCTATACAGTTATTGCATTGTTGTGTTTAAGCTAGTGTACTTGTTTCAATCGTCTTGGCCGTTTGCATGTCGTGGCAGACCAGGTCGGGTGCTCCGTTCCCATCCCACCGCTCATTGCATGGCTCCATGCAAGACCGCGGAAGCTCGCCGCAGTTCATGCTGTCATAAATCTGATAATAGTATCAATTGTTTACAGCGAAGTCTGCAAAAATGCTGAATCTGTGATAACTGACAATACAAGCCATGCCCCCCCCTAGTATCTTGGCAGCGCCAACTTTGTCTAACTCGTGCTTGGTGAATGTTCGGTTCTGGGGCTTTGCTAGTTAATGATAGAATTGTTTGTCAATTGGTGCTTATCGTCATCAGTGTGATTGTGTACAAATAGTAAAGGGATAAGAATACTTCAGAAAGTTTCACTATGAACGGAGACTATGAAAATGTGGAGTCATCTGCAGGAAGTGTATGTATTACCATAATAGGACGAATGCTTAGACCTTTCCTATTCCGGAACATTTTACCCCTGAAATTAAACTCCTGTGTTTGAGTTATTTTGATTGGCCAGTTTTGAGTTCCAATTAGCTTATATATGCAGCGTAACGAGTCACAGTGCACTAGTCGAAAAACGAGTCGAAATTCTTTTTGTTCTGGAAAATCCCGAAAAAACTGCGGAATGTCCGCCTAACTCAGTGTCAAACTTACCTAATGTCTAGTATCGAGTGCTCTTGCTGACTCATTTTCGACTGACTGAGTGGCTCCTGGTCATTGACTTGGCTTCGCTGACTTTGGCTTCGGGAGCGCGCTGACAAGCATCAGGTGAGACTTTAGCAAAGATCCCAGACACGGGTGACCAATCACTAGCTTAAAAAAAGCCGCAACCAAAGAGAAGGTATTTTAGCAATTAGTAGATACTGTCGCCAATTGGCAAATTGGTGAAAGAGAATAAAACTAGCTACGGAATAAAACGAGCACTAGCAATTAGTGGTGGGCGTCTTTGGGGCCGAGATAGTTGAGAGTGTAGCAGCAGCCAGACTCCCAGTCACGGGAGATCTTGCCCTCCTCGAGTTTGATCCAGTTAACTTCTTGGGAGCCGGTGGGGAAACCAGTGCAGCCGATGTAACGAACACGGTCGTAGCTGTCGACGATAACGGGGTCGTCGGGGGTTCCCTTGCGATCCTGGACGAGAGGCTGCTCGTCAAAGATGTCAATACCCTCCATGTGGCCGAGAAGCTCAAGACGCTCAAGACCGGTGGCAATTTCGTAGGAAGTAGGGAGCTGGCCGGGCTTGCCACCAGGGCCCAAAAGGGCGTTGGGGTCGGTGGCCTCGTCGAGGTTCAGCGAGGTCTTCAGCTCGCTGGGAGCGACGTCCTTAGCAGCGTGGCTGCGCGAAACAGCTGAAACAGCAAAGGAGCGGCGGGCGGCGGGCATAGCAGCACGACGCATGCTCGAAACAAAAGTCTGCCGGAGAGCGTTCATTTTTTAGTTCTGTGGTGGTGAGAAATCAACCATTAGCTCATAGGTGGGAATTAAGTAGGGAGATGACCCTTGCCCTACCAGGGGGGTGGTGCGATATTTTCTGAGTAGGTGCTATGAATGAACTTCCCTATGATATCCGCTCACCATTGGTGATTTGAGCGTGAGATAAACGTCCGTACCCCATCCGTAGTAACTCTGTACTTGCAACTTGCCTCCAAAAAACTCGGCATATGCCCGACTCAGCGGTAGCCCGTAGCCTAGGCCCGCGATTGTCGAGCCACTGTTGATTTCAAGCTCACCCATGGGATTTTCCTGATCGTTTTCAAAAGTGGTGTACGCGAAATGGAAAATGTTCTTCTCGACTTTGGGGGCAATTCCTCCGCCGCGGTCCCGGAACCGGATTATCACCCCACTGCCTGTGGGGATCACCGTGACAATAATCGGGTGCTTTGCAGCGGCACCACTCTCGCAAACGGCTCTGAACGAATTCTTGAGCAGTTCGGTGCAAATGTACTCAAGGTGCACAGGAACGTACGCGATTTTGACTTCCTCGCCCAATTCAAATACAACGTCCGGCACAGTGCCGTAACGCAGGTTGCATATGTCGCCAACTGTCTGGGCACATTGTCGAATCAGTGTAGCTGGATTCAAGTCCTTTTGAATTGACCCAACAAAGTTCGGGCCGACGGGACGCGTTAGCGCAATGTGGTGTTCGGCCAGCAGTCGGGCAGCCATACGGGCCTGCAGATTGGAGTGCAGAACTCGGTCTGTCTCGTTTGGGGTCAGAAACTTGCTCGCTTCGCTAAACCCCTTAGCCAAAGTAGGGATGGTATGCAAATGGGCGTCGACCAGCGACTCCAGAATTGTCACAAACTCGTTGTTTTCTTCCAATGTTTTCGGCGGACTCATTGAGTTCATAACCCGGAACGACGAGTAGTAAATATGGTAGATCCGCGAAATATACGGGTTCAATACCACCATATAAGGCAGTGCTCTAAGCGCCTCCAGCCGTTGTGCAAGCCGTACAGTGATTTCGTCAATTGCTTCACGGGCATTTGACAGCAGTGCCTTTTCGGGCACCGGGTCCATATCTTTGAACCTCACAAGGCGGTGGAGCTGAAGGGGGCGCTTAGGTTCGAGGGCACGCTGCTGGATAAGCAGATCCGTCGTCATTTTCTCGTCGATGGATTGATTCAGCTGGAACCGTTCTTCGGCCGCTATAATTCTCTCAGAGAACTGTCGTACGCCCCATTTGCGAAAGAGCCGTAGCTGCCTCATTGATAGTTGGGTGAACGATAAGGATTATTAACCCCAACAACATGATAAGCGCTGGGCTCTCATCAAATCTTGGAGTCAAAGTTTCCTTTATTTACTTAACATTTTCTTTACAAGATAATTTTTAGATTCCAGATTTTGCCAGACCACAGAGTTTTACTCAGGGAAAGGGTCTTGCTTGGTACCTAGTTTTTGGAGTCGAAATAGATGGCCATGCGGCCAGTAATTTTACCGGAGGTCAGCTCGTCCAAGATATCATTGATTTCACCCAGTTGGCGAGGAGCAACTTTGGGGACTACAACGCCGTCTTTTGCCAACTGGAATGCTTCAGCAAGGTCTTGCCGCGTACCAACAACTGAACCAACAACTGAAATGCCGTTCAAAATCATATAGGGGATATTGACAGGCAAATTCTCGGGCACAACACCAACCAATACCGCACGTCCCAGAGGTCTGATTGAGTTTACAGCGTTCTCGAACGCTGGAAGTGCCGTGGCAGGTACAACGGCTGCATGGGCACCAAGGCCCTCCGTCACTCGCTTGATTTTGGCAACTGGGTCTTCATTTGCTGGGTTCACAAGAACATCAGCTCCGCAACTACCTGCAAAATCAAGCTGATGCTGCAAAGGGTCAATGGCAATCACTTTGGCACCGAACGCATTTTTCGCATACTGTAGTGCCAGGTTTCCGAGGCCTCCGAGGCCATAAATTGCGAGCCATTGGCCAGGTTTAATCTCGGAGACCTTGATTGCTTTGTAGCTTGTCACGCCGGCACAGGTAATAGATGAAGCCATACCTGAGTCAAGGCCATCGGGCACCTTGACCGCATAGTTGGCATTGACATAGCACTCTTCGGCCATTCCACCATCCACAGTAAATCCAGCATTTTGTACACTTGTACAGACATTTTCATTGCCCGTAACACAGTATTCGCAGTGACCGCATGCCCGTGCCAGCCAAGCTACGGATGCCCGATCGCCCTTTTTCAAAGCAGTAACACCAGGGGCCACTTCGTCGACAATTCCAATACCCTCATGGCCGCCCACAATTCCATGAACATCACCAAATTCACCATGGCAGATATGAGCGTCGGTGTGACAAACGCCGCAACATTCCATTTTAAGTCGAGCCTCGCCTGGGTTCAGATCACGGCGAGGCTTCTCTACAATCTCCATGCGATTGTTGGCGCCAAATACCGCGGCTTTATAGCCTCGTCGTAAAAAAACTGTGGCATTTCGTACAACCAATTTTGAAATAGAAGCGCGCAACATATTGTGAGGCAACCCCAGTCCGTTCACCTTGTTATATGCACAATCAGGTGAGCGACCCTTGCCTTGGCGTCACTTGACACTCGGCGATTAATTGAATACATTTTGGTGCCCCAGCTCCGGTTATTGTACCCAATTAATTGAGTAGCTATCTAGCCTGCCCAAGAATTTGGTTTGCTCAATTGCTTCATTTGCTCAATCGCTTGATTTGATCGATGTTGGTCCTGCCCTGCTAGTCCTGCTCAATGCTGTGCTCAATGCTGGTCCTACTCAACGTTAGTTATGCTCAATTGCTCACTTTACTCAACTGCTCACTTTACTCAACTGCTTGATCCACCAAAACAGTCGAACTGCTTATTATATCAATGGAGACGCTCAGCTTTTCTTGGAGGCGGCGGCGGCGGAGGTGGAGTTCGGGCCAATGCAACATTCACAGACGATGTAGATAGTATATTCGTTCGTGGAGGAGGGGGAAGCGGCTTGCCTCTAAGGGTTACTGCGTAAGACGGAGTAGTCCTAGTTCCCTCATCCCGATCGCTGTCGCTATCGCTATCATCCAAATCCGATACAACTTGGATTTCATCATCACTTGAGTTCTCTTCAATCGAGTTAGTATCAATTCGCGAGGCCTCTTCTGAGCTAATGCTCACAAAGGAGCCATGGCGGCTCCATTGTAACCATTCAACAGCCAGACATCGCTCGGCAAGCCGGCGAGTTTCTCCTGTAGCTGACTCGATTGTGCATCGCAGCACGCTCACAACATCACTCTGTTTAAATTTTTGTTCAGCAATACTTGTGTTTTCCAGTACGGCATGCAAGACGCGTAGATACATTTGCCGCACATCGTCAGCCTCGACAGGTAGATCAGATAGCTCGCGGAGCAAGACTTCCACGAGCACTTTGAGGTCGTTTGTGTACAGGAAATTCGATGTCTCCTTTGTGGTGAAAATAAAATACAGGAATTTGCACACCAAGATTCCAATTAGCGATGACGACGTCCGATTAGCCAACAGCACCACTTTGCCGCCAATTGATCGATACCGGTATAAGTCTGCCTTAAGCACAACAAGCACTTTATTTTCGGCGGGAGTATTTTCGGAGCTGTGCAGTGCCGCGTAATTTTCGTTGAGAGCAAGCAGCAACGGTAGTGCTTCATCGTCCTCATCAACTTCGTCGTCAAAGCAAACCCGGCGATACAGAAACTCAATTAACTCGTAAGTTAAAGACTGCAGATCGGAGACAGGCAGCTGCTGTGCTAAACATAGCCGGTAGAGCAAACCGATATAGATCCGTGCCGCTGCCTTGTCAGTGTAGCGGAACATCCATAGCGTATCAATAAGCTGAGGTACGGCACCAGACTCGGCCAATGTTTTGGCGGCAGCCACCAAATCGGCGTCAAAATCCTGAAGCAGAAGGGCGCCCAGCGCAGCCATGTACTCTCCGGACTGGTCAGTCTTTGTTTTTAGAAGCGCAACGAGCCGGCGCCGGCAGTAGGAATAGTGAGAGCGCACAACCTTAGAATTTAGCAACATTTGGGCAGCTTTGCACGCATTTTCATACTCGTCTGCGGACGTTTGAAGTAGCTCCGTCATTAGCTCAATGTAGAGATCGACGATTTGACCCACGTGAAGCACATCCGTAGCCTCTGTTTCCAGAACTTCCTCTAGCTCATCCCAAATGTACATTTAGAGACCAGTGTGCATGAAATTTGAGAGCTTTTTAGCCGCACCTCAGTGAACAGTCTAAAGATAAAATCCCCACTTGTCCCAATTTCGTTTCTCCCAATATACTCCAAACCCAAAATGGATGGCACAGCACTTGACGAAGCGTATAATTCGGTAAAAAACGCTGACGCGGCGACTTTGGCGGGTGATTATACCAAAGCCGCGGCTACTCATGAGAAAGCGGCAAAACTTTTCACACAGGCGGCTGAGGAATCGCCATCGAATCCGGCCAGGCGAGTTTTGATCGCCATGGCTGACCAGCAGCGCAATCGGGCAAAGTATTTGGCCAGTGGCAAGGCTCGACAGGATGCAAAGAAGGCCGCAGCAGCCGTAGCGGCAGTTGCACCTAGCCAAAGCCAGATGTCAAGTCAAATCGCTAGCCAATTGGCTGCCGCTCGCGCCCCGCAGGCACTTCAGCCAATGCCACCTCTTCAGGGTACGCAATTGAGCATGCCTGGCGGATTACCGTCAGTGGCATCGACTTCAAGTATGCCTACGGCATTTTCCTCAGTTTCCAACTTGGCTGGCGGTGTTGAGGACGCATTCACTAGCTTGCAAACCAAGGCTGCGGCTGCCTACGCCCGCACACTCGACCAGGCGCTGCTAGCTGCACGCGGAACAGATCCCTCAGAAAGTTTTTATCTTGTGGGTACACAAACAGCCGATGGAGATACCCGAAACGTGGATTTAGGCGCGCGTGTCCACGCTCTAGAGACTGCGAATCGTGCGCAGCAGCAGGCATTGAAAAAGGGACTGCTCCAGCTCCAGCGGGACCTTGCTCTTCGCGAGCAAAAACTCGTGGACGAACACACGGAGGAAATCGATCGGCTTCGAGCCGAGAACGACCGGCTAACCATTCAAGTGAACAAGCTCAAGAGCCGATGGGACGATCTCAAAGAAAGCGCGAAAAAGCGGTCGGCTAAAGCTTAGCGAAATCTAGTTATTTATTTATTACTTACTTTGCCTTTGTGCTAATGCCCAGCATCATCTCCTCCTTGGCAATCAAATGGCCAATGGTCTCAACGTGCTCCAGCAATTTGCAAGTATTGTAGCTCCACTCGTTGAGCACGTCGTTTGTGTCTTTTGTCTTGGCAAACGACACAATGCGCTGCGGTCGGTTAATCCGCGCATAGACCATGCCGCTAGTCACGAGTTGAGCCAAGATCTTCTCGGCCTCGTTTGCAGACAGATCGAGCAGCTCGGCGAGTCCAGTGATAGTGATGCGGGTGTAAAACTTGGCAATAACCAAGATATTGTGCTCAATCACGCGCTGACGCAAATCAGACCACCGCTGTGCACCTGCAGCTCCATTCTCACTGTCGGACTTGTCAAACACCCAGTACGCCTTGAGCTTGTCGCCAAACACTTCCTCAACTTTCGGCCAGCGGATAAGTTCGAGGGTAGTAAACATGCACACAAGCTGCTCATACAGTGGCAGCTGCGGGAGCTCGCTTTCAATCGCTAGCTTGTGAAGCAGATCGCTCCGCAGGTTATCGTGCGGGGCCAGAATCGCAAACAACACCATGTTCGTCAATGTGGCTTGCTTGCGTGCCTCATCCTGCTGAATCACTGGGGTGTCATAAATGTGCCTATAGTTTTGGCAAACCTCCAAATACTTATTGTCGTGCAAGCCAATCTCGACACTAAGCTCGTAGAACCGCAGCTTTTGGTCATGGACTTCTTCCTTATCAAAGTAGCGGGCCAGAATCTTGCGCGAGATGATCGCAGCATAAGTGAAATCACCCTTTTTGATGTAGAGCTCCATCTGCTTGAGAATAAAATCGGTCTTCTCCCGCATATCCATGGAGCTGTACGTCTCGACCTGGAGCTCGCCCATCAAGTCGGCGGCGGCGGCAATATCGCCCTCGCTTTCGCGGATTTCGGCCAGCATACGAGTAACACGTGCACGCTCCATCTCGAGGTAAATCTTTCCCTCGCAGATGGCCCGAATATTGTCAATGGTCTCGACTTTAGCCGCCAGATTGGGCGCCTCGTCTAGCCCGGCAATGACCTCCTGAATCAAGCTAGCAACCGCCGTCTTGAGTTGGCCGTGCTTCTTACTCAAAAGCTGCACGGTCTCGTTCATCTGCTTCCACTCACCCGCGTTCCGCAACACTTTGACAATCTCGCTGAGGACTCGCTTGCTCGACGCAAGGTCACTGGCCTGGCGCACTTTTTTCTCAAGAGTGAGCAACTTGTCGAGTGCATCCTGGCTATCCTTCAGCGATAAATTCGCAATCTCAGGAAGCTCCTTGTCCAATGTCTCGCTAAAGTCCTTGTCGGCCTTAATGAACGCCTCTTCAGACATGGTTGTAATAACGTAAGTCCCAAGCTCGGAACCAAGCAGGATTTAATGGGGCTTCGGGAGGAAATAAAAGCCGGGATTCTGGGGCTTTTGGGCGCAGTGGATGAGGATTCAGTCGATTATTGTGTGAGCAAAGTGAAATCGGCTCGGTCGCTGGCCGATCTCGAGGCAGCTCTTGAGCCTGTAGGTCTCAAACCACTGGCGTCAAAACTCTTGATTTTTATCAATAAACAAAACGGACACAAAAATGGGGAGCAAAAAACGAGCACACTAGATGAGGACCCGAGGATTCTGCAAAAAGAACTAGAGATCTTCAAAGAGGATATTGAAAAATATGGCTGGGACAACCTTAGCCAAAGTGAGCAGAATGAGTATCTGCAAAAAAAGCGGCGATACGAATTGAGTTCGAAATCTTGGGAAGACCAGCAGCTCAATCGTGCTAAACGCGAACTCGAGGTTGAAGATGAAGAGAGCGAATCCGACGACGAATCTGAAAGTGACTACGAGTACGACTCGGACCAGGCAATCGAGTTTGACGAAGGAGATTCAATGAAACCTCAGCATCTTGAAATTGAAGCAGAACTACCTGTAATGCAGCATCGAACTCAATTAGTCGATCTGATAAAGGCCAACCAAGTGGTTATTGTCGCCGGTGAAACTGGCTCAGGAAAGACAACCAAGATCCCACAGTTTTTGTATCAGGAAGGTTACGGGAAACACCTCAAAATCGCGTGCACTCAACCCCGTCGAATTGCTGCGATGGCAGTTGCAACTCGAGTGGCTCAAGAAATGCATGGCAGAGTTGGCCAAAAAGTTGGCTATACTATCCGTTTCGAAGATTGTACAAGCAAACAAACCAAAATTCAGTATATGACGGACGGTATGCTCTTGAGAGAATTCTTAACTGATCCTGATATGTCGCAGTATTCGGCAGTCATGATCGATGAAGCCCACGAACGTACCTTACAAACGGATATCCTGCTCGCGCTCATCAAGGACATATGCAAAGTGCGTCCCGAGCTTCGTGTTGTTATCTCGTCGGCAACAATCAATTCTGAGAAGTTCTCGGCCTATTTTGACAATGCTCCCGTTTACATTGTTCCTGGCCGGCGATTCCCCGTGGACATTTTGTACGCTAAGCAACCTGAAGCTAACTATTTGCAAGCGGCCATTATGACAGTTTTCCAAATCCACTTGACGCAAGACCCAGGTGACGTACTCGTATTCCTACCTGGCCAGGAAGAAATTGAGTCAATGGCGACTAGTTTACTAGAAACTAAGCGGCGTCTTGGTAGCACAATTAAAGAGCTTATTGTGTGTCCAGTGTATGCGAACCTACCGCCAGAACAACAGGCCAAAATATTTGAGCCAACACCTGAGGGAGCTCGTAAAGTTGTTTTGGCTACAAATATCGCTGAAACCAGTTTGACTATTGATGGTATTGTGTATGTGATCGACCCAGGGTTTGTTAAGGAAAAAGAGTACAATCCCCGCACAATGATGGAGTCACTGGTGGTTAAAGAATGCTCTCAGGCTAGCTGCAATCAACGGGCTGGCCGAGCAGGTCGTGTTTGTCCCGGAAAGTGCTTTAGATTGTTTACCCGTCGAGCCTTTGCCGAAGAGTTGCCGGCCGAAACCCGTCCCGAGGTGCTGCGCACGAATTTGGCCGGTGTGGTTTTACTGCTTATGTCTTTTGGCGTCACAAATGTGTTTGAGTTTGATTTGATTGACCGCCCGGCTCCTGAAGCGATTGTCAAGGCTATGCAGGCCCTGTACCAACTTGGAGCGCTCAATGGTAAAGGCCAACTAACTAAATTGGGGCGACAAATGGCCGAGTTTCCTACAGATCCAATGATGGCTAAATCACTAATAGCCGCCGGTGAATACAATTGTGCCGACGACGTTATTACAATTGTTTCCCTTCTTGGCGATTTAGGCAGCGTGTTTTATCGTCCAAAGCATAAAAAAGAAGAGGCAGATAGGGCTCACGCAGTCTTCAAAAGCTCGCGTGGAGATCATTTCACATTACTACAGGTTTGGGCTCAATGGAGTGCTGCGAATTTTTCGGCCCAGTGGTGTCGCGAGCATTTTCTGCAATACCGCACGCTGAAACGGGCTAGGGATGTGCGCAATCAGCTGTGCTGGCTATGCCAAAGGGCCAACATTCCTCTGTCGTCAGAATCTGAAGACGACTTCGCAATTGAAAAGGCCCTACTCTCTGGATACTTTATAAACACAGCCAAGCTATCGAGAAGTGGAGATTTCTACCTAGCTCACGGAACAAAACAAAGTGTTTGGATTCACCCGTCAAGTGTGCTTTATTCGGTTGAACCGAGGCCGAAGTTTGTATTGTACCATGAGCTCACATTGACTTCTAAGGAGTTTATGCGAGGAGTGCTTCAAGTTGAAGCGGATTGGATATACCAGGTCGCGCCACACTTTTTCAAGCAAATTGAGGAGAAGCGGCAGCCAAAATCGCGATAAATATTTATTTTTTTGATACATCTATTTCAAAGCCAAGTTCATAAAACGTTTGCGGCTGAATGCTAGCCAATACTTGGACGGCGGCTCCTGCGGCGCAGTATAGACGCGTCCTAGCAACCTAAGAGCGAGCTCCTGACGGAATTGGGACAGGTAGGTTCGCAAAAGCTCAGCGTCGTTGCGGTCGGCGGGTGCCGCGTAGATTGAATTCAGCGGGAAGCCCGGCTCGCCCGGGATGGAGAAGTTGTCCGTGGCAATGATGTTGAGCTGCTTGTTCGCCTCATTAAGCGACGTTGTGGGCTTAAGCTTAGCCAAACATTCGTTGATGAAAAGAATTCCATAAATCAGCGTGCGATCGGCCGGTCCGAGAATCTCAAAATTGCGGAAGTACGAGTTTACGCGGAACAGGTCAACGATCTCGTCAAGAATATCGTAGTCCTCTGTTGGATAAGCCGGACCACGCACCTTGGTGCGCAATGGCAGAATGGCAAAGTTACCGACAAGGCGAACGTCGGAGTACTCGTTGAAATGCGAGTGCTGAACAGGCATCGTGGTAAACTGGTTACTAATCGCCGATGGCCCGACTTTTAACTAGAGCTCAGAAAGGGAGTAAGCTTACTACCCAACCATGGACCAGTCCATCTATGAAGATGAGGCGTTTGGGGCCGGCTCAATTTCGCCGTCTTTGATTTTGCAGCGGCAGGAGCCATCAGAATTACCGGTATCGGAATGTTCGGAGTCGCCGCTACTCACACCTGAGGAGCTCGCGCAATGGCGCTGGGCCAATGTCGAGAACCTCGATGTCTACTTTCAGGATGTCTATCAATACTTCCTTGGCAAAGGCTGGTTTTGTACGCTGCTAAGACGAACTTTGAATATGGTTACCGTGTTATTTGTGGTGTCGTTTGCCATCTATTTGGCCCATTGCATTGACTACACACGGCTCAGGGGCGCCACTAGCCTCGACCAAGTCCGAGTTCAGCATTGCTTGGCCAAAGCTCCGTTTCACACAAAACTGATTCTGTGGATATTCGTGTGTCTATGGACGCTTAAGCTGATTCAATTGATCTCAGATACGCGGCGGTTATGGGAAATGAAGATGTTCTACCAGTACCTCTTAGGCATCAGCGAGCAGGAGATCCAAACCATTTCGTGGCGGCAGGTTGTTGAGCGAATCGTGAAATTGAAAAGTCTTAATTTAGCCGCGGCAGGCCGGGCAGGTAAAACCCAGAAAACAAGAGCATTGGATGCCCACGGAATCGCTAACCGGATCATGCGTCAGGAGAATTATCTGATTGCCTTGTATAACAAGGGAATATTAGATTTGAATTTGGACCTGCCGATATTTGGGAAGTACGCGTTTCTCACTAAGACGTTAGAGTGGAGCATCAATCTGTGTGTGCTGGATTTTGCTTTCACAAGCAAAGGTGAACTGAGGCCCATTTTCCTCAACGAGGGTCGCCGCAGCATGCTGACCGAGGGACTTAAGCGCCGATTCCAATTTCTGGCAATTATGAATGTCCTATGTGCACCAATTGCAATCCTCTACATGACACTCTACTATTTCTTCCGCTATTTCAGCGAGTACCACCGAGATCCTTCGTCAATGGGGATGCGCACCTACACACCACTTGCCGAATGGAAAATGCGAGAGTATAATGAGCTCTACGATATATTCCGCCGACGGTTGAGTATGAGCACAGTACCTGCCCTGCGTTACATTTCGCAGTTTCCGAAAGAGCGCAACGAAATCGTTCTCCGGTTTGTTATCTTTGTGAGCAGTGCGTTTGCTGCAGTCTTGGGTATCGCTTCTATTTTGGATCCTGAGCTTCTGTCGCTTGAAATCACAAAGGGAAGCACTGTGCTCTTCTACCTAGGTGTTTTGGGAAGTATTATCGCAGTCGCCCGGGGTATGCAGGCTACCGAATCAGAAATTCTGGACCCTGAAGGGGCAATGCATCAAATCGCGGAGTTTACACACTATCTACCCGATTCATGGCAGGGGCGACTACACACTGAGGACGTAAAGAATGAGTTTTGCGAGCTTTACGATCTCAGGCTCAAAGTCATTTTGCGGGACTTGGCGAGCATTTTTGTCAACCCAATTATTCTCTGGTACAATTTACCAGGTTCAGCTGAAAAAGTCATCGATTTTTTCCGAGAGTTCAGTGTTCATGTCGACGACCTTGGATATGTGTGCTCCTTTGCCGTTTTTAACCTGGACCATGCCAATAAAGTCAAGGCGCGGGCTGATGCTCTCGATAAGTACTATTCGACAGCTGATGGTAAGATGCTCAAGAGCTATTTGAACTTTATGGATGTGTATGGCCCTGCGTCAACTCGGATCCCTGGTCGACGGGATCCGCATGCTCAGCAAGTCCAGCACACACAACCGTTTTCCCCGGGAATGGAAAGGTCCATTATGGACAAGTACGATCAGCTCAAGCTTTCGGTTGTTGAGGAGAACCCAAATGAGAATGGTGGTGACTCGAGCTTGAGATCTGACGACAGGAGCTCTCCCGAAGTGAGTTACGACCAGCCTGGAGATAGCGGTGTTTTTGGTATTTTAAACAAAGTTGCAAAAGGTCAGGGAAAACAGCGATGGGGTGTTTAAATATTTATTTCTATTGTAATGCCAAGTGAAAAAATACAAAGTGTACCGAAGTACCTTAGTTGACCTAATTAACCTGCATAGGCATTGGTCATTGAGTTGTACACCGTGAAAACCATTAAGCCTTGCCTAGTTGGAAAATTAGCAAACTCTCAAAACTAACGAGATAAACAGTACTCTGCTTCAGATACAACCAACCAAAACGAGGTTTAGAACCTCTACCTAGTCGGAGATATAACCCCCTTGACGGTGTCCCCTTAGTCATGGCCAGTGTCTTCCTGCCTCACCTCCATACAGGATGGCATGTAGACCAAGCCATCCTTAGCGAGGAGGATCGGCTGGTCGTTGTTCGTTTTGGGAAAACGCAGGATATTGAGTGCGAGGAGATGGATGAGAATTTATTCAACATTGCCGAGCGGGTAAGGCGGTTTGCTGTAATATACGTCTGTGACATTGAAGAGGTTCCGGATTTTAATGAAATGTATGAGCTTTACGACAGTATGTGCCTAATGTTTTTTTATCGGAACCGGCACATTATGTGTGATTTTGGTACTGGTAATAATAACAAACTGAACTTTCCAATCCAGAATCCGCAAGATCTTATTGATATATTTGAAACTGTATTCAGGGGAGCTCGTAAGGGGAAGGGCTTAGTAGTCTCACCTGTTGACTACTCAAGAGCGGGGCACCAAGAAGACTAAGTACTTTAGTTTATCAGCAAGCAAAGGTTGCATAGTCATACAGATAGTGCCGCGGGTATTATAGTGCTACAAAAATATAGTGCTGCAAAGTAGGTATCAGACCATTTGTAAGTAGCCCCCACCAAGGATTAGCATGGTGGGGTGGATGACGCACGCCCTATTTTTCTATTTTATCTAATCGCTGCTGCCCCTCTCTGCACATCAAAATAGCCTTTGTTTAGAGAGCCGCGACAATCCGGGCGAAGAACCATGATTGACCTCCATAAATCAAGCGGGAGCACCTTCCGGGCCCATGAGTCTTCTTATCAGCGGCCAATTTTCAAAACCAAGGCTACGTCGCTTTCTGAGCCGCCCGAAGTACCTCGGCTTTCCCATCTCAGGGGTAGACTGCCCGAGATACCTCAAACCGTTCCACGTCAGGCTGCCAAAGTGAGTAGTCCCGGTTTGGCTCATAGCCGCCCAATTCATGTTGTAAAAACGAGCTCGTTGCTTTCACGAATTCGCAAACGTACAACCTCTTTCAAATGTGACTGCGGGCGGGATGTCGGCAATGCTGCAGCGTTGAAATTCGAAGGATTCAAACACCTCATGATGATCACGCTGTCATTGGGCAGCCTGAGGCTATTGTGGATTGATTCACATATTAAGGGCATTCGTTACGCTCTCGAAATGGCAGGCTTCCAATTCAAGGACCTCAAGTACAGTCTCTACCTTCTTGCCATGAACGCAATTTACCTACCAATGGCCTTGATAATTGAAAGTGCTGCAGCCTCATGCTATAAATCTGGAACACCACCACCTAAATCAAACCAGGCCGTGTTCAAATGGAAATTTGTCGGACTTCTGCACATTATCAACGCAACCACATGCCTGGTCTTGTCTAGCATTTTCTGCTATCAATACATTTGGAATCCTTTGATTGGAACTATATGCGAAGCCAATACTATTATCACTTTCCTTAAATTGACTTCGTTTTGTCTAACAGTGCGCGACCTCCGCAGCGAGTACCTAGGTGGCACCAGAGTTTACGAATACTACGGCGAATTGTCCTACCCCAACAACCTGACGGCCAAGAATGTGGTCTATTTCTGGTTTGCCCCCACTCTTGTCTACCAACCAGTTTACCCTCGAACAGAAAAAATTCGCTGGCATCTCGTGGCTTCGCTCGTAGGTGAGACTGTCACGGGGCTGTTCTTCATCTGGATGCTCGGGCTCAAATTAGCTGCACCCATCCTGCGAGACTACATGGAGCACTATCAGGCACGGAATCTCCAGCTAGTCGATGATTTTATTAAGTTATGTGCAGTTAACATCACAATTTGGCTGCTGGGCTTCTTTGTGATTTTCCAGTCAATGCTCAATTTAGTTGCCGAAGTTACCCGTTTTGCCGACCGTGATTTTTACCAGGACTGGTGGAATGCAGGGTGCATTGGAACCTATTGGCGGGACTGGAACAAGCCGGTCTCCAACTATTTGCGAAGACATATTTATTCCCCCCTTCGGAAACAAGGGCTCAACACCACGATCTCTGCTATCTTGGTATTTTTCATATCTGCCGTTCTTCATGAGCTCATGGTCGGCGTTGCTACAAAGAACTTCAACGGCGTGGCCTTTTTCTGTATGATGGGCCAGGTGCCTATGATCACCATTACTGCTCCTCTTGAGAAAATTCGGGGTCGGGGCACCACCATTGGGAACTGCATTTTTTGGCTCTCCATCCTTTTGGGCCAACCCACTGGTGTCATTATTTACTACGTTTCATGGAGTTTACGGTACAAACAAAATGTCGCATAGAGGTGATTTCTCCTTATATACAGCCATACTATCTCACCTAAGAAGACCTTCGGGACTGAAATTTTTTAGTCATGCTGAAGAGCACTTGGAGCCAGGCTTCCTTTGCACCAAAGGTGCTGTCAAGAGGAAAAGCGGGCTATGTTCCGCCCGGAGGAAAGACAGTTATGCCCAAACGGGTCCCACGCAAACTCAGACCAGGTGAGGTGCGGCCCGCTATCTACTACAAGTTCGATCAACGGGTTGAGCTCTCTGACGGCTCGACCGTGACTCGTCGCACGCCCTTCCCGCGTGTGGAATGGAAATATCTGGCGGATCAGCGCAATAACCCGCTTTGGAACCCGTCGAAACCCAACTTACGGGCACTCGAGCTCGACGCTGCTGGCCGTCTCGCCAAGTTCAAGCAAAAGTACTCTGGCTTTGAGAGCCCCGCTTCTGAAGAGTCTGCCGACTCTGGATTTGAACTTGACGACCTCATTAGCACTGGTGCTGAACAAATTACCACTGGCAAGCTCCACCAAGCAAAGAAGATCAGTAAGAAGAAGAAATAAATTTATGGCCCTCGCGGTTCTGTATATAATGAAACACTTGAACAACAAAATTAATCTACCAAAGAAGCCAAACAGTTATGAACATTGTCAGGATTCGGAACATGCCATCTCGCGAGAGTTAGCTGCGAAGAGGGCCCAACGACAACAGTGAAATAAGAGTCTGGGTTGTCCTCCTCGTTAACCACCCGGAACATATCTTCGTCCGTAGTATCATCACCAATGCAAACAACGAATCCTGGAGACTCTGATTTGTCTCTAAAAATGGACCTTACAATTTCGCCTTTGTTAAACATTCGCGGTCGAATCTCAACGTTGGCCTTGCCGGCCATAACGTCCACAGGGTAGCACGTTGCAACGGCGGTTTGTAAATAGCTTCGCAAATTACTTGCCTGAAAAGCCCCAAAAACGGGATCTGAACGTCTATAGTGCCACGTCAGGGCAGCCTTCTTTTTTTCAATGTTGGAGCCTTGAGTTCGATCCGTGTAGTTTTGAAGAATGTCAACGACAATGGGCTGCCAACTATTGTCCATTTGAGCCACAAGATCGATCCATTCTGTTTCTCCAGCATGTCTCACAAAGCAGCCATGCTCGGCACTCATGGAGATATTAAATGAACCCAGCCAGTGGTCCAAAAAGCCCTGATCTCGCCCGGAAATCACCCAAATTTCGTTCTTCGGGTCTGAACAGAGCTCTGTCAAAATCTGCTTCAACCGTTCAGACGGAACAGCAGCCGCAGGATCTTTAACAATGGGAGTTAGTGTGCCATCATAGTCAAACAAAAACAGCCGTCGTTCGGCCGTTTTATATGCGTTTGTGAACTTTGCAATGTCCAGCTCAGGAGTCGAGGTTGTCACCTCGTGTTTCAGTTCGTGGCGAAGCAGACGACCCAAGGCGCTTTCAATCCAGTTTTGCACTTTAAGGTCTGCTGCAGTGGAGTAAAGATCAAATTTGTCCTGAGTTTGCAAAGCCAAGTTTATAGCGTCGGCCATCACCAACCCGTCGTAGGGATTGACAATAATCGCATCACTGAAAACCTCAGCAATACCCGTGAACTCAGATAGCATTACAGGATGCTTGGTATCCTTTTGACACACTGCGTACTCGAAAGCTGCATGACTGGCCGCGTCGCGAATCCCGGTGAAAATGCCCAGATCTGCACAGGCGAGTAGCGCCAGATACTTTTTCTGCGGAAGGTGATTGGTAAAATGTAAGACAGGTGCGAACTGAATGTTACCATAGGTACCATTGATCTTCGAAATAAGTTTGCTCACTTTCTTTTCCATTCGAGGTGAAAAGTCAAACCCCCGCGTGGTGATTTGGATGAGCACCACTTTATTCCGCCAATAGGGATAATTCAGCAAAAACAACTCAAAGGCCTTTAACTTTTGGACTACGCTCTGGGCACTGTCAAGTTTATCCCGTCCTACAATGATTTTCTTACCTTCGTAGATCTTCTTGAACCCTTCGATGATGGACTGGGTTTCAGCGCTCTTGGTTTCTTCTAAAACAAAGTCTGTATCAATTCCAGTTGGCAAGCACTCGCATCCAATGACTCTTCCGCTGAGTTGCAATTTGTGGTCGATTTTCTCAACGCCAAGTAGACGGGTACATGCCGATTCAAAATGCCGGACATAGGTTTTGCTCTGAAACCCTACGGTCGTGGCACCGAGCATGCCGAGTAGTAGCTCGTTCCGTTGAGGAACACACCGCAAGTATTCAGAGGACGATACAGGGGTGTGGATGTACAAAAAGATGTGGGCATCGCCTAGTTTTGCCCGGAGCATTTCAGGAAGAAGCAATAAATAGTAGTCATGGATCCAAATGATGTCGCCAGGCTTGTATATACTCAAAATTGCCGTAGCATACGCTTCATTGAACTTGCGATAGGCATCCCACTCGTTACTTTCAATATCACTAACGGTGTCACCAATGTTTTGGACATAATGAAACGTGGGCCAGAGGACAAATTCAGCGTAATACCGCCATTGTTCAGAGCAGTGTAGCCAGACGGGTACAATCTGCTCAGACTCATTGCTTTTGAGCAATTCTTCGGCCTGGAGTTTTTCCTCAGGAGTCAAATCGACGTCGGAGTCGTCGCCTTCGACTTCGCCTGGCCAAGCAACGCAAACGCTTTCCCAATCAGATTTCTCTATATGGTGCACTGCCGAATAAAGCGAGGACAAGCCCTTGCGAGATCGACTAGCGAGTTTCTTAGTTTTAGGATCCCGGAAAAGTACTTTGGAGAAGCCGGCTGTCACGCTGAGTACTCGCCCAGAGATGTTTGCACCGCGGTCTTTGGCTGCTTCCGGCGACCTGCCTAGAGGGTCGCTGGCGTAGGGAGGACCTGTTTTCTCGGCCACTGCGCCCATTGAGCGCCATTTGGCAGCGAATTTCGGATCCACAAGCTCCCCTAGAAACGGGGTCTGGTGAATGAAGTTCAGGTCCATATGACAAACCAAACGGGCGAGGACATTACGGGAGCTAGACTAAATGCTAAGGTATTTCGATTAAGGCATGCGAATTCTCCCAGTTTGTGAGCCTTGGCTTTTCGATCTAGAAAGTTTCACCTAGATAATCGTGGGCCGCATAATATAATGACTCGATATTGGTGTCAGCCGGCCGATACCGGTGGTATCAAAGCGATCTCGTCGTCGTCGGCGAGAGTGATATTTTCGTCATCAACGTATTCGAGATTGACAGAAATAGCGGAAGACTCAATAATTGCCTTCGCTTCTGGATGCAGTTGCACGAGTCGCTTAACTACTTCATGCAGCCGAGAATCCGATCCGATCGCTATGTGTTCGCTTTCCACTCCGACCGCGTCCCGGAGAGGTCCGAAAAAAAGTATCTTCATAGTTAGCAGACAGGTTGTAAAGGGCGCGAATTCCTCCCAAAGAGCAGTGAAAGTCCACGACGGAAAAATGCCCGGAAAAATGACCGAGGACTAACGGAGGATAGTAAAATAACCTGTTTTAGTTATAATGAAGCCTTTCGGAGGCGTGATTGAATGTAAGTTGTGCGGGGGTCCCCTATCAAGTGTGGTGTCCAATGATTGGCTGATAGGAGCGATAATGCACCTCAGTCGCATGATGCATAGGATCACGCAGTTAACCCGTACCACCAAATTTTCTTTTATTTGACGTCGGGGTCTCCCGCGAGTTTTTTTGTTCGTCAACACTCTTGTCAAAGGTGTCACATGTCTGGTACAACAGGTTGGACCATTGATCAGTGGCGCTCAAGCCAGCTAGGCACTTCGCCGACTGCCGCGCTGAAAAATATTCTTCAGCTTGTTGAAAACCTTTCTGAGAGTAGTCCCGAGTGGATCTACGTCGCGACTAAGAAGGATATCGAGGAGCAGTGGAACGCTCTTAATCACGTCAACAAAGATTTGCTCCCTTTATATGGTGTGCCATACGCCGTCAAGGACAATATCGACGTTAAAAACTTCCCTACTACAGCGGCCTGCCCAAAGTTCCTCTATGTGGCGGCCGCTGACGCTACCGTCGTAGGAGAGCTTCGTGCTGCAGGTGCCATCGTCGTCGGAAAAACTAACTTGGACCAGTTCGCCACTGGCCTCGTTGGCGTCCGTTCCCCGTATGGTATCCCGTCGTCCGTGTTCAGCTCTGAGCACGTATCTGGTGGTTCTTCCTCTGGTTCTGCTGTTGTGGTTGGTAAAGGTATTGTGCCATTCGCGCTTGGAACCGATACTGCTGGTTCTGGGCGTGTTCCAGCTGCTCACAACAACCTCATAGGTGTGAAGCCATCTGTAGGCATCTGGAGCACCACTGGTGTTGTGCCCGCCTGCAAATCGCTCGACGCCCCTACAGTATTCACTCTTGATATCAGCGATGCGGAGAAGGTACTGAGTATTGGTATCAAGTATGACAGACTGAACCCTTACGCTCGTGAGTTCCCCGCGCGTCCTCTCACTAGCTTTGGCCGCCGACCGCTTCTCGGCGTACCCAAGAAACCCGAGTTCTACGGTGAGGAGGAGAACGCTGCTCTCTTTGCCAAGGCGGTAACATTGCTCAAAGATTCAGGCATTGAAGTTGTGGAGGTCGACTGCTCAGATCTTTTCAAACTTGCCAAACTTTTGTACGACGGCCCTTGGGTCGCCGAACGTTATCACGGCATTAAGGACTTCATCAACGAAGAAGACATGGATCCTACTGTATACAAGATTATCAAGGGTGCCGAGGGCCTTAGTGCCATTGATTATTTCGACAAGGAGTATATCCGCCAGGAGATCAAGAAGAAGTTCCGCGCTGAGCTCGGTTATTTGGATGGTTTTGTGATGCCTACTTGTCCGCTCAACCCCAAGATTGCCGAGGTGCAGGCTGAGCCAATTCTGGTTAACTCTCGCCAGGGAACTTATACAAACTTTGTTAACCTCGCTGATCTATCTGCTCTGGCTATTCCTGCTGGATTCCGCGCGGATGGCCTCCCGTTTGGTATTACTCTCATGTCAGAGGCACTTAACGATTTTGCATTGCTTGATCTGGCTCAGCGCTATCTTAAATCTGCGTTCCCACAGCGTACTCTCGGTGGTACTGGAATCCGCGTCTCCGAGCAGGGTGATGTCGCCGGCTGCACACTCCCCGCTGGCTGCTCGCAGAGCACTATGAAGCTGGCAGTTGTGGGTGCTCACCTGTCTGGAATGGTTCTCAACTGGCAGCTCCGCAAAGTTGATGCCACACTTGCCTACCGGGCCAAGACTGCCCCCAAATACAAGCTTTGGGCTCTTAAAACCACCCCGCCCAAGCCTGGTCTCGAGCGCGTAGGGTCGGATGGTGTTTCCATCGAAGTTGAGGTTTGGGACGTTCCTATCGCCAAGTTTGGTGACTTTATTGCCATGGTCCCGCAGCCTCTGGGTATTGGCACTCTCGAGCTCGACTCCGGCGAGACTGTTAAGGGTTTCATTTGCGAGAATGCCGGTCTCATTGAGGGAGCTGAGGACATCTCATCATACGGCGGCTGGCGTGGTTATATTGCTGATCGCAAGATTGGCAAGCCTTTCGAAACTGTACTTATTGCCAATCGTGGTGAGATTGCAGTCCGCATGATCAAAGCTCTCCGCAAGATGGGAATCCGCTCTGTTGCCGTCTACTCGGAGCCTGATAGACATGCCCAGCATGTTCTTGATGCAGATGTGGCTATTGATCTTCGAGGAACGACTGCTGCAGAGACTTATTTGTCTATGCGCAAGATTATTGACGCCTGCAAGCAGACCAGCGCACAGGCTATTCTTCCTGGTTACGGTTTCTTAGCCGAGAACGCCGAGTTCGCCGAGTTGTGTGAACAGGAGGGTATTATCTTTATTGGTCCGTCGGCTGGCGCTATCCGTGATCTTGGTCTGAAGCACACTGCTCGTGAGATTGCCCAGAAGGCTGGAGTGCCGCTCACCCCTGGTACTGGTCTTCTTGAGACCGTCGAAGAGGCTCTGGACTCGGCAAAGAAGATCGGCTACCCCGTCATGGTCAAGTCTACCGCCGGTGGTGGTGGCATTGGTCTGCAGCGCGTCGACAACGAGGAGGAGATGAAAAAGGCATTTGTGACGGTTCGTCACCAGGGTTTGCAGTACTTTAATGACTCCAGCGTGTTCATTGAGGCTTTTGTCGAAAATGCTCGCCATGTCGAGGTGCAAGTTTTCGGTGACGGTTTTGGTAAGGCTATTGACCTTGGCGAGCGTGACTGTTCGCTCCAGCGCCGTAACCAGAAGGTTATCGAAGAGACTCCTGCCCCTCAGATCCCTGAGGAGACTCGCCAGGCTCTGCTTAAAAGTGCTCGTGACCTTGCCGCCGCAATGAACTATAAGTGTGCCGGTACCATTGAGTATATCTTTGATGCTGCCCGCAACAAGTACTACTTCTTGGAGGTTAACACTCGCCTGCAGGTTGAGCACCCTGTCACTGAGGAGGTCACTCATCTTGACCTTGTTCAGTGGATGGTTCTTATCGCTGCTAACCGCGCTCCGGATTTCAACCAGAAGATCCCGTGTGATGGTGCCAGTATGGAGGCCCGTGTCTATGCCGAGAACCCTGTTCGCGATTTCCAGCCCTCCCCTGGTGTTATTACCGATGTGAAGTTCCCCGAGTGGGCCCGTGTCGATACTTGGATCACTAAAGGCTCAGTTGTATCGAGTGAGTACGACCCTATGATCGCCAAGATCATTGTGCACGGCAAGGATCGCACTGAGGCACTTCAGCTGCTCCAGAAGGCCCTTAGCGAGACGGTTATTTCCGGTGTCGTCACTAACCTTGACTACCTCCGCAATGTTGCTGCTTCCGAGATGTTCCGTGATGTTAAGATGTTCACTAAGGCCCTTGACAGCTATAACTACTGCCCTCGTGCTATCGAAATCACTGCTCCAGGCTCTTCGACAACTATTCAAGACTATCCTGGTCGTACTGGTTTGTGGCACATTGGTGTGCCTCCGTCTGGTCCCATGGATTCGTACGCTTTCCGGGCTGCTAACCACATTGTTGGCAACCATGAGCGGGCTCCGGCGATTGAGTGCACTTTGGTTGGCCCTTCACTCATTTTCCACCACGAGACCGTTATGGCTCTTACTGGTGGTGCTTCCGCAGCCACTCTTGACGGCGAGACTATTCCTCTCTGGGAGCCTGTTTCAGTACAGGCTGGCCAGAAGCTCGTTATTGGCAAGCTCACCAGTGGATGCCGTGCTTATTTGGCTATTCGTGGCGGTATTGATGTGCCAGAGTACCTTGGCTCTCGCTCGACGTTTGCCCAAGGCTCCATTGGTGGTCACAACGGTCGGGCTCTCAAGTTTGGTGATGTTATTGCCCTTGGCCAGCCTGAGCTCCCCTGCTGCACCATTCCTGCACCCATTCATGAGCCTATCAGCTACCCTAAGGAGCTGATCCCTAAGTACTCGAATAAGTGGGAGATCTGTGTTACTTGCGGTCCCCATGGCGCTCCGGACTTCTTCAAACCTGAGTTCTTGGATACTTTCTTCTCTACCGAGTGGAAGATTCACTACAACTCGAACCGCTTCGGTGTTCGTCTCATTGGCCCCAAGCCCCAGTGGGCCCGTGCTGACGGTGGTGAGGCTGGTTTACATCCTTCTAACGCTCACGACTATGTCTACTCGCTTGGTGCTATCAATTTCACTGGTGATGAGCCTGTTGTTCTTGCTTGTGACGGCCCCTCGCTTGGTGGCTTTGTGTGTGCTGTTGTGATTGTTGAGGCCGAACTTTGGAAGATGGGCCAGGTTAAGCCTGGTGATCTTGTCACTTTCAAGCCTGTGTCCGTTGGCACTGCTCTTGATATCAAGAAGGCTGTGGATCAGCAGGTTGTCGGCGTTAACACTCCATTGCCTGAGCTCATTGAAACCCGTGATGAGCCCATCCTGTTCTTCCAGGAGGCTACTGCTGATAGCCCCAAGGTTGTTTACCGTCAAGCTGGCGACCGCTACCTTCTCGTGGAGTATGGTGAGAATGTTATGGACCTTAACCTGCGCTACCGGGTTCATTGCCTGACTGAGCGCACTTTGGGTAAGGT
This sequence comes from Wickerhamiella siamensis, assembly GCA_030571815.1. Lineage (NCBI taxonomy): Eukaryota > Fungi > Ascomycota > Dipodascomycetes > Dipodascales > Trichomonascaceae > Wickerhamiella > Wickerhamiella siamensis. The sequence continues at coordinate 228,827 of JAJLYV010000009.1, forward strand.
TGATGGTGTCATTGAGATGTCTCCTGGTGTGCGCAGTGTGCACATCGAGTACAACCCAGCTGTAATTAGCCAGAAGGCACTCCTGAAGAACCTGCTGAACAGCGAGGCTAGCATTGAGAGTAGCAGCACTTGGAAGGTCAAGTCGCGTGTTATCCGTCTGCCTATGGCCTTTGAGGATGAGAAGACTTTATCTGCTGTTGAGCGCTACAAGGAGACCATTCGCAGTGATGCTCCGTGGTTGCCCAACAATGTCGATTTCATTCGTGATGTTAACGGTCTCTCTGACCGCAACGATGTTCGCAATATCATGTATAGTGCGCGCTTCATGGTTATGGGTCTTGGTGATGTCTACCTTGGTGCTCCCTGCGCGGTTCCTCTCGACCCTCGTCACCGCCTGCTTGGTACAAAGTACAACCCGTCTCGCTCTTGGACCCCTAACGGTACTGTTGGTTTGGGAGGAATGTACATGTGTATCTACACCATGGAATCTCCTGGTGGTTACCAGTTGATTGGCCGCACCATCCCTATTTGGGATAAGCTCTGCCTCAATGAGTCTGCCGCTGATGGTAACCCTTGGCTGCTTTCTTGGTTCGATCAGGTTGAGTACTACCCTGTTACCGAGGCTGAGCTTGAGTGTTATGTTTCCCAGGTTGAGCAGGGTGACTACAAGGTCGAGGTAGTTGACACTATCTTTGATGCTGGTGACTACCAGAAGTTCTTGGACGCAAACAAGGAGTCTATCGACGCCCACAACAAGAACATTGCTGCTCACCAGGATGAGTTTGCTCGTATCATTGCTGACTCTGAGCGTAAGATTGAAACTGAGACTGTCAAGGCTCCAGTCGAGAAATTCAGTGACACTGCTGAGCTGATTTACGCCGAGGTTACTGGCAGATTCTGGAAGAATGTTGTTGAGGAGGGCGCTAAAGTTAGCCAGAACGACTGTATTCTCATTTTGGAGGCCATGAAGACCGAGATGTTGGTCAACGCTACCATTGCGGGCACTGTTATCAAGATTTTGCACAAGAATGGTGACATGGTCGATGCTGGCGATTTGGTTGCAGTTATCGAGCCCTAATTAAATTTTATCACATATTATATTATAGAGATGCTAAATTTAAAAATTTGGTCTGTTTTACTTATTTCTCTCTAGTAACAGGTGCTGGCTAGTCTCATCTAGCAGTGCTAATAATGTCGGGGGGCCTAGGATTAGTCACCAACATGTCTGCTCCACCCCCCGTTAAAAAGTTGAAAACAGAGGTGCGACGACCAGATGGTATGCAACGAGAGCTATACTCTCTGTTGGGCGAAAATACGCCTCCAGTGATGGTTGTTCCAGATCACTATAAAAGCAAGCCGGACTGGAGACAGAAAGTAACGCCCTGGACTTGGGCACCATTCACGAACAAAGCCCGCGACGACTCCTTGGTACTCCATCACTGGGTTCGTGGCCAGCCTGATAGTGAAGAGTTCTATCGGTTTTCAAAGTTTAACGTTAAGATCGAGATACCGCACTGGTCAGACGAGGATTATCAACTTTTCAAACGCGACGACTGGTCCATCGAAGAAACCCAGTATCTATTCGACCTTTGTCGAGAATACGACTTGCGATGGCTGGTTATTCAAGACAGATATGAGTTTGGGGTCCCTGGTGCTCATGAGGAAACGGAGAAGAAAGAGAAAAGTGTCGAGGCCTCTGCTGAAGCAGGTTCTGGTGATGGATCAGGCAATGCAATAATCGAATCCTCGAACAGTCGCACTGTGGAGGATCTCAAAGCGAGATACTACGAAGTTTGCACGGCTCTTCTCAAGAAAAACACATACTTATCGCCAAATGACGAAGAACTTTTGGAACAGATGAAATTCTCCAAAGAGAACGAACTTAAGCGTAAAGCCCACCTGGAGCGACTAATGTCGCGGTCGCCCAACCAAGTTGCCGAAGAGGAAGCCCTCGTTTTGGAGTGCCGACGACTAGAGGCTCTGGCCGATCAAATGGCGCGGGAGCGGGCTGAGGTTATTTCTCTTCTGGACACTCCAGCAGCGACGGGTAGCATTGGTCAGTATCAGTCTAGCCAGGGCATTGCGGCTCTTCATCAGCAGTTGATGGCTGAAAAGAGCCGGAAGCCTAAAGAGCCGACGAATGGAGCTGGTCAAGCGGCCGCAGCTGCTTTGCGCAAGTCTCACCCCGATGAAAAGTCAGGACTGGCGGCCCAGATTACTCAAAAACGCCTCAGTCCAAAGGAAGAGGCGGCATATGGTATCGCTTACCACGAGAAGTTCTCGTCTGGTGTCTACCTGCGTTCTACGAAGCTTACGACACTCAAGCAGAATCAGGTCGCCAAGGCTCAGGCTATTTTCAATGAGTTGGGTTTACCTATGCGGCCAGTTATGCCTACTGCCAAGGTAGCAGCCAAGTTCGACGTGCTACTCCAAACAATTACCGTGTTATTAGACGCAAAACGGTCTTCAGACAAGCTTGAGACCGAAATTAAGCTACTCAAGGAGGCCAAGGTCAAGCCTGAATGACCACTATTATTTATGAGCGTTAGTTAATGCATTAGACTTTTCTAGCCGTTTTCAGATCTGCCAGATTTGGCAGAATCCGCCAGAAGGTCGGGTAAACACTCAGATCCAATATGTAAGCGGTCTGTTTCACGTGCCCATGCCTCATCGGCCTTGTAAGTGGCGGGAAATACAAATGTAAGTAAACTGGTATAAAACCGGTATGGGCAATAGTTCAGTATGTTTGAGTTTTTTCTGTCAATGCCAATTGTACTTTTTGTGACACTGTGAGTGTCAACAGCATATGCAGGAGGTTCGAGGTATCTATAGCAAGCTACCGTGCCAGCTGTCCATTTAACGCCAATTTTTGTGATTTTGAATAGCCTAGCCAAATTTTAATCGTAGGGCCCAAAATTTGGGTACAACCACAAGGGCGTCAAAAGAGTTGACTGCCACGCTTCGAGTTTGCTCTAGCACGCGCAGGAAAGACCACACTGGCGATTATGGGGAAGCTTGCTCGGTAAAACCGCGCGCGAAACGTTGAGCATAGAGAGGCTCAGAGTCAAAAGCAATTTGGTGGGAAGTGAATTTAGTTTTGGCCTGACTTTTTAATTCGCCCATAACAGGTCGGGAAATGCCCACACTTGCGGCTCAAACTCCAACCCCCATGGCAATACATGCAGGCGACCTGCCCAGGTTGGGGACACATGATGCATATGCGTTGCTCGGCCATGCTTAGCTAAAGTGCTACGCCATTATTTGCATTTAAATACCGGGCCACTTGCTCCAATTGACACCCAATCAACTCGATTACCTATAATGTCTCTTGCCATCAACGAAGCCTTCCCTGCCATTAACCCTGCTGCTATTGCAGTTGGTGCATTGTACTCGCACGCCACTTCTTTCATCCTGAACCGTCCTGTTCTCGGTGCCGCCTTCCAGCGTGCTCGCAGCTCCAGTTCGCTGGGCCAGGCTGTCAAGTCCAATGAGGCAGCTTCCGCCGCTGTTGCCCTCACCTCGTCTGGCATTGTGTCTGTTACTCAGTCCTACGCCGTCAGCGCCTTGCTTAAGCTCACCAATGTCACCACCTACAAGGCTGCTTCCATTGTCGGCGCCCTCTTATTCGCTGTCAACAGCGGTCCTGCTTTGGTGAACGGCATCTTCGTCCAGAAGGAGAAGCTTGATGTTCTTGCTGCTCATGCCGCTGTGTCGCTGCTTGACACCGTTGGCCTCTCCCTCGTCCTGACTTGGTGGAGCGGTGCTGAGACCCCTCTCCTGCAGTAATGTTGCCCAGGTGCATTTGTAGCTCTTCAGACTAGTAAGAATTGAACAGTTACTGATCATGTGCTGGTCAAATACTGAGAACTATTGAATACAATTGATTGAGTATATTAGCTGTGTCCACTATTTACTAGCGATTTTGCGCGAGTTACAATAAATCCGTGGGCCGATGAGATCCTGGCCATTTGCTGCTCAATAATGGCTGCGATTGACGAATTGAGAGCAGCCAGCCTGGGGAAGTACCCGGACAGAGTACTTAGTACTGATGCCACGTGATCGTGGACGCTTGCTTCAAGGTTGGACATATTCGCAGACAAGCACAGAAACGCCCCCCGCATATGGGCGGCGGCACTCTGCATGCCAGCAATGATCCGCTGACGTCCAAAGAGGCCTCCAAGAACCACCAAGTGGCAGGATCCAATAACGGCAAAGTTCTGAATTGTGCTTAAGATCCGAGCCTGGCGCGACTCGCGTTTGACGGCCTCCGAGTAGCGAATGTCGGGGCGGAACGACACCATAGTGTATAATGGCAGCCATCTGTCGCCTAGAATTTTGCACAGCAGCCCATCAATCTGCTTGCGGAACGCGAAGCCCAAAGTGGTCACAGAGTCCCGCATTTCAATATAGTTCCGCATGGACAGATCATTGATGGCGAGAAGATCATCATGCCGCGTAGACGAGTACTCGGCAAACGCCTTTTGGGACGGGTACTTGTCCATCAATTCCATAAGGACGCGCACATCCTCGAGTCCACAGTTAAGACCTTGTCCATAAAAGGGTACCATGCTGTGTGCAGCGTCACCAAGCAAAATTGCGTGGTTACGGTAATGGTACGGTTTACATTTGACGCTCATGAGCTTGCCACGAGGATTCTTGAAATACTCTGCGAGATTCTGCTCGCCAATAACGGAAAGAGCATCAGCAAAGTTTTTCTTGAAGAACGCAAGAAACTTGTCAAAGGTGTCTAGGGAATCCAGTAAATCCCGAGGTGCAAATAAGGTACCAGTGAAAGATCCATCACTGTTGGCCAAAGAAATAAACATAAAGTCCTTTCGTGGCCAAATATGCAGATGATTGGGGTTAAAGACGTATCCGCCGTCGCTAGCAGCCGGAACCACCATCTCAATGTAATTGTGATCAATAAACACCTGAGAGTAGTCCATCTCGCAAACCTTTTGCATCTCATAGCGAAGCTTAGAGTAGGTTCCGTCGCAGCCAATGATCACGTCGGATCGCACTTTGACCTCTCCGCGTTGAGTTTCGTACACAGACTCGGGCTGGTTAGCTAGTGCCGCCGACTTCAATTTGTGACCAAAGTTAATCGTGACGCCAGCACGATCAACCTCCTCAAGGAGTAGCTTGTTAAGCTCGAGGCGGCTGATTGAGTTGATGCACTCGCCGTGAAGGCCGTACTTGACGCTGGTCTGTTCTCCAGACAAGGAGTGCACCATACGACCCTGCATAGGAACAAAGTTGCTAGCGATACGCTCAAAAAGACCGTAGTCGAGTGTCTTCAGCGTCTCGATACCACGATCGCTGATTGCCATATTGATGGATCGCAAGCCGTCCTTACCACTGTTTTGGTTGGTTCTAGGGTCCGGCCGTGCCTCGTAAATTACAACGTTATGGCCACGCTTTTTCATTGCGAGTGCGCAGACACACCCAACAGGGCCGGCGCCAACAACTACAACCTTTGACTTGTTGCCTTTGATACTACTCATTATTTTTGAGGTCGACAATATGGTCCGAGTGGTTCAAGTGGAGATTATTGGAGATGATGACCTGATTCTCTGATTAGTCTGCATATAACCGCCGTCCTTAGGGTTGGTCTCTGCGGTAATACTTTGGACCGCTGCTTAGAAATATCCATAGTGACATACGAATATTATCAGTTTTGAGTGGTGAGATCACTTGCCTGCGTAAAAGAAGATCACTAAAACCGTTCGCCGTTACAAACCTGTTGGGTTATAGAATTATATGAACAAAAAAATTTGGACGACACCGGAATCGAACCGGGGACCTCGCGCATGCTAAGCGCACGTGATAACCAACTACACCAGACGCCCAATTTCCTGTTAGGTGCGGTTTAGGGTCAATTCCTATCAAACAAATAATATGTTAGCTATGGTTTGATGAGCCGGTTACAGCAGATAATGGATTTCCCTGGAGCGAGGAACGAGCTCACTGCGTATCTAATAAAGAATGAAGTTCACAATTCAATAGGAAATCTTGTTGGCTAAAATCTTGAATTGTAATCGAAAAAGTGAAAGAAATAAAACTAAAAAAAATTACCCAAAAAAAGACTCCGATACAGGGAATTGAACCCTGGCCTTCACGGTGAGAGCGTGATGTCCTAGCCACTAGACTATATCGGATTTCTTGATGTCTGGCTGGATAGATTGATCTAAGTAGAGACTATACTAATATAAAATGCAAGTTTGTCGTTGTTTCGAAGAGCTCCGACAGAGTTGCGATCTTGGCATCAAATCGCTGACCTTCCGAACTAAAGCTCCTATGGCTCTCGAACGCAGCAGCATTGGTGCCCAAAGAGTTCTCACCCGATAACCCTAAGGCTACCTCGCCAGTTCCTGGACAGGAAACTAACCTCTCAATAAAAAATTACTGTACATGCTTATTTATTTAGGTTGGCTCCACGAAACCAGTATTTTCGTGGCCAGTAGAAACGCCCATGACTTTGTACGTTTTGCCCATAAACTGCATATCAGTCAAGCGGTTATAGGCGTCGGCAATACGCTGCTTTCCAGCGTCAGTGCCCTGAGCGTCGGCCAAGATGGTAGCCCGAGCACCAATGCCCATTCTGTGCAGCCAATCGCCCTGCAGTACAGGTCCAAACGTATTTAGGGACTTGAAAGAGTCATAGATGTCTTTAAGAGCCTGGAAATCGACATCGGCAGTCAGATCAGCGTCGCCCGGGGTTTCATAGGGGCTAACCTGTTTGTGTTTCCTGAACCCTCGGAAACTATTAACGGGGATAGTGTTTAGTGGGCCATAATCAATGATAAGGGCCGATCCTGTGTTTGTCGAAAGCATATGGCCAATTTCGCGGGCAGCTTGCCAGCTCTCGGTGGATATTTCGATTTCTGACAGCAGAGGCAGTTTAGTGAACCGAGGCTGTGCGGCTAGAGTCTGGCTCATGAGCGGGTTTACTGGTTGCAAGACAGTTTGGAATTCATCCTCAGCGTACACTACCATTCGCTCCTGCCAGCCACGCTCCGTAAGCTGGAACTGCTGGATAGGCAACGCGTCGAAAAACTCATGAGCGACGAGGTAAGTTGGCACTTTATCTTTGGGAAGTTCTCGCGTCATGTCAAACCAGTTGAGAGGAAGTCCGTAGCGATGCAGACGCTGCTTCTGTAGCCCACGGAGAGTTGGACTTGCCTCAACCAGATCGACGGTTTGGATAGCGTTGAAAAACGCCGGGAAAGACTTCACGGTACGAAGTAGATCATCCATCAGCGTTCCACGACCAGGTCCAAGCTCTGCTAAACGAATCTTTTTCGGCGAGCCTTGTTCCATCCACTGCATCAAGAGATTGATTCCAACGAGCTCACCGAACATCTGTGAGATCTCTGGCGATGTGATGAAGTCTCCCTTGGCTCCAAAAGGATCCTGCTTCACATAATATCCATCAGTGGGGTGTGTGAGACACTGTCGCATGTAAGTCGAGATAGAAATAGGCCCATGGGCCTCGATGGCCTGTTTTAGAGCGGTCCGAAGCATGCTGACTGGGATGCCAACTGAGAAGAAATTAAACTTGGTCCTCTGCCAAGACTGTGGGGTAATGGAAACCCCCGGCTAGGAGAACCCAACTGAGAGTGAGATCAATGTCAAGACTGACAAACAGACTTTCCAGAACTAACATTTTTTTGTAAAGCCTAAAAGAGCTGATCCGCCCGAGCCTTTCTACTTTAATGCCTCACACACAACATTGCAAGACCATACGTAGGTTTTTTAACCCGAAAATATAGTGGCTGACCGAGAGTTTTGATTTACCCAGAATTTAGCTTCGAATGACTTCTTCTATAATCCAAGTTGGCAGCTTGCATACTATCACGCTATTCCTAGGTTAGGGGCATTGCATAATTTCGCATATTTTGACCACCGGAGTGCCGACTCCCAACTTATACATAAACTGAAGCAACCCAATTACCACATCTACAAAGTCAGAAACACAAGATGGTGCGCATGCCAAGTATTTTTGTAGGGCACGGAAGCCCCATGAATGCAATTGTCGACAACCCTTTCTCGAAGGACTGGGTAGCGCTTGCAAACAAGCTTCCGCGGCCTAAAGCAATTTTGGCCATTTCGGCACATTGGTACATTAACGGGTTGCAGGTTACGAGTTCGATGCACCCCGAAACCATTCATGATTTCTACGGGTTCCCCAAGGCTCTTTACGATCAACAGTACCCAGCTCCGGGATCGAAAGAGTTGGTGTCCAGAGTCCAGGAGCTTGTGCCAGGCGTTGTCCCTACTAACGAGTGGGGACTGGACCACGGTACCTGGTCTGTTCTCAAGTACATGTATCCAGATGCCGATATTCCCGTTGTCCAACTAAGTATCGACAGAACAAAGCCGGCTGGCTATCATTACGCCGTTGGACAGCAGTTGGCACCATTGAGAGACGAGGGAGTGCTTATTTTCTGCAGTGGAAACATTGTCCACAATTTTGCAGAGCTTGACCGATCCGGCGGTGTTAGCGCTAAACCTTCCTCCCCTTGGGCACAAGAGTTCACCGACTTTGTGAAGAAGAATCTAGCTTACACCGGTGACAGCGCTACCCATCCTCTAGTCAACTGGCAGAAGCATCCCTTGGGTCCGCGGGCTAACCCGTCACCCGACCACATGCAGCCACTGATCTACGCTTTGGGCACGTATAATGGCAGCGAGCCCATCTCAACTCAAACTGAGTTGTGGGAGCTGGGCACTCTCTCTATGATGAGCGTTGTCTTTGGCCAGTAATTGGTGCCGCGACACACCACCAGTTGTCTTTTTCGTATCCACTTTCAACAATTCGGCCGCCAGCAGCCTCAATGTTGTTTTCAAGTTCGCCTTTCCTATATAGATGGTAATACCTCTGTACCACTTTCCCGTTATCGTGATTGTCAACCCAAGGCACCATGACGTCTTGATCCATACCTGCATGCCACCCCCTGCGAGATTTCTCTTGCTCTAAGGCCCAAACGTAAATTAGGCACTCACCGTGGGGTGCCAAAGTGTCCAAAACCGATTTCACCGCTGCCACTCTCCGCTCAGGAGTGCTGAAATGATGGACCACGGCAATAGATATCGCAAAGTCAAAACGACGAGATACATAGGCGGTTTCCATTCCATCACCTCTGAAAACATCATTTGCAGTTTCCATGGCCCGCTCAGCGGCAATAGCTGTCAAATTAGCCGACCGATCACTGCCGACTATGAAAACGTGCGGGTAGCGCAAATACTTGCCGTTGCCGCCGCCAATGTCACACCCGATTGCTCCCTTAGCCCTACTATTCAGAAATTCATCAACTTTGGGCCATGGCTTATAGCGAGTGCTTGAAAAATGATGGGCTATCTGCTCATAAACTTTGTGCACATGCTCGTCCTCCATTGTAAGCAAGTAAAAGCTCTAGATAAATATACAAATTATATGTTTTCAAACCGTTTCAAAATGCAGGCCAAAATTAGGCGGCCCAAAGCTTTGCAATTTAAAGCTTTAAAGCAAATCTGGTTTAGAATTGAGTTACTGATCGCTGGTTTGACGAACAGGCTCAGTTTGAGGGGGGAGTCCTCGAAGGTCCCGAAGAACCCTTTCCAACTGGTTTGAAACACTGTCTGGCAGCAGAGATGTATCGAAATCAGTGAGAATACGCTCAGCAGAGTCGTCAGTTACAGGAACAGTTTTTGTGATGTGAATAACTGTAGCCATTTTCGTTTTAATTTTTTCTTGGTGGTTAAGTTGATTCGACTGAAAAGTTTCTTACTGACTAAACTAAACTCACCAATGTTCCGTTCGGTGTCGCGGCTTCACCGACAGTTTTCGACTATTGCCCGGCCTTTGGCCCGCCCACAGATGCTCAGTATGAAGCAGATGCCGTGTATGTTGCCCCGTATTCAGGCAGCCTTGTCTATGGAGACTGTTGGCGTTCCCTCTGGTCCACTGGCCGGCGCCAGTCCTACACTTAGCCTGCTTGGCCAGCTGCGGTTCAAATCGCGTGGTAACACTTACCAACCGTCTATGATTCGTCGCAAACGGCGTTCAGGGTTTTTGGCTCGGCTGCGGACTCGCGGTGGCCGTAAAGTGCTTGCCCGCCGGCGGGCCAAGGGCCGCTGGTTCCTCACCTACTAATGTACATAATTATTCGCAGAGCTTTTTCGCAGAACCGTAAATCATACAACATGGACACATGCAAACCCTAACTAGAGCTTACTGGCTGTAAATCACAAACGTACTACTTTCTAGCCCGCCAGACTCCAAAACCGATTCGTGCTGACCAATTTTTCATGATGCTCAACCTCGCTCGCAGTCGCACTCCTCGAAGCATAGCTGCGCCGTTTGTGCGTTTTGCTAGCAAGAAAGCCGGCAAAAAGACAGTAGAGGCGCCTAAAGTTGACCAACGTCAAGTTGCAGCTCAGCGTGAGCGCGAGCAAAAGCGTATGCAGCTCAAACGTGACAATCAGCGGGCAATCAATAAACTGCGCGACGAAGCAAAGCGCTCGCTTGAACTGCCAAACGCCATGGACATTCAGACAGCTATGCGATATATTCGGGCTGCTGAGGTTGGCCGTCCGGCCCACGCCACAACACTGACTCTGTGTATGCGGATTGTAGCTGAGAAAGGTTCGGCAAAGATTACCGGCACCTGCCGCCTGCCCAAGCCGCTGGACGAAGAAATTTTGTGCGTTGTGACCAACGACAATGCACTGGCCGAGGAGGCCCGTAATGCTGGCGCTGCCGTCGTGGGTGGTGACGATCTCATCACAGCCATCGCCGAGGGCCGCGAACCGCCGTTTGACCGTATGTACGCTACGCCAGACGTTATGTCCCGCTTGTCTACGGTCGCTCGTATTTTGGGTCCGCGTGGTCTCATGCCTAATGTCAAGCGTGGCACGGTCACTAGTGAGATCGGTGCAGCCATTTCAGCTGCCCGCGGAGAAATGACGTTCAAACAGAGCGAGACGATGCTCTTGCTGCCTATCGGCCGGGCATCCTTCACGGACGCCGAAATCGTGCACAATATTCTCACGGCAACCAACCGTGTTCGTGAGCTCTTGGCCCAGTCTCAGGCTGCAAAGTCAGGCTACATTGGCCGCACTCTGCTGACCTCCACGGCATCGCCCTCCATCGCCATCGAGGTTTAATGTATATACTTTACCACAACTAAAAGCTTTCCACACTTACGAACAAACACAATTTGTATACTGGTGTTATTTGTGAAACACTAAACCAAGCCATATTCCCACAATGATGCCCCTGCCAGTCAGCATGATCATTCTCGCTCTGGCTGCGTGGTTCGCGCTTCTGGCGCCGCTCTGGCTCTTTACTTCGCGGACACATCGTGCCGTGCTTGATTTAGAGTCTATGCGGTTTCTGGAATCCCACATCGATCAATTAATCGCGCCGAAAGTCAAAATATATTTGGAAAACACCCGCAAATTCCCAGACCTTGCCGAAGCTGTAGAACTCGTTGCAAATCAGCACCTCGAAACGCTTTGTGGGTACAGATTAGAGGTTACGGGCGAACCTGGCCAACGTACTGATGAACATATTTCAGTCACAGTGCACTACGCCGAGGAGCTGCTCTACGCGGTGTCGGAAACCACCAAAGAGGTAGACATCACGTTCGAGCACGACATCGTGGCCCGTGGTGAATTGCCTCAAATGATTGCATTTATTCTGCTTAGCCATGTTCTCGAAAATGAGATTGCATTCTTTGCAGGAAACGCCCCGCTAGCCCACCACGTTGCGCCCTACTCGCCAGCGTACCATCTCACATTTAGCTTGGTATACGGTGGTGGCGACCCACTAGAGTGGGATATCGATGCAGCAATGCAGCGATTCCGGCCGCTTGTGGCCAGACTCGGGAATCAGGTTGCGAATATTACAATCGACTCGCAGGTCGAGTACTACGCAGAACTGGGCACTACCCCCCGCTACGAATCAGGTGCTTGGGTCCTCGAAAAGGAGAATCTGAGTACCCTAGTCAATTTTGCAGAGTGGTCGCTTGCCTCAACCGTCGACTACCAAACTCTCAACTTTGTACTCTACGTTCCGGCTCAGAGCCAATCTCCACTGATTATTCCGGACTCAACGACGAATTCGTTCCTCATTCCGCAATGGGGTGGCCTGGCAATTGCTAACACAAACAGCTCAACTATTTCGGCAGCCGATCTTGAGCCGGTATTTGACATTTTCGCTTCGCAGCTGTTCTCGTTGCTTGGCGCTCCGACGTTACCGGCCTCACCGGCGATCCGGCTTGATATGCTATCCAGAATGACAACTGCACGAGCATTGCGGTCTACAGCTGCATCTTTGGGCGCACTTGCCCGACTTTACAACCATATGCCCAATATTGCCATCCCACAGCGAGTGCGCGACAGGTCTGCGGCAGCAATTGCCGACATCAACGCAAGTTTAGCTGCTCTTAAGTCGTCTCAATGGTCTCTCGCAGCGTCCCTGGCCGGCCAGGCGTACGACGAGGCTGAGCGCGCGTTTTTCGACCGCGAAATGGTTGCACAAAACTTCGTGCCCGACGAGCATAAGCTCGCAGTTTACATGCCACTGCTGGGGCCCATTGGCGTTGTGATTATTTCAGGAATCCTGAGAATCGCTCGATCTCGCAAAATGGACCCGAAAATCAAACAAGCTTTGGCAGAAGCCGACGCAGCTGCCGCCAAGACAAAAGCTGAAGTGGAATCCTCTTAAAATATATGTATCACTTTATCCAGCTCTGTTTAATACCATGCTTCTCGAGCTCTTTGCCGATTTTCGCAACATGATCGCCCTGAACTACAACTTGTAAGCCTGTCCGGGTTTCTTGGACAGTCGTTGACCCAGCACAAACGATGCGTAGCCGCTCAGCAATCGCCTTTGGTTCTAGTTGAAACTTCTCTAGCCCAACTACCTTGGTAACGACCTTATTACCGCCACGCCGTTCAGTAGACACTTGTAAATGCGGAACTCCACCCTTAAGCATTTTGGGAGCTGTCGTGCCGTCGCTAATTGTGTGAAACATATTGCAATTTTTCAAAAAATCCGTCATCACGTCTTCTCGCTTGATAGTGGCCACATCTTGCTTGAGTCCTAGAGCCTTTCTCAAGCCATCGTCGACTTTAACCTGAGACCCTTCGGCCAATTGGTGTGCAGCGATGTAATCGTTCACCATTTTGCGCAGCTCAGATGCAACATAGTACTTGTCAAGTGGCGCCGGGTCAATAATCTCGCGAGCGATCGAACGGGCCCTGTAGTATAACTTGACCTCCAGACCAGCTGGTTTAGATGCTCGCTTTGGCGCAGGTGCCTGTGGTATATTGGACTCGTCCTGCTTCGCTGTCATAATAACCAAATCGCCCTGTCGTTCTTTAAGGGTCATTAAACCTTGCTTTTCAGCATTTTTCAAAAACTTTGTGATCTTTTTGTGTGAAGTCCGCTTAATGCTCAAGTCAGGGTGAGAATAAGGCATATTCTCGTTAAGCAAAGCCGCAAAAGATGATGAGGCCATAGGGTAGGTATGCTTCACCGATAAAACCTTGTGCAGAGCATACTCGAATGCGTCGTCTGCCTCTTCAACCGTCAGTGGCTCTTCTTCAGTACTGGCTAGAGCCACCTTAGCCAAGTCTTGAGCTACCTCGGTAGGTTCAGGTGATTCTTCGGGTTTCTCTGCTTTGTCTTCTGAATTCACTGCCTTCAATTTGGGCATGTCTTTCTCGGAGATTAGAGTATCCCCCACAAAGTTCACAACTTCTACTGCTTTGCCTTTATCGCCCTCATTGATGGAATGCAGGTCAATTAGAGCCAACCCGACCGCAAGCAATTCACCCTCGAGGCTTCGAATTTGTACAACTGATCCCTCGGTGGCCTGAGGAAGCTCGCCAAAGATTCCCGGGATCATAAAGTCCGCACCGTTTTGAAGAAATTGACGAGTATTGGGAACCGTATACACTGTAGGGACAATGTCCGGCTCAAGCTGGAGCAAAAAAACAGTAGGAATCATTTTATCATGTAAAACAATCCAGAATGGATGGCCCTCGGCGCTATAAATTTGGGCTTTGACACCTGAATGCAGGATACATTTTGCAGACTGCACAGATTTTGGCAGCAGTTCCTGGCGGCCCTCCACAGAAATACCAAGCTGATCACCAACTTTCTGTAATGTTTTCTTCCGTTCCGATCCTTTGATCGCCGCAAATGGCTTGAAGGAAGCCTTTTTGGTGAACATGGTAAAGTCAAGTGAAGCGCTCCTTTAGCTGATAAACCTCCCAAGATTCTTCCCTGTCCAGTTTGTTTTTCAAACCCCAAGAATAATGCATACACTGCCACCGACGATAACAGCCAGTGTCATCCAGTGGTGCCCGGTAATGAGCGTTCTGGCAATAGGCGCCGAGCGTGGACCGGTTATTTTAATCAGAGGGTCTACAGGTCAACAGATCTGGTCAGCGCCTGGTCGCAAAAACCACCCGGTGCGGGGCCTTACATTCAGTCCAGATGGTCAATTTATTGCTGTTAGATATGAAAATGGAACTTTCCTTGTTTTGCAAGCCTCAAATGGGCGCACCGTATCCGCAGGCGCCGGACCAGTATCCTGGTTAGCATGGCCCGAGCCCGCAGACTTCGACTCAATTCCCACAGGGCCAGACTCAATTGAAGATTTATTGGGTACAAATGCGAATGAGCCAGCGCCGCCCCAAAATCTTGTCCAGGGTACCCCGACGGGCAAACTGAAGCTTGTTTTGTTGGGTAATCTCAGTCTTCGAGAACTTGAAGTGGGGAATGAACCAGTGACACATATTTGCAGTGAAAATGATCTTTATGGCGTTGTTTCTGGACTGCGATTTGTGATTTACCGCTGTAATTTTGTCGATTTTGCACTCAGGTCCAGCGCCCTCCGGATTTCAGCCGCGTCCCGAGCGGTCGACCGAATTAAAACTGCCTTAAAAAGGTACGCGGACGAATTACAGGCCCTTGAAACTAATAATAGGCAATTTTTCACGGGACTGCCTGACAGAAACTATTTATTAACTAACTTTTTGGCAAATGCCCATGCCAAGGAAGTTGAAGACTGGATGATCCAGCAGCACGAGGGCGGATTTCGACGCTGGTATAAGGCTATAGTGGCCAATTTGGAGGAAATGAACAAGCAGCTGATTGGTGTTCTAGTGCCCAATGCCCGGCGGCTTGTGAAATTGAGCAGCAGTCTATTTTGCAGCCACCGCCAGCCGGCCAGGGATTTCGAGATAATTGATGCTACTCAAGATCTCAATCTTCAAATTCGAATGCTTCTCGAGCATGGACTCAAAACACAACGAAAAATGACTGCTCTCGCAGGTGTCCTCGAATATGCATTTGGCCAAGCCATTGACCGCGTCCTCTCCATCACCCCCAAAGATATGTACCAGCTTGAATCGGTGTGCGAGTTTTTCGTAGAGTCTCCAGTGCCTCAAGTTGATGTAACAACGGTTTCCTCGCTGGTTACAGCGACCTGGCAAGACGCCTTGGGTCAGCTCGAAAGCACCGTGGAGAAAGTTTGGGAGATTCCTGTGGCCGAGCCCGTCGTTGCAGCGGAAATTGTTGATAAAAATGCATTTGTACTGTGCGATACAAAATTATATGTGTCTGATTTACAGACTGTGCAAGAGTTTAACTTGAGGGGCGGCCAAGCTCTGGTTCGAGGAGTGGCTGTGAGTGTTGACGGTAACAAAGTCAATTATCAGAACCGTGACCAACTCCTAAAGACTGTAGAGCTGGATTTCGAGCCTGGGATGCTCGCCGTTAAGTCAAATGGTCTCTGTGCAATGCAAAAAGATATGCGGGCCTTCAGCCTACTTGATTAAAAGGAATGCGACATTTTATAATGCTCCCTGAGTTGTCAACAGAATAGTATTCTCTGGCACACTCAATTAGCCGGCGACGATATTTGCGTCTGTCCTTCCCCACCTTTAGCAGCTGTGTTTCCAAATACTCAATTACGCAGGGATGCACTGGTCTGAATGCGTCCCGCAGTATCAAATGATAATATTTGCGCAGGATATTGCGCTGGCGACAAACCGCTAGAGGGGTACCCAAAACCGTATAGCCTATAGTTGGTTCCAAAAACAGTTTCCGGCCGTTGAGTCCTGTGGTTAGACGGTTCTTCACTAAAAAGTTCACAAAAGCATAAAACAGATGTGATTGTGGCGTCGCTTTCCTGTGCTCTTCGAAGGTTTTAAGAGTGGGCATTTGCAAATTGTTGAACTTGTAGACCAGTGACGATTTGTCCACATTAGGCTCGGCCACAGGCACTAAACTGCGCAAAGGCGACTGCTTTACGCCAATGGTCCTAAAAGCTCGGTCGAGTACTGATCTCAAGTCTTTGGCGCTCCCACCATTGGCCGAGATTAAGAGATCGATGTCAGACTCTACAATGGTACATAGCGCGTCTATGCGTTTGGGATCAGTGACATACTTGTAAGTTGTGAACTTGTGAGAGGCAAGGTAGCGTAAACGGTCGCGAGCCAGCGCGTCCGGTAAGCGGTTTATTTGACCAATTAATTGTTTAAACAGGCCGAGAACACGAGCACGAGTTGGCTCATGTATATACTGGGGGAAATGGGCCCTCTGAAGCACAAAAAATGGCATGCTCCTCGGGGCTTTTCTTATTTGTTTCTGTGGAGGTGGTTAGGTAAGAATATCTGAACTCTAATCCTGGGTCCTAAGCCAAAGTTGACTATACTAAGGATTCCAAAACACAGAAAATATTTCTGAGGAAAAGTTCGGCATTGGATTTCTGTCCATCTGTTTGGTTAGTCCTCATCAGTTCTGCCATCCTCGCGATCCTAAGCGATGGGAATCGCCACATGTAGGTACCGTCATAACGCCTTGCAGAAGCCTTTACATTTCCTATAACATTTCTTACTATTTTACGGAGGTCTCTCGTTTAGGGTAGAGTATTTGTATCTGTTCCCCACAGCACTCGGTAACACCGCAGTTACGAACTTTGATTTAAGCTAAACCTAAAAATGTTGTCCGGGTGCTCTCGGCGAAATGCACCGACCTGAGGTCCAGGGGCAGTTTTCGTAGCCTCGCATACTTCGAGGGGAGTTCTGCATCACTAAGGCCGATATTGAAACCCAACCAAGTACCCACAGGTTCCCAAACATCTTTGTGGCATGTACTAACGGCTAAATACCCATAGGTGCTTGTTACGGCAGTGCACTGGGTCGGAAACATATAAGTCTGCCCATTGGTTCGGCTCTTGTTTCTTTTAGAAAGCCTAGCACGACTATGCACCGTTGGAGAAAAAAAAAGCATCCAAGCCAGAGGCAAGTCCAAGTATGTGCCCCTGTGACCTGCATGGGGCTTGTAAGTCATGACGTCATATATTGTTTCAACGTAGATCTCAGGCACAGGCATAGAAGAAGGGATACCGATTCTGAAACAGGACAGCCGTAAGCCATTGAGATCCTTATATATCGAGTCGAAAGGTTGTGCTACTCGCGACCAGTCCCAACCCCTTTTCTCACTTTTTTCTCTTTCCACCTATGGAACTGCTCACAGACAAAGGGTCTCCGCCCCCTGCACCAACTGCAGGCCTTCATGTCACAACCCACTCCGCCCTACCAAGCGCTATCCTTCTACCACCCCCCGTCGGATTCAACGCGGACAACGCTACTCCCGCAGACACACTCCTAGCTGGCCTCAGTGCTTCAGTACCCATCATGACTTTATCTGCACTAGTGTCTGCCCCTCCCTCATCGATTCTCGTCGACACCGGCTCTCCGTCTGCTATGGTGACTTCCGCGCCGATAACCAGTAACAGTATCATCGTACTCACTAGCGACGGTGCTTTCACAAACAACGATGGAGGGCTATTACTTGACTCACGCGACCCGGTCTCGAAAACGGTGGCCTCCGCCCAAAATACCTCTCTCCCTTTTCCGACTAAAAACTCGACGCGAGAGGCAACAGGCACCTCCACTCTCCTCACTTTCAATGGTGCAACTCAGAATACGGTTGCATTCTGTGCTGTCGGTGCAGCACTCTTGGCTCTTATTTAATTAATGTACCACTACAAGACTCTTTAATTTTTACTCTTTAATTTTCTAGCCAAAGATCCTGCAGGACTGAGCTCTTACATTATTTTTTTCTTCGAGCCCCTGTTACTAAGCCCAAATCCAGCTACTCCATGTCGACTAAAGGAGATCCAACTGCTGAGCACAGAGAGGAAGAAGAAGAAGAGGAGGAAGAAGAACCTCACAGAAAGGTTGTAGGAGAGAATGGGGGACACGACTTGCATGACCTAGAGCGTGAGCGTATGAAGCTGTTGCTGGCAAATTTCGACGAAGAACAAATGGCCCGCTACGAGGCATTCCGCCGAGCAAATGTAAACCGCAACGCCGTCAAAAAACTTGCTAACGCAATTCTTAACCAGTCTATCAGTGCAAATGTGTCAGTTGCTCTGTCTGGTATGTCAAAAGTTCTGGTGGGCGACATTGTCGAGCGTGCCCGGGACGTCCAACTTAGATACTGTACGATTGAAGGAGTTGAACCCGGTCCACTTAGGCCAGAACACTTACGAGAAGCCTGGCGTGAATACAAGCGAGACACCGGTGCGGTTCCTGGTTTCCGCTGGACTCGAGCCGGCGATATGGATCGTTTGTTTTAGTATTTATTGTAATTAGTGGATAGTTCAAGTTCGAACGAAGAAAAACGCAGTCAAGCAAGTTGAATAGGACTCAATTGAAGGAAAAGATAGGAAAACAAGAGTAAAAAAATAAAAAAAAATGATTCGACCCAGGATCGAACTGGGGACGTTCTGCGTGTTAAGCAGATGCCATAACCAACTAGACCATCGAACCCGATTTGTTAATAACTTTCTCACGGCTGTACATATGCAGTTATTTTAGTATTTTCACTTGTTTGCTGAGTCAAAGGTGCTGTAATCCCATTATTTGGAGAAAGTAAAACCTCAAAAATAATAAAGTTTAGCTTTGAAATTTGTCCAGAATATTCAAGTGACTTTCCGCTGATAAAATATCTCGCTGATAAAAACTAGAGTAATAATTTAGATTATGACGTTACGAATCACCTGAATTTCCAGTCATCGCCCGACGATAGAGCTCACTCACTTCCTCATAAAATTCAACATACTTTTCAAGCATATCCAAAAATTCGTAAAACATTTGATTCATTAAACAAATCTTGTCAGCCGGATCAGAAAGATCAGAAAGCGGGTCGGCATCTTCGTCCACAACCACATTTGTGGGATCCTGGGGGTCTTGTTTAACTCGGGTAAAAAGGGTCAGCTGATATAGAATTGAAGGCACATTGAGCCTCTCGAGGTAGATTAAATCATTTTGGAACAATTTTGTGTACTCCAAGCAGCGGTGGTAAATTGTATCCATTGCGGGATGAATTAGTCGTATCCGGGCCATTTCAGGGCCGTTAGATGCAACCATTATTGATGTCACCATACACTCAAATTCTGGTTGCAGCAGGTCCAGGATCTGTTCAATAGTAGATATTGTGAATTTTCGGACATTGCTGTACACGGCACATCCCTCTTTCCATAATAACACATTGATACACTTTAGGATCATAATGGCACGGCCATTGCATGCAGAGCTGGCTCCCAGAAGGCCTCCAGGCTGTTTCTGATTGAGAAACTTTATGATTTGCTCGGTTTCTGATTCGGTCTTGCGCCCAGTCACTTGAGCCTTGATTGCCATTGTAACTTGTAGACAAATTTACGAGTCGAGTGCGTTTTAGGAGACTGGGTTCTAGGAATCCCCTCGATTATAAAGCAAATACTAAGAGCGTACCCTGTTGGTAACAGTCAACTGTGATTTTATCTTTAGTTAAGGTTTATTTGTATAATCGATTTGCCCAGGCATTTATGGCTTGTAGGGAGTCAGCAGCATTTGGCTGAATTTTTCTAGCGCGTCAACACCTCGGACTTCTTCGGTAAGCTGAGGAAGCTCGACGAGGTGAAAGTCCTCGTAGAGCTCGTGGATCTGTTCAAGATACTTCTTCTGGAGACGACGGCGAGCCTGGCACTGATCGCAGTTGCTGTCGGGCTTGGGGAACAGAAGCTGGTTGACAATGATGGTGTTTGTGTCAATTCCAAATGAGGACAGCTCCTGAATCATGCGCTCAGTTTCGTACAGTGACAAAAACTCGGCAATACAAACGCAAACAAAAGTCGTGAGATCCGGGTTTGAGTACTGGCGATTGACCTCAGCAATAACGTCTCTTGTTTCATCGAGTTTAGCAAAAATCTCGTCGATGCTCTTGCCTTGGGCCCCCAAAATCGTGTTTAGCATAGGACCAAACCGCGTAGACAGGTCACGGACTTTGCCTAGAGCCTTTTCAAGAATGGTCGGAAACTGCAAAAAGCGCAAAGTATGGCCTGTAGGCGCAGTGTCAAATACCACGACCGAGAAATCTTGCTTTTTGACTCGTTTAATGACTTCTGCAAACGAAAGAGCTTCGTCTATGCCTGGGATGGCAAAGGCAAGGTCCTGAACCATATCAACCATGCCGTCCTGGCCGTCCTGAGTGGCCAAAAACTCCTCAATGGTACCTGTGGGGTCAATTTCCATCGCGGAGAGATTGGGCACGCCCTTGACGGGGCTGGGGTCTTTGCCAAACTTCTGACCGAAGGCGTCGCTCAGATTGTGTGCTGGGTCAGTGGAGATAAGCAGAACACTTTCGCGACGCTTTGCCAGTTGCAAAGCAATCGAACACGAATTGGTGGTTTTACCTACACCGCCTTTGCCACCGACGAAAATCCAGCGCAGGGTATCTTGGTCGAGGATCTCTTGAACAGTTGGCGCTAAGCTCATAGTTGGGCGTTGATTAGGTGATCCGAGGTCTGAAGAAAAGCTCTAGCTAGCTAGCCTTTGCCAGCAGTGCAGAGATCAACCACTGTAGTCAGCGTAGCCAAATCAGCTACCGCAGTTAATCTCTGGGCATAGTCTGGGGAACACTTTGAGCTAATGCACTACCAGCACTACTATATATAACAATAGATGACACCTGTTTGAATCTGGGCATCATACGTATTAGCTAGGGTTGATTGCTTGGACAGGATTCAATTGTTAATGCTCAATTGATACATTTATGCTGCCACTAGCATTTTAAACTCTGTTAGCAATCGGGGGCGGGGGAAGCAGGGAGAATCCGGATTACTACACCATTAGCCGTTCGGCAACTGGGCACAACGGTATTTTAACGCTTAGTAGGCTTGCTGGGTTGGAGATTTTGAGGATGAGGCATCGAGTCGGATGTGAAGCTTTACGAGTCCTAAACCGAAGCAGGACACATTTTTACCGCTTTTAACTGCCGTAAAGCCTTAAAGGGTTGAATAAACTTGTCATTGGCCGGGTAATAGCGGCAACGGACGTCATGCACATAACCGCACGGTGACCCCAACCCACGATCTTTTCCCCCCAAAAACCCAGACAGTTTGTATTTGGTCAATGGTGGCGGCTCGGTGATAGTAGTGAAAAAAGTTTCATCATGTCCCTAATTCATGCATATATAGCGATACAATAATGGCCTTGCAATAAATAAGCAGTTGCTTGATCTCGGTTTCTCCTGCCGGCGAGGGTTTTTTTTTGTGCTTTTTTTGCCCCAGGGATTTCCAACCCTAACATCGTACCAGCGAGAGTGTCTATCGCAGCTTATTTGTTCGCACCCAACCAGAACCATCCTTCTAACCACACCTCTTCCCTCTTCAGTTTTTTAAAACCCCTTTCAAAAAAAATGTTGAGGACACTGTCCAAACAAATTGGTCGCGTGCCCATGGCTGCGCGCGCCCTCCAAAAACCTCTGAGGCCGTCTGCTGTGTCGACCCGGCTAGCTTCTTCAGACGCTGATGTCTTTTTGCAAGGCACCAATGCCAACTACATCGATGAGATGTACCAGGCATGGAAGCAGGACCCTAAAAGCGTTCACGTGTCGTGGCAGGCCTATTTCAAGAACCTCGACGGTGGTCGACCGTCGCAGGCCTCGTTTGTTGCCCCGCCGCAGCTGAGCTCTGGTGCTCCTATTGCTCCGCACACCAACATTGACCAGATCCCGAGTAGTATCCCTCAAGAAACTTTGGATCACGTCAAAGTGCAGATGTTGGTCCGTGCATACCAAGTCAGCGGCCACCTCCGCGCCAAAGTCGATCCTCTGGAGATGACGCTTGGCTACGATCCTAATCGCGCTGAGCACAGCGAGTTCCGCATCGAAACATATGGCTGGACCGAAAGCGATCTCGAGCGCACTGTCCAGCTTGGACCGGGTATCCTTCCCCGCTTCATGACCAAGGACGGCAAGAACGAGTACAAGATTCGCGAGATCATCGAAATGCTCGAAGTCACCTACTGTGGCAAAATTGGTGCCCAGTACATGCACATTCCCTCCCGTACAAAGTGTGACTGGATCCGTGAGCGCGTGGAAGTGCCCGTTCCTTTCAAGTACTCCAAGGATGAGAAGCGTCGCATCCTCGACCGTCTGATGTGGTCGACTCTGTTCGAGAGCTTCCTGTCCACGAAATTCCCCAACGACAAGCGCTTCGGTCTTGAGGGTGGTGAAACCATGGTTCCCGGTATGAAGCAGCTCATCGACTCCTCGGTTGATGCTGGCATCGAGGACATTGTCATTGGTATGCCCCACCGTGGCCGCCTTAACGTGCTTTCTAACGTCGTGCGCAAGCCCAACGAGAACATCTTCCACGAATTCTCGGGTTCGGCCACTTTTGATGAAGGCTCGGGTGATGTCAAGTACCATCTCGGTATGAACTACCAGCGCCCCACAACTGGCGGCAACCGTGTCAATCTTATGCTGGTTGCCAACCCTTCGCATTTGGAGGCTGAGGATCCTGTTGTGTTGGGCCAGACCCGCGCTATCCAGCATGCTAAGGAAGATGTTGGCACTTTCAACAAGGCCATGGGTGTTTTGATGCACGGTGATGCCGCCGTTGAGGCCCAGGGTGTTGTCTACGAGACACTGGGTACTTGCAACTTGCAGGCGTTCAGCACTGGTGGTACCATTCACATCATTGTGAACAACCAGATTGGTTTCACCACCGATCCTCGCAACGGTCGCTCGACCCCGTACCCTAGTGATTTTGCCAAGAACATTGACGCTCCCGTTTTCCACGTAAACGGTGACGATGTTGAGTCGGTGAACTTTGTGTTTGATCTGGCTGCCCAGTGGCGCGCTACCTTCAAGCAGGACGTTGTCATTGACCTTATCTGCTACCGCAAGCATGGCCACAATGAGACCGACCAACCTTCGTTCACTCAGCCCATGATGTACAAGAAGATTGCCACTAAGGAGACCGCTCTGGCACAGTACGAGAAGAAGCTGGTTGATGAGGGTACTTTCACCAAGGAGGACATTGAGGAGCACCGTAACTGGATCTGGAACGTTTTGGAGGACTCCTTCAAGAAGTCCAAGGAAACTGCCACTGAAATGGAGGACCAGTGGATTTCCAAGCCCTGGAAGGGATTCAAGACCGTGCGTGAGCTTGCGACTGAGATCCTGCCTCATGAGCCAACGGCTATCTCTGAGGAGGAAGTCCGTTCTATCGGCGACACTATTTCGTCGTGGCCTGAGGACATCAATGTTCACCGCAATCTGCGCCGTATTCTCGGTGCGCGCAAGAAGAGCACTGACAGCGGTGAGGGCATCGATTGGTCCACTGGTGAGGCCCTGGCCTTTGGCTCTTTGCTCAAGGAGGGCCACCACATCCGCATTACCGGTCAGGACGTTGAGCGCGGTACCTTCTCTCAGCGCCACGCTGTTCTCCACGACCAGGACAGCGACCGTGTGTACACTCCGCTCCAGACTCTCGGCAAGGATACAAACGACTTCCTTATTTCCAACTCGCATCTTTCCGAGTACGGTGTGCTCGGCTACGAGTACGGCTACTCGCTGCACGACCCCCGCTCGTTTGTGATGTGGGAAGCTCAGTTTGGCGACTTTGCCAACACTGCCCAGGTCATCATTGACCAGTTCATTGCCGCTGGTGAGTCTAAGTGGATGCAGCGTAGCGGCCTTGTCTTGTCGCTGCCCCACGGCTACGATGGTCAGGGCCCCGAGCACTCGTCTGCCCGTCTGGAGCGTTATCTCCAGCTTGGTAACGAGGACTCGCGCTACTTCCCCACTGAGCACCAGCTCCAGCGCCAGCACCAGGATGCAAACATTCAAGTTGCCTACCCTACTACCCCGGCCAACTTGTTCCATTTGCTCCGTCGCCAGATGCACCGCCAGTTCCGCAAGCCGCTGATTTTGGTATTCTCTAAGTCGCTACTCCGTCACCCTCTTGCTCGCTCGCCTATTTCTGACTTCACTGGTGATAGCAGTTTCCAGTGGGTTATTGACGATGTGGAGGTCGGCAAGTCGGTTGCCCCCAAGGAGGAAATCAAGCGCGTGATCTTCATGTCAGGCCAGGTTTATGCCACCCTGCACAAGGCCCGTGCTGATGCCGAGATTAAGGATACAGTGTTCGTCAAGCTCGAGCAGCTCCATCCCTTCCCCTTCGAGCAGGTTCGCGATATTCTGAATTCTTACCCCAACGCTCAGGACCTCGTCTGGTGCCAGGAGGAGCCTTTGAACGCCGGTGCTTGGTCCTACGTTGAGCCTCGCTTGGCCACTACTGTTGCCGAGTCTAACCATGCCGACAAGAAGGTCCGCTACGCTGGTCGCGCTCCGTCCGCCTCTGTCGCCGCTGGTTCTAAGGTTATGCACAAAGCCCAGGAGGAGGCCTTTGTTAAGGAGGCTCTTAGCCTTTGATTTTTTCTTTAGATGTCAAAATAGATTATCATTTTTCTTGAACCGTTTGCACTTTGATGCATATTTGTTTTTTTTTTCAATATTTCTACTTCACTTACACCAGAGACTTGGTTGAAATTTCGCTGCGTCAGCAACTCGGCTTTTTTTTTTCACAATGCGTCCTATCGTCATTAAGGGCCATACGCGTCCTCTCACCCAGCTTAAATTCAACCGCGAGGGTGATATTATTTTCTCTACTGGCCGTGATGGTCTTGTGAATGTGATTTACAGCGAGAACGGCCAGCGTCTCGGCACCTTTACCCACAAGGGTGCTGCCTATTCGGTTGACGTTGATCCTACAACCACTTTTGCCGTCTCTAGCTCCGCCGACATGCGCATTAACATCTGGAAAGTTCAGGACGGTGAAGTAGTGTTCGGTATGGATACCCAGTCGACCCCGCGTTTCGTTGAGTTGTCTCCTGACTCCAAACAGCTCCTAGTTGTGACCGAAGAACAAATGGGTAAACAGGGAAGCATTTTCATCTACAACCTTGACACCTCCGACCTCTCCAACCCGAAACTTGACGAGGTAAGATGCATTATTCGCAAGGAGTCGCCTTTCGTTAAGGCATGCTGGACTTATGATGGAAAACACATTATTGCCAGCCACCGTAATGGTACCGTGAGTAAAATCAACGCCGAGTCGGGCGAAGTCGAGAAGGAAAATAAAATTCACACTGAGATTATCGTGGACTTACAACTGTCCAAGGACCGTACCTACTTTGTTACTGCGTCCCGTGACAAAACTGCTCACCTCTGTTACGTCGACGACCTGGAGGTCCGCAAGACTTATTTGGGCGATGTGCCCTTCAACTCGGCCGCCATTACGCCCGTTAAGGAATATATTATTGCCGGTGGTGGTATCGATGCAAAGTCAGTTACCACCTCCTCGGATGGTCGTTTCGAGGTGCACTTCTTCCACAAACTGTTTGAGGACGACCTTGGTCGTTTGGGCGGTCATTTCGGTCCTATTAACACCATCTCTGTTCACCCTCATGGTACTTGCTACGTCTCTGGCTCTGAGGATGGTTACGTCCGTCTGAACCACTTTGATCCTTCCTACTTTGAGTTCAATTACGGCGTCCCTGCTTCCACTGCCTAAATCATATATAGCTATTCTAGCCAGGTGCTAAAACTTTTGTTTTTAACTAGCTACCCACTGCGGGTTCTGACGCTGCCGATGGAAGTTGCCCGGCCTGCGTGCCCGCTTTATTAAAATTCTCTTTGGCTCGACTTTTCCGCTCCTCCTGGACTTTGCGTTTTCTATGAGCAACAAAAAAGCAGCTCAACATTGCAGCCACAAGTGCCAGGCCTATCGCACCGCCAAGCAGACCGCCCAACACTTTGGTAGCGTCTGGATTATTGTAACTACCGTTTGAGCGAGTTGCGTTAGTGGACATATGCAAAAGCTCTAAGTTCTGCCATAGGTTTTGTATCAAAAAAAGTAGAGTTCAAAGTAGAGCGGTTAAAAAATGTCAAACCGTCCTATTCTATAATTACGTTTGTTTCATCTTAGTGGCGTTTGGCTATTATCAGCGGTTTGACTTCATACGACCCAGGTAAATTTGGCGCCATAAATGCAGAAGGCTCTCTTTCAAGCTGTATTGGCGAGCCAAGTGTGATCGTTTTAGTTGACTCTACCGAAGAACCGCCACTTCGTTGAGAAGCCGACCCATCGTCTGAACCGTCTAGCACGGGCTCCGTAAGTTGCTGATACTCATCTTTAGTGTGAAACGCAAGGTTTAAACTTGAATCACGATATGCTTCGCGTAAGTCTTCAAAGGTTGCACTCAATGCCACTTGATAACCCCCCGAGAACAAAGAACTAGTCTGGGATAGCGGGCGGGTCTGTTCGTCATCGCAAGCCGATGAAAGCTCGAAATCAAATTCTCTGGCACTATGAGACATAGCAAGAGAGTCGTTTGATTTTTGATTTTCGTCGCCGTTGATCATAAATCGACCCCTACCTCGTGGAAGAACCTGCGGAGTGATTTGTGGCACAGCTTTCTCCAGTGCTAAATTCGAAAAACTGACATTAAGCCCGTTGAACTCTAAAGGAGGCAGTAATTCCGGTGGTGAAGGCCCTCGAGAACCCGGAATACTGGTCAAGTTCGTCGTAGTAGTATTTGGACTTGCGTGGTTTGACTCCGGAACGTGTACACCTTTCTGACTTGGTGGTGGTTTGTGTAACAGTTGGTACTTGCCAAATATCGATCGGATTCGTGATTTCCGTTGGTGCTTTTGGGCTTCCAGCTCATTAGGACAGTCATCTAGCAATAGAGTGTGAGGCAAAGTGGCTTCATCCAATGAGTTATGGGCCGAATTGCGTTCCACACTCTTAACGGAAGCGTGCAAACTCGGTTGGCTAATGTGCCGAGTATGCTCCAAGGGATCTTTTCGATATGGTTCTGAAGCTGTTGGGATCGGTGGAGCTGGGCGAGGAGCTTCAACAGGCGGCCGGGCTACAACTATTGTACCATTGTTAACAGATGCCCCGATCATATCATCAATATGGCCCGATAGACGAGTTGCTACTCGCTGAGGAGGCTCTGGAGGAGCTCCAATTGCCAAAGGTGGCACATTGGATCTGTTAGTTCGTATTGATGGTGGTGTGACACTTGTACGAGGGTCTCTCAGACTGGATAATTTAGGAGATTGGAAATTCAAGTCTGCATTAAGTGGTGCATAGGGACTAGCTGGCCGGAAAAAAAGTGGTGCTGTACTGCCTCGCCTGGAAGGGTTGGTAGCATCTACGGTCACAAGCTGGGCAGATAGCATTTCACGACGGTCCACGGTTGAGAGGTGGTCGTCAAAACCATCCCTTGGATTGCTAGGTAGAGGCTTGTTAGTATTTGCCAAAGACCTGGGAGGAGACCAGTTGTAGGTACCTGCCATAGGGGCTCTGGAGTGAGGGCGGCTTCTGTTACGATGTCGGGAGTCGGCCATTTTGGACCTAGTCCAAAGGCTCGAGTACGCCTGCGAAGTTGGGCTTTGAGGATGCCCGCGAATGTACAAAATAAATGCTGCGTATGCAACCAATAAAATAGCGGCCGCTCCGAAAATACTTCCCAAGACGCAGCCAAGAACAATGCCTGCGGACGAACCCATTTGACTTTGTAGAAAAGCTGTATTTTTAAAAGCTTAACTGAAACTGGTCTGAGCAAGGATTGTCAGTTTGGAGATACACTGGGGAAGCTAAAAGTTTCTCACAATTCAAGAGGCTTTCCTACAAGAGCTATGTAAATGCAAGGGGCTTGCTGGTTTCCTGATTTAGCAGTCTTCGCCAGATTTTTAATGTGCACGTCTGGCGGCTAATTTATCGTTAGTGTTTTCGTTACGGTAATATATACTAGTAGAATATAAGTTATGACGTTTTAGGCAGGATCGATTTGATCTGGTTTTTTTTTGTTGAAGTTTTCTTTTTCTTAAGTTCCCTTGGCGAATTCCAACGCCTGCCTAAACGGGGGTAGCTGAAGCGGGTTAAAACGAGGACGGCCCCCCGGAATACGCCGCCATAAGCCCGAGCTTATCGTACTTTGAGTTTGACCGCTGGCGATTTCTAGCCATAGCGTTGGCTCCCGGGGTGCCTACGGGCGGAGAAAGCCCTGCTCTAGAGATGTTCAGCGCTTCATCATGGGTCAAACCTGACGAGTCTCTCCGGGGCCGTCGAACTGACGGGCTTCGTGCTGGTCCCATTCCACTAAAAGCGTCGGTTGCCGGGGCACTTGCTGTTACGGGGAGGGGGGCAATTGGCTCTACTGGCTCCGCAGAAGGAGCTGTGGGGATGGACATAGGTGTGGTGGCGGTTTGTCGGCTGGTAGTGGGCGAGAGCGTCTGTGACACCCAGCCAAAAAACGTCTTTCTTTGTGGAATCGCTTGAGGTGCAGTCTGTGCCATTCCAGTATCTAGCGAGCCTACAGTGCTGGCCTGTTGCTGGTCGCCGCCCATTTATAGGATGAAATCAAGCTGACTAAATTGATCAGATGATGAATGTGGGGAAATGATCCGCTCGGAGGAAATTCTCCGCTAATTTCACTACTAGACTTTGTGTGACCATGAAATTCGAGACTTATTTTATTTTTGTTTAATTGAATTCAAACCGCCTATTGAAATGGTATAACAAGAGTTTGCACCCCCTTGCTTGTCGTTAATGCCAGAGATTGGTGGGTTTGGTCAATATACAGCACTATCATTTTTGTTACCAAGGATAGTAAATCAGTTTCACATCGCGTAATATCGACAATTAAATGCTTGAGCGCCAAGTTCCCTAGGCAACTATGGATTATCATTCTAAGGTATATAGTGTGTTGCTAGCCCGCCATATGAAGCTTGCGCAATTTTGTTTGGCTGGTCCGTGAAGATCGTTTCGGCAGCTCGATCGTTAAGTCCTCGTCGACCAGCGACGAGTGGCTAAGAGCAGACGACATGGAAGATCGGGATGCTGACCGCAGGTGCGGCGATTGCAGTGGCGCCTCGGGGGACATCTGGGGCGGTAGATCATCGTCTACTCCAAGGGTCAAAACCCGACGCCCGGAATTACCATTCAAGTGATAGTTGAACAACATCGAGGTCCATTGAGCCGGTGTGCTCGCCGTATTACCCCTGCTGAGCCTTGTCGCGCGGCCATGCGGCGAAATGTTGTCGCCGTTATAGGATGCAACGCGCGAGCTAAAAGCACCAATCGTGCGGGGTGGCACACTTTCCTCTATGGTTTCAGCAAACTTTTTGTTTTCGAGGAGGCGACACACCAGGCGTTCCAGAGAAACACGGAGAGCCCGGTTGTGATTCTGCAGGGACCTCATCTCGAACTTGAGCTGCTTCAGCTCCTGACTAGCTTTCTGGGCATCAGCAATACCATCATCTACAATGGTAGATGTACTTGGTAGAGTGGTGCTGCCTGCATCGTCGTCGTCTTCGTCATTGTTATTATTCTCGTTGTCGCCTTCGTCTTCGTCGTCTTCGTTTTCGCTACCGAACTCGTCTGCCAGCGACATACCCCCTTGAATTGTTTTTTCAGCCAATAATAACTGGAAGCTCTCATTTTCCTGCTCGAGCCGGCTGTTGACGTTGCGGATCTGGCTGATCTCGTCTTTGAGCTGCTCAAGGCGAGTGCGCAGCTCGTTCACGAGCAATGTGTGGGCGTGGTGCTCCATACTTTCAGTAGGTGACGGCACAATCATCTTCTTCTGAGCGGGTGGGTGCGAGAGCTGGTCGGCCTTGGCTACGGCAGCGGCAGCGGCGTCGGCCCAAGCAATTTCCTCGGCTTGGTGTTTGGCAGAAGCGACTCGTTTTTCGCGCTTGAGTTCAGAAATTTCGTCGTTGAGCTGCGATGTTTGCTCCAGCCACTTGGTTTGCGCGTTTATATGCTCCATAGTTAGCTGGGCAAGCTCAGACTCGGTCGCCTGCTTTTGACGACGTAGCTCTTTGACTTCGGTATGCAACTGAGCTATCTCTTCGTCTTTGTCGACGATGTCTTGCTCTAGCCGGGACTGGGCCATCAGGTCCTTGTCGAGCTTAAGCTTCAAATCTTTCATGGCCTTGTTGAGGCGGCGCGTCTCCTCCATTTCGAACGCCAAAGCGTCCTCCAACTGTTGCCGACTAGAGTGCATCATCGAATCCTGCGAATTGAACACCTCAGATGCCAGACCTCTTGGGCCTATTCGTGGAGGCGGGTGTGGGTAACTTGGTTGGTTTTGCTGCATGGTTGGCGAATTCTAAAACTCTGTGTCTCAGAGCTAACTGCGATGTGAGGATCCAGAAATAGTCCTTCTATGACGGTACACAAGTCAAGGACTATGCGCCGTTTGAGTATGAGATCACACGAAAGGGGACCGTAATCAGAGGCTTCTCAATTACGAAGAATTCTCTCAAAATTCTCGAGTCTTGTCAACCAGTGCCAAGCCTTATTTATTGAGATCTGTCCTGCCCAACTCAGCTCTGGTTACAGTCGTGATGACAAACAGAGGGACGTATATCCCCGCATGTGCGTCTCGACCTGAACTCAAACTCTGATTAAGATTGTCTTTACTGGAGAGACCAGAAATCCAGAAATAGTCTCCCGGTTTGTAAGATGTGGCTTTTTTCTATTGGCGGCTTATTGAGGCGATTTTTATTGGTGACGGTGTTTTCTGCTCTGTGCCTGATTTTCTGTGTCCAAGGCGCCTAAACTGCCAAAACCCCTTCCCACAACTCCCATTTAAGTCTGGCTTAAGGGCCGCTCTGAACCCGTCACCAAGCTTTATGGCCAGAATCACCAGGATTACGTCACTAAGCTCAAAAAGTCACCGCGGCTGTAATAATACTAAATAATATGGGGGTGCGGAGACAAAACGGGAACTACCTTTTCGTATCTTCTTGTGATTAACATTTCCATCGTTCGTAGAGTGAATTGTTAGATAGGTTTTACTGATTCCCATTAATCTATCCCCGCGGAACGTCAGATGATCAGTAATTTTGCTCAAATGGAAAACTGCTCAGTATCATGCAGATCAGAAAGTCAAGTCTTGGAGTAGACATTGGGCGAACCCGGTAAATGAGGGCTGCGAAATTTGAATAGTAGTGTTTTGTTATATTTCTGAATTGGTCTAGTTAGTAAATAACCTCGGATATCGAATCTGTAATCTGCTTGGACCGTTATGGTCTTCATGAGCGCCTGATGCAAGTAATGCATGAACCTTGAGCACTTTTGAGCAGTTTGAAGAGACTCTTATATAACTCCAGCCGCTTTGCCGGAATTTCATCCCACGAAACGCAAAATGGATAACATGTCTGGAATGGATATGGCCAGCTCTATGTCGTCTATGGCTGCGGCTATGGAGACTATGTCAATGTCTATGGCTTCGATGATGTCGATGTCAATGTCGATGCCCCCGGCTCACGACCACTCGGCCATGGCGACTCCGACTGCATCTATGGACATGGGTTCTATGTCTATGGGTTCTATGGCAACTATGGCTTCTATGGCTTCTATGTCTATGGCTCCCGCAGCCACTGCTTCGAGCGGTCATCATGGTATGAGCGGCATGGGCATGGGAAACGGCTGTAAAATCAGTATGCTTTGGAACTGGAACACAATTGATGCATGCTTTATTTCGACCGGTTGGCATATCACCACCCGTGGAATGTTTGCTGGCACATGTATCGGTGTGTTCTTCTGGGTAATTGCCATTTGCTTGGTGCAGCGCTTACACCGCGAGTTCGATCGCTTCATCTACCGCCAATGGCAGGAGAAGAATGGCATTGTTGGCTGTTCCCAGGCCACTGAGGGCAGCAAGGACAGCACTTCTTCACCCTCCCGAAGCAAGTTTGCCATGTTTGTCGAAGAGATCGGCCCTACACGGACTACTTTCCGGCCAAACATTTGGCAACAATTTGTGCGGGCATGCTTATTCACGCTTGAGTTTGGTGCTGGATATCTACTGATGTTGATGGCAATGTACTACAATGGGTACGTTTTGATCACTATGTGGTTGGGTGCACTCTTTGGTTACTTCTTCTTGGGCTCGGACACTGCTGGTGGAAACCCCGGTACTCCTCAAAAGGCCACGTGCTGTTAATAAAAATGACTTATAATCAAATTAGTCCTATAGTTTAACAATATATTTATCCGTTAATTTCACAATCACTTCTTTCTAATCAGTGATTAGCCTGCAAAATATGTGCATGCCCAAACCGTAGTTTCTAATCAGGGTTAGGTCGATTATCCACCTTTACCCACAACTTGGTTAGGGCTTAGGGCTGATAGACCCATTCCCAAACTATCACTATTCAACTCAGTCGTCGCTCAGGTCCATATCCACCCACAGTAATGAAGGTTTCCAACCAGGTGTCGAGCTCGCGCAGCAAGTCTCGCAAGGCCCACTTCACTGCCCCTTCGTCGGTGCGTCGCGTCATTATGTCCGCTCCCCTCTCCAAGGAGCTGCGCGAGAAGTACAAGGTCCGCGCTCTGCCCATCCGGAGAGACGACGTTGTCCAGGTCGTCCGTGGTTCCCACAAGGGCCGTGAGGGCAAGGTCACCTCCGTCTACCGTCTCAAGTACGCCGTTCAGATCGAGAAGCTCGTTAAGGAGAAGGCCTCTGGCGCTGGTGTCCCTCTGAACCTGGCTGCTTCCAACCTCGTTATCACCGAGCTCAAGCTTGACAACGACCGCAAGGCCATCCTCAAGCGCAAGGGCGGTGTTGACGCTGAGTAAAGTGTAATTTGCATGGTCCTCCTCTACGTCTTTCTATATAACGGTGTTTTTCCGAAATAAAAAAATCTAGGTCTTAGTTGACATTTCATAATCACCACCCAATGGGCCTCTTGACGATTTTGCGAAAACAGCAGCTCAAAGACCGACAAATACGTGTGCTCATTTTGGGCCTTGACAACGCCGGTAAAACCACAATTGTCAACAGGCTGCTAAGGGAGCCCGTTGGAAACGTGCACCCAACATTGGGGTTCAGCATTAGAACCGTTCAACGCGGATCTCTGACGCTGAATGTATGGGATGTTGGTGGTCAAAAGTCTCTCAGGCCGTTTTGGCACAACTATTTCGAGAAAACAGACTGTTTAGTATGGGTTGTTGATGCTACAGATTCAAGCCGTATCCAGGACTGTAAAAATGAGCTTCATGCTACTCTAAACGAAGACAGATTAGCGGGCGCTGGGCTATTGATCCTCGTAAACAAAATGGATGCGGTCAGCGGTGCCGATGTGGTAGACAACATTCAGGCTGAGCTTCATCTCGATGAATTAGGCCGTCACCAATATAAAGTGCTGGGGTGCTCGGCTTATACTGGACTCAACATTGAAGAAGGATTCGACTGGGTGGTTGAAGAAGCCAAACAGCGACTATTTATTTTGTAGACTACTTTTAAGACTGTAGGGGCCCAAGTAGTGGTTAGTCATGGAACTCTATAACGAGGATGATCTCTTTGAAGACGCCGAGGACGATAACGAAGAGAATGAGAATCCTGTGGAGGCTGGAGATGAAGTAGGTGAAACTGGAGAACAGAATAGTGGAGATGATATGGAGATTGACGACGACGCCGACGACGATGGTGACGACGACGATGAGGAAGATGACGATGAGGAGGAGGATGAAGAGGTCGAAGCGGTTGAATCTAAACCTTCCAGCGAGGAAATTGAGGTTGACGCAACAGAATTCAAGTCGCGTTACCCAATTCAACCCGACAAATCGCTACTGGATGCAAAGGTTTACGACGTTGTGCCGACCATGGCCTTTGTCCACGGCTGTTCTGTGTTCAGCATGGACGCGTCGTGGGGTGGAAAATGGCTATTTACAGGCGGAGAAGATGGGTTTATTCGGCGATATAATTTGGCCGAGACAGTTAATGGCAAACAGACCCTGACCGTAGGCCAGCGGCACGCGTTTTCGGACTCGGTGACCAAAGCAGGAGTTCTAAGCTCCTACTTTGAGAATGAACAACCTCTGGCTAAGGAAGAGTACAAGGCCGATCCAGATGGTAATTACACTCCAACTGTCTCGCCAGTTTTTTCGCTCGCCGTACAGAGCGAGGCTCTTTGGCTGTGCAGCGGCCTGCAGAGCGGTGGTATCTCGATAATAAGTACGCGATATGGTGAGGGCACTATCATAGCCTACTTAGATGGCCACAAAAGTCCAGTGAGTGAACTCACGTTGTCTGGACCCGAGACGCACTTGCTCAGCGGTTCGTGGGACAAGACGGTAGCTTATTGGGACCTGGACACGGGGAAAATCGTACAGTCCTATGCCCACATGAATGGACAGGTGTCAACGCTGGCGTGGCAGCCTGTGGGGGGACCACTGGTGCAGCCTGATGACGACAGATCGATGGGATCGCTCTTTGGCAGTGACGAGGAGGGCGGAGACGAGAATGAGCAGGCCACAACCCAACGTGAACGCGAAAATACCGGTACATCGTTCTTAACAACCACCATGACCGGCCATGTCGATGTATGGGATACAAGATCTTCTGCAGTCTGTCTGCAAACTGCCGGATCCAATGCTCCGCCGTGGTGTATGTCGGCCTGCTGGTCAGTTGATGGCCAATTTATCTACGCCGGACGCCGTAACGGCACAGTGGACGAATACGATGTAAGAAAGGCATCTTCGCCTGTCCGGTCACTCAAATTCCCGCAAATCTCAGGCGCAGTAACCTGTGTGCTCCCTATGCCCAACGGGCGGGGGCTAATGTGCGCCTCGAGCGATAACGTCCGGTTGTATGATCTCAAAGCCAGCGATAAGCGCACGCCTTTTATTCTGGTGCCCGGATTCCACGGGTCGACTATTGGCCGTATGTATTTGGATCCCTCGAGCCGCTATTTTGTCACTGCAAGCGGCGGCCGGGGTTGGTTAGAAGGCGGAGGCGACGTGGTGCTTGGCTATGAAATCAGTGCGGATGCCTGATGGGCATTCTATGGACGACGACGCTGTAAAAACAGAGCAAAGACGACAATTGCGACCGTGAATGCCAGCCGGCGCCCGCTCGACCGTGGATGGCTAAGTTCTTGTAGTGAGCGGCGGGCTTGTGCCTCCGAGATATGTGGCCCTGTTTTGAGAGCTGAGTGTCTCGAAAGCTTGCGGAAAGCCGGTAGCTTTGAGAGCGGGTAGCGTACACGCAGCGTGTCTACTGCTCTAAACAGTGTGTCTGGCTCAAGGCCGTTTAGGGACCCGCCCAACCGGCTGAGCACTGAATGGACCACTTCAGCAGGCTCATCGGTAGTTTGCTCGACAATTGCGTCCCGCCTAGCCACGAGAACAACTGTGTATAGATAAATAATGTATCCTAGTCCGTACTGACGGACTTTCTCCTGTACAGTTTCCAGCACTGCCCGGTCGGTTGTGTCGTGAGCAAAAAGCGTTAGCAAAGGCGCGAGGGCGAAATGTGGCTCCGGCGCTCGCTTCATCACCGCTCCCAGTCGAGCATCCGCTACCCGAGCCAGCTCTGGGACTAGCGCCAATACCTTGAGCGTTGGCTCCAGCGTGGGTGTCATAAAGTCTCGGAGGCACTGTAGAGACAATTCTTCCAGGTCGCCGTCCGTGGCACACAGGGCAGCGACATCGTGGTACCCCTGGTAATAGTGCAGATCAGGATTGGCTTCAAGCACAGTGCATATACGATCTAGCACCACTGGTTTCTGCTCCTTGCTCAGCTTAGTGCGGTCGACATCCCGCCGCGCTTGCTCGCGAAACTCCATGACCTAAGCTAGAACAAATGAAGAAGTTGGGCAGAGGCCGGTTTAGTACTGTCGTTGAAATCGAAGGGCTGGCGGTTAAAATTATTGACATTGACGACCAATGTGCACCTCATAGCTACCGGGCAGAACTCAAGGCTTTGGAAATGGTTCGGGGACACGAGAATATTGTCGAAATGATAAAGTACGAAGTGGACAAGGCAAAATTCGAGCCAGAATGCCGAATATACATGCCGCTTTACCCACTAACCCTCGATCATGTTTTGTTTACTCACTCAAAGGCTAGTTTCCCGCCGGGATCAGGCTGGCGCAACTGCTTGGCATTGGATCGTGTCGCAGAGATTGGCTTAGCTCTAGCCAAGGCGCTGGCATTTGTGCACAGCCAGGGAATAATCCACCGTGACATCAAACCTGAGAATATTTTGTTTGCAACGGAAAACTCACCGCCAGTCATAGTTGATTTTGGAATTGCCTGGGTGCCAGATATGGGCGAAGTGCCCAAAGTATGCGACGTTTCGACCGCCGAATTCCGGGCGCCGGAACTTTTGGTCGGGAAACCCTATACTAATGCAATTGATGTGTGGAGCTATGGATGTGTGATTGCGAAACTCGTTAGCCCAAACAGCACGGCGTTATTTTCGCCCTACCGCTCAGATATTTTTCTGCATGGTCAACAGCAGGAACCACTGCCAGAGTTTCGCGGATTTGGCAGTATAATAAATGCAATTTTGAACTTAAACCCAGCTAGTCGTCCATCTGCTGCGCAGATTGCCGAGCAATTTGCCAAGCAATGCGAGCAGCTGACGGCTGGCTGACAGCCAGCTAATGGTATATTTGGCAGAACTTTGTGCGACCGCTTTTACATCCCACGACCGCGCAGCCGCGAAATGGCGAGTCGCCAACTTTGATTAGATGCACGCACTGCCCGCAGTAAACGTGACCACAGCTTCGATAGTAAATTCGTGCCGACAGTGCCCGGGCTGTTTCGGGCAACGAGGAATCACCAATCCCCAGTTCATTTTCGCACGCCGCACAGACACATTTAGCATTGTTCGTGGCACTGTTTGTGAATCCCTCGCGAACTTGCTCGGGCTTTTTAGGCAGCTTAAGCGAGCTCAAGTCTGGCGGTTTATGGTTATCAGTTTCGAGCAGCGAGTTTGCAATTGCCATAGACAAATCTTCGTTGTGGACGGGAAAATTGCGTAGTGAGATAGCATGTTGCCGTTGCGAAGCTATGCGTCTCTCGACAATCCGGCGCTGCTCTCGAAGCAAATTAGCAATCTCCGCGTGAGACCCAGCTCCGGGTCCTGTGTGCCCTGCAGAACCAAACTCATGGCTTTCCTCGACACTTGCTAAGAAATCCAGCACATCCAAAGGCATGCTGTCGTCATCGTGTGAGCCATCAGCGGTCCTCCACGCACCGTCGTCTTCTGGATGTGCAGTGTATATTTGCGAGCGCTGGTTGTAGCGCCCCTGGCTCCATTCAGTTCGGGGGCGAATCGGTGGCCATCTTGTATTTATATAAGGCCGTGCATTCATGGTCGTATTGGGCCTGCCCAAAACCGGCATGCCGGGCCGCAGCAGCCTTCGGCGTAGCCGTTCTGTTCGTTCTTCCGTCGTGAGTTGGTGTGATCCGACCACTTCAATATCATTCTCGCTAGATTGACCGGAGGGTTCTGACGGCTGATGGCCATTTGAGCCAGATTGACGGCTTGGGATTCGTGTCCAGCCGAATGGTCGAGTTCGTCGTTGTCCCAAACGAGCACGCTGAGTACCTGGCGGCAGAGATCGCACCATGACTTCCTCCACATCGTTATCGTCTTGTGGAGGGTCTGGATCGTCGGTTAAGTCAACAATGTCGTGTGCTGTTGGCGTCATTGGCGAAATTTGCATATAAATGGACTTGTTATTGCCAGCAATAACCGAGTAATTTTAGGCCAAGATGGACGAACCCAGTAAGATTTGTTTAAACAGTGAGGTAACCACTTGCGCCTCCGATTATGTTTTGAATCAAACCTCAGCTAAATATTAGTTACTAATTGCCTGCCGGAACAGAGAGGGCCCTTGATTACATGATATTTTTTGAGAAGGGCGTAATTCTAGCCCGTTTCAAATCTTGACTAGGGCTTTGCCCTAATGTCCCATACTCGCTCCTTAGTATTTCACTCCCCTCGAAAGACCTTCTCAACCAAAATGTCTCACCGCAAGTACGAGCAGCCCCGTCACGGTTCGCTGGCCTTCCTCCCCCGCAAGCGCGCCGCCTCCCACCGCGGCCGTGTTAAGTCGTTCCCTCGCGACGACAAGACCAAGCCCGTTGGTCTGACCGCCTTCCTTGGTTACAAGGCTGGTATGACCACCATCGTCCGCGATCTTGATCGCCGTGGCTCCAAGATGGACAAGCGTGAGGTCGTTGAGGCCGTCACCGTTGTCGACACCCCTCCCATGGTCGTCGTCGGTGTTGTTGGCTACGTTGAGACCCCCCGTGGTCTGCGTTCGCTGACCACCGTCTGGGCCGAGCACCTTTCCGACGAGGTCAAGCGTCGCTTCTACAAGAACTGGTACAAGTCTAAGAAGAAGGCTTTCACCTCTTACGCCAAGAAGTACGCTGATGGTGCCGCTTCCGTCGAGCGCGAGCTTGAGCGCATTCGCAAGTACGCTACCGTCGTCCGTGTTCTTGCTCACACTCAGATCCGCAAGACCCCCGTCGGCCAGAAGAAGGCTCACCTCGCTGAGATCCAGATCAACGGTGGTTCCATTGCTGACAAGGTCAACTGGGCCAAGGAGCACTTCGAGAAGACCGTTGATGTTTCTTCTGTCTTCGAGCAGGACGAGAACATTGACGTCATCGCCGTTACCAAGGGTAAAGGTTACGAGGGTGTCACTGCCCGTTGGGGTACCAAGAAGCTGCCCCGTAAGACCCACCGTGGTCTGCGTAAGGTCGCCTGTATCGGTGCCTGGCACCCGGCCCACGTCCAGTGGACCGTTGCTCGCGCTGGTCAGGACGGTTACCACCGCCGTACTTCCATCCACCACAAGGTTTACCGTGTTGGCAAGGGTGATGACAAGGCTAACGCTTCCACCTCTTTCGACCGTACCGAGAAGACCATCACCCCCATGGGTGGCTTCGTTCGTTACGGCTCTGTTAACAACGACTTCCTGATCATCAAGGGCTCTATCCCCGGTGTCAAGAAGCGGGTTGTTACTCTGCGCAAGTCCCTCAAGGTTCACACTTCTCGTCGTGCTACCGAGAAGGTTGAGCTCAAGTGGATCGACACCGCGTCTAAGTTCGGTAAGGGTCGCTTCCAGACCGCTGCTGAGAAGACTGCTTTCCAGGGCACTCTTAAGAAGGATCTTTAAATCAGTTTCCCTTGATCTAGTAGTTTTATAGTTAAATAATACCCGTCTTCTCCCAAAAAGAAAAAGGGGTCGCTCGGGTTTTCCATTTGGCATATTAGTGACCAGAATGAGCACGCTACGCACGGAATTTTCGCTCGAGGTTGGCAAAATCAATAACTTCCTCGAGATCTTGTATTTGCCGACGGTAAACTTCGCTGTCTGAAGCCGAATCAGGCGCCAATATCCCAAAAACCTGTGCCCAGCTCGGCTCGGCATGCTGCGCCCGTTTTCGGCTATATCGAGGGTTCTGTAGTGGCGTCGCTGGTTCTGCTGATCTTTTGAGTTTTTGTCGATTTATTGGCGAGCTGTGCTTGGATTTCGGCGTATTACTGCGCAATGCTAGCACCTGGCGTGTATCTTCAAGATGGTGCATTGAAGTAAACAAAGCTGACTACACTGAATTAAGTAGATCGTCAAATTGACGACTGGACGGAAATGTTGGAATCGTGAATAGATAGAGAAATAGAATAGGAAGACGGTCACATTATCGGAAGGTAGATGCTAGGTATGTTGAAACAGAAAAAAGATGGACACAAACCGCAAACTACTTCTTGCTAGCACCCATTTTGGCAGTCAAAAACTCATTGATTTGCTGTTGGACGCTGAGGATATCTGCACGCAGTTTTCCCATGGGACGCGACTCGTCAGGCACAGTACATGCGTCTCTTGATGTATCTTTGGGGATTTCCGTCCCAGGAGTGAACGTTTTAGTGTCTTCTGGCCCGCGATAAACTGCGTTCATGATGACTGATGCAGACTACTTAATTGACTTGGGAATATAGTAGATAGACACTACAGACGTTGCTACGTCGAAAATGGTCGGCGTTTGTCCTGGCCGGGCCACGGAGGTAATTTTGGAATCATAGCTTTCGGTAGACAAAATGTGGGGTCAATCGGCTCTAAGTTTTCGAAGCCTAACAGCGACAATCCAGCTAATCCAAAGATCGTATGAAACACATCCGGCTCATCGCCTTTTCGATCGGCAATTCCGCCCGACTCTTCGTCCTGCGCATCCAAAATAAATCCCCGCAACTTTTCACCGTCAATCCAATTCAGATGACCCAGCATCGCCAGCGATGAGAGCACCCACCAACTATAACAAACATCGGGCAGTTTCTCGGGACGCCCATTGAGCCCACCCTCAGGCACTTGGCGCTCACTGAGCCACACAGCAGCAGCCTCAACATCAATCGCGTCTAGTCGTCCCAGAATATCAAGTGCAGCCACCACTGTGAAGATTTGGGCCGAGTGACTCTCGGCGCCTGGCCGGAGACCAAAACCACCATCAAAATTCTGGCATGACGCCAAGAACTCTACGGTGCGATCAACAGTGTCAGAAATTATATCCAACTTGCCCAAAATACACAAACACTGGATTGCAGTGTAAACTAGCCGGGTATCGACCTCTCCGTACTTGTCGCCGACAAATTCGCCGCCCGGTCTGCGTAAACTGGCAATAAACTCAGCAGTTTTCGCGCTGTCAATGCGGTCCAGAGCATCTTCCATGAACAGAATTTGCACCGCACTAAGTGTATACAGAACGTGCGGATCGTGATTCGGATGAGCACCAAACCCGCCATCGGGGTGCTGGCAGGACAAGACAAAGTCCACTACACCATCACGGGGAAGAGCTTCGGGCGCTCCAAGCATATGAAGCGCAGTAAGACCCCAGTATAGACCACTCATCCGTAAATGAGCGGTCATAGAGTACTGCAACGAGTCTTTGTGAGCATCCAGGCTCGTAATGTACTTTATATGCTTGTCACGGTAGAGCATTTCTAAGCCAGAAATCTCCCACGGGATACTTTATAGTGCCTTAAGCTTGAACCACATATATATTTAACTAACCTCCTTTTTCACATGCTTGCGCGAACGCACATTCTTGTTGAAACTCTCGACACGCTCGCTATTATCACGAGCACTTTTCGATAGAGCCAGCACATTATTGAGTGACTGCTTCCATGCTCCCAAACGCTTTTCGATTTCTTCCCAGTGCTCGGTCGTGAATTCGCCAACGGGACTCACTTGTTCAATCGAAAGTTCCTGCTTAAACTGATCCATACGGGCTTTGATCAAGCCAGCCTTGATAGCGTCAATGGCAAGAATCTCCACCCGGGAAACTTCGACGCCAGTGGCCTTGCTGATTTCAGCATAAGGAAGCGAACGCTTGGATCCAGCAAGCTTGGTAAGAGCAAGAACCTGGGCTTTCGCGGTAATAGCTTTGTTAGAAGCAGCCGGCAGGGTCGAAAAGGTGGCGTAATCACCAGTCGAGACTGCCTGCAAAGCAGAATGCAAATCGGCATTAGATTTGGCCAACTCCTGGACACTGGGTAGAGCAAGCAGCTCGTCAAAGTCATAAACAAACGTGTTTTCCAAAGCGTTCTGAATAAGCTGAGCGGTCAAATCGCTCGAAGCACCGCCGGCCTTCGCTGCGGCGAAAAGCAGGTCGTAGCTGTGTTTGGGGGAAATATCATCCAAAAGCCCCACAAGCTTTGTGTAGATCTCAGTCTTGCCATCCTCGGGAACGCTCCACTCGTCGAGCCACTGCGGAAGCTGAGAGAGCTGAGGGACAAGCTGGCTGATAGTGCCCGCAGCAGCCGAAAAGTCCACAATCTTGCTGAAAACGTCAAACCTGAAACGCGAGTTGCGGGGCATAATACTGAAAAGATTGCCCAAAATTGCCAAAATAACCAGCTGGTGAGCGCTGCTCTCGGGAATCTCACTGGCCAGGTTAGATAGAATAACAGGCATCAGCGCTCCAAAATCAGGAGCCTGTGACAAAACAAACAACAGCATGTTATAACTAGCCTCAAGTTCGTTTAGAGGGCCCTTGAGAAGACCAGCAGAGCCTTCTGCCAATGCAAAGTACAGCTCCTGTTGTTGAGCAGGCTCCTCGGTAGCGGTAAGCTCAGCAACGAGCTGCAACAGAGGTCCCTCCTGTTCCTCTCCGTTGAGATGATCAATATAACCTGCAATGTCGGCCATGTTATCGGCCAAATCGCCGTCAACAATCATGTACCCTTGGTCCATTGAAAATATTTCACAAGGTGACTTAGTAACACCGGCCACACTATGAAGTCTGAATACAGCCATGGTCAAAATACCAAAATTAAAAAGAAATGAAAAAAGTCTTTATTCAAAACTATCAGGAATAAATGTGTTCAAAGTGAATAGATCAAATATTTTCGCGATCATTCTTTACGATTTAAATAGAGTTAGTACTTTGGGGCTACTATCGAAATATCACATCGCAAAACTTGGAAGTGACAATTAGCCGGAGCCTAAACCAAAAAAATGAAAGTGGTTATTGGTATAACGTGCTAAATTTATAGTGTCAGTTGCGCCAAAGTGTAAATGGGAAAACTCGTTGTCTACTCCTGGTGAAACTACAGCCTTTGAGTACAGTGACCTCGTAAAATGATAGCAACTAACAGAATGGACACAAGCACAGTTTAACGAAATATTTAGTTTGTTAGATCTTATTGCAGCAGCGGGTATTCATGACCTCAACCGAACGGTTGAACTGCTGGTTAGATGCAGGGACGTCCATGGCTGGGTTCTCCTTAAAGAACCCATTAGGGTGCAAGCCAACAGAGATTCGCTCCATAGGCATAATAGGCCAGTCCTCAATACGAGGATGGTGAGTCAAACCAAAGGAGTGCCACAGAACAACGTCCTCATTCCGCACAGCATCGTTGCGGTCAACAGCATCCTTGACACCGCCGCGCTCAATAGCAGCCTGATTTGTCCAGACACCACCGCCAAAGAACTCATCATCAGTGTGCTTGGTGACCCAGAAATGGTGGGTGGCAAACTGGGCGCGACTGCGACAGAGCGTACCCTCTGGTGCCATCAAAAGGGCCGAGGGGACCGCAGAGAGTTTGTAACCAACCGGAGACATTGTAATGGGGTTGATCTTGTTCTCGTTGATGATCTTGATGAACCGATTTACTGACTGGTCACAGTCAAAGGCCGAAGAGCGCTCAACGTACTTTGTGTCATTGTAGAAGCCAGTGCCATGAGGGTTAATAGCATCTAGCTTATCGAGCTTGGTCTCACACACTGCAATGGTGTTCTTGTGGCCATCAACAGCAGGGTCAATGCGCATAGAGAAAATGTGCTGGTGAGACGAAGCAAAAACCGAGGGCGAAATAACGGTGCCCCACTTGCTCTTCTTGCCAGGGTCAATGTACTGAGTCGAAACAATACCAGTGGCCCGAATCTCAAGCTCAATATTGGCAGCCTGATCAAGGTGCCAAGCGAAAATGTATTCGTAGTTAGCAACAGTCAGAATAGTCTGCACAACCAAAATGCGGCGACGAGCCACCCGCGGGACATTGGTTCGGTAGTTTGTATGCTTGTACAAAATACCGTCATCCTGCTCGTGCATGCAAACTACATTCTTGCGAGTCTCGATAGTACCGTCACCATGCACCAGGTTGGCATCAAAGTACTTGATAGTACCCAAGCAGTCACAGCCTAAGGCCAATGAGTTGGCCGAATATCCAGCGCCAATGTCACCCAGGTCGAAAGCCTGCTTGCGGTGCAGGGGAGGGCGGGGATCACCGTAGGGCACGGTCATCTCGGAAACTGATAAGCGGTAGAAAGTCTGGCGGCCGTCGTAGCGAACATCGTGCAGAACGAGACCCTCACGAGGATTGAAACCAACGCGAAGATCCCACTTCTGCCACCGCACACGAGTTCCATCAACACTAAACGAGGGGCCGTCAGGTTGAACTACATTGTATGCCTTGAGATCCTCACGGAGAGGCAGATCCGGACGGATTTCCGGAAGGTAGTTGCGAGACTCAAGAGTTTCAACAACCGACTGTTCGGGGTTCCGGGTGTTATAATTGATTTCAACTGCATCGTCGCCGTCACCACCCGATGCGCACCAATCAATACGGGCCAGCTTACACTCAGCCAAATCATACACAGGTACGAAAGGCAGAGGGAAAGCGTAAATATTACTATCGGCGTGGTTGTTGGCAGGATCACGCATATACATCAAAAACATGACGTAGCGAGGCTGTGCCATATGGGAATCACATCCGTAGATCCAGCCATCGGGCGCAACATGGCCCATGAGCTCGTCAGTAACACC
Organism: Wickerhamiella siamensis; assembly: GCA_030571815.1. Taxonomy (NCBI): domain Eukaryota; kingdom Fungi; phylum Ascomycota; class Dipodascomycetes; order Dipodascales; family Trichomonascaceae; genus Wickerhamiella; species Wickerhamiella siamensis. Next base: position 273,316 of record JAJLYV010000009.1, read on the forward strand.
GCACTTTTTCAAAGCGTCGATAACCGTAGAGTCTTTGAGGAGCTCCTCGGCGAACGGAGTGATCTCCATGTAGTCCATGGGCAAGTGACTACCTTTGGGGAATGCTCGACGCTGCACGACCTTCTCGTCGTCAAGGTTGAACCACATCTCTTCGGCATTACGATCCTCCAAGATGTAGTAGACGCAGTAGGCAATACGTGGAGGCGGAGCAATTGGCTTGCCAGCATGAAGAGCATCCAGAAACTTTACCATGAGCTTCTTAGGTGGCTCCTGGGCCTGGACATTCTTGATGTGCAAGTTCTTTCCCTTGTGCTCGCGACGAAGCAGGGCAACCGCCCGTTTGCATTCGGCGACAGTAAGCTGGTCGAGAGGATGGACAAAAGTGGTCGACTCGGAATGCTGCTCCATAGTATTCGAATTGTGGTTTATTGAGAGGGGATCGAAGGGTTTTTATATTCGAGATTCACACTGAAGAGGAGTATAGCCGTTGAAAAGATAACGGTGTCGTTTAGTCCCAAAAAGGAAAGTGTTCCCATGGTATCGTATATACAGCATTTTCAAATGATAACGACCTGTAGGAAGGCATTTTCTGGGCCTATTGATCCCGTTCTGTCGAGAACTTACCATTATTTTTGTCCTTCATGCCGATATTTGGCATTTCTTCCGTCGAATCACCCTGGAAGCGGTCAATCGGTTAGGTGAATATTAGGGTTATGTAGTCAGATCTGCAGTGTTAAGTGTGATAAGATATGAAATTAGCTAATGTTTGCAGAGGACCGCCTGGTCGCGTAATAAAGCCGGTAAAATAATAGAAAGCTCCTTTGACATAACAGTTACTTCCGGAATTAGATCGGAGAGTCGTGGAGAACATCCTAGAAGCTAATGGGTACGGCATGAGCCACAGGAGACTGCCCTACACCAAGGTGACTGAATTGTCCCACCGATGCCCCATCGTTCTATATTGATAATCTAATGCACCTGGTTAACCCTCCAAACTCAATAGCTCGTCTGGAGTATAACCTAAAAACCTCAGGTTTGTGGTTTGTGTCATGGCTCAAAACGACATCCCCGCAAAACGCCATACCCTATGCGCACCAATGAACCTCCCAAGATATAGTGCAAAGGACCAAATAAATCGCGGTTACTGCCTATGTAGCTACACGCATGAAAATATAAATTATGTCTGTTTAGATTTTATTGCAGCAGCGGGTCTTCATGACCTCAACAGACCGGTTAAATTGCTGGTTGGAAGGAGGGACATCAATAGCCGGGTTCTCAGTGAAGAAGCCATAAGGATGCAAGCCCACAGTGATCTTCTCCAGAGGCATGACAGGCCAGTCCTCAATACGCGGGTGGTGCGTAAGGCCAAATGAGTGCCACAGTACAATGTCCTCATTTCTGACGTCCTCCTTGCGGTTGATAGCATCCTGGACACCACCGCGCTCAACAGCGGACTGGTTGGTCCAGATACCACCGCCGAAGAACTCGTCATCAGCGTGTTTGGTGATCCAGAAGTGGTGCTTAGCAAACTGAGCGCGGTTGCGGGCAATAGTACCTTCGCGAGCCATGATCAGAGCCGAAGGGCATGCAGACAACTTGAAACCAACAGGGTCCATCGTAATCGGGTTGATCTTGTTCTCGTTAATGATCTTAATGAAGCGGTTCACCGACTGATCAGCATCCAGAGCAGAGGACTTCTCGACGTAGGTCGTGTCATTGTAGAAACCGGTGCCGTGAGGATTCACAGCGTCAAGAGGGTCAAGCTTGGTATCACATACAGCAATGGTGTTCTTGTGGCCATCAACAGCAGGGTCAATGCGCATAGAGAAAATGTGCTGGTGAGATGCAGCCAGAACCGAGGGCGAAACAATAGTGCCCCACTTGCTCTTCTTGCCAGGGTCAATGTACTGAGTCGAAACAATACCAGTGGCCCGAATCTCAAGCTCAATATTGGCAGCCTGATCAAGGTGCCAAGCGAAAATGTATTCGTAGTTGGCGACAGTCAAAATACTCTGCAGAACCAAGATACGGCGGCGGGCAACCCGGGCGACGTCAGTGCGGTAATTAACATGCTTGTACAAAATACCGTCATCCTGCTCGTGCATGCAAACAACGTTCTTGCGGGTCTCAACAGTACCATCGCAGTGAACCAGGTTGCCATCAAAGTACTTGATGGTACCCAAGCAGTCGCAGCCGAGGGCAAGAGAGTTAGCGGCATAACCGGCACCAATGTCACCCAGATCGAAAGCCTGCTTGCGGTGCAGAGGAGGGCGGGGATCACCGTAGGGCACGGTCATCTCGGAAACTGATAAGCGGTAGAAAGTCTGGCGGCCGTCGTAGCGAACATCGTGCAGAACGAGACCCTCACGAGGATTGAAGCCAACGCGAAGATCCCACTTTTGCCACTGGACGCGGGTGCCGTCAATGCTGAAAGAGGGGCCTTCAGGCTGGACAACATTGTAGGGTTTGAGATCTTCGCGGAGAGGCAGATCCGGACGGAGCTCAGAGTAGTACTCGCGAGGCTCGAGGGTCTCAATGACGGGCTTCTGGGGGTTCCGGGTGTTGTAGTTAATCTCAGTGACGTCGTCACCATCGCCACCGGTGGCACACCAGTCGATACGGACGAGCTTCTTCTCCAGAACGTCGTAGACGGGCACAAACGGCAGAGGGAAGGCGTAGATGTTGGACTCTGCGTGCTGAGACTTGGGATCGCGCATGTACATCAAGAACATGACAAGACGAGGGAGAGCCTCGTTAGAATCACAGCCATACATCCATCCGTCAGGAGCAACACCTTCAATGCTATCAATGCCGCATTTCTTCAGGGCCTCCTTGACTTTGGGCTCGACAAGAACGAGCTCCTCGATCTTGTCGCTTTCCGGCTGGTCCATGGGCGGGTGAGTGCCAGAGGCAAATGCACGACGCTGAACAATCTTTCCAGTCTCGAGATTGAACCACAGCTCCTCAGCCATACGCTCCTCAAGAACATAGTAAACGCAGTAGGCGATACGAGGAGGTGGGGCAATCGGCTGGCCAGCATGCAGAGCGTCAAGATACTTGATCATTAGCTTCTTAGGGGGCTCCTGGGCCTGGACACTCTTGATGTGCAGCGTCTTGCCTTCGTGCTCATGGCGAAGAAGAGCAACGGCCCGCTTGCACTCCTCGACTGAGAGCTGATCAAGGGGGTGAGTAAAAGTGGAAGTGGTGGCTTGATTCTCCATTGGAATAGATTGAAATAGAGAACTGTTACAACCGTTTTTTCAAAGAATCAAATCCTATAGTTTGACAGACGAGGGGGGGGCGCTTTTATATTCTCCGCCCTTATCGAATCGTGCATAATTCAACCATTGGAAAAGTGCGGTAAGGGCACCACCCTGATTAGGCAAGTTGTTCCGCTTCTAAGGTTTTTAAAAATCGCTGAGCGATAATACCCTTGCCAGTATAGTGCGGTGCGGGGCTGATTCTAGGTTCTATCGGAGGCGAAAGAGGTTGTGGGGGAGCTGAAAGTATACTGGGTGCATTCGACAGCTAGAATACCCCACAAAAACCGTTTTTTTTTACTTTAACTACACCTCCCAAGCTTCGACTTTCTCCCATCCAAGGTAAGGGTACAGAACCACTAGTTATTCATAACCTGGACCCGAATCAAGATAGGAAGGTCTATCCATTTCGATCTCCAATATAAACCAGAGAAGCGCTCAAAACTACGAAGTACTTAAATATTACTGATCTTTGTCAAACCTCGGTATATTTATGGCACTAATAGTAGTCTTTCTTTTTATTTTTGCTAGTAAAACATGCCCAGGGCCCACCTGTGCCGCGCCTGTAGGGTCGGTGCTCTGACAGTAGCTGCCGTAATCTTGAAGCTGTGGAAACAACAGCCGACATCGGTTGAATCGGATCGAAAGCCACGTGGGTTTACCCCAAGCTGATCTTAGTAGGACTGCAAGCAAAGCAAGCATGAAAATAAATTATTTAATAATGGTCGAGTTGGATGGATTTTAGGTCTCTAAGTCCACTCAAAATCGACCACCCCCACAGATGACTATTAGTGTTTTATTAGTTGCAGCAGGCTAGCTCTGCCGGGTTTGATCCAGCTTGGCCCCGATAAGACAAAGATCTTCGGTCACCCTTGCCCAAGCACTGCAAAATGCATGCCCCCCGCGACTAGTCAGGAGGGGAAGGGAAAGCACAGTGAATCGGATAGCGAAAATTGCAGCTCGTCTGCATAATCATTGTTGGGGCCTGCGAGCACTTTCCCAATTGGAGACTACAGTTTCGACTTCAGCTGTGGTTACTGACTGGCGGGCCTTGCGCGACAGCTGGACCAGAAACTGATCCAAGGTCAAATCACCCTGGGTGCCAAACTTCAGCGGAGGCATCTCTTGACGATTCGGTCGAGAAAACTTTACTGGACGTCCCTGCATGATCCGCGATACAAGCTGGAGAATACAGCTCACCAGTAGTGGATTCAAGCTTAACCCTAGATGCCGCTGGAAGTAGGCGACGGCGGCTGCAGCCCCCACGATGTCTTGATTTGCACAAACAAATGCTTGGGCTACAGTTTCGACCAGATTCAATGTAGCTTCGTAGTTTCCAGTACGTATCATGTGAGTAAATAGTTCTCGACAGTCAGTCTCCAGCTGAGACTTTCGAGCCGCCGCCCAAATCAGCCGCCAGCAGTAATTGTCAACCCCAAGCACCGACGGAGGCATATTCGTTGGGTTACCAGCTTCAAGAATACTAGCTGCAAGGGGCGCAGTAATACTGCATCTTAGCCCAACCACAAGAGGCTCGACTTTGGCAGGTTCATTGGCAGCGTAATACCGAAGCAAAACAGCATTCACTAGGGGCTCTTGTGAGAACTTTCCGGCAACCTGCTCAGCAACTGCTACATGGTCGCGCTTTAACAGGGTATAGACGAGTCGTGTCGCCAACTGAGCATTCAAATGCACATCGAACTTGGCCAAATGATCGAGCACGCCAAGAATCTGATCCTGCTCCTTTGTGCGGGCTAGAGAACAGAGCCATGCAGCCCAAAATCGTTGCTGGAACAGGAGATCTCCATCACCTGTCAAAATTTCTACCAAGTCCAGGATCGACGGCTCGTTAGCAGAAGTGTACTTTGTTGTTTTGTGCATGCTGGCCAGCAAGTGCTCGGAATCATACATTTTAGGATCAAAATTTAGCAGGTTCGCTGCAGCCACCCACTGTCGACATTCTACCAAATGGTAAAGCACTTGTGCAACATTTTCGGGAGTTATCGGAGTCACTCGATGTAAAATTTCCTCCAAACTTGAGACTTCGCCTGGATCTGCTGAGACATGGCCCTTTAGAGACGATTTAAACCGATTAACCCAAGTATCTAAGGCGCTCTGTTGTCTCTTAGCCGCAAATTTCACCATTTCTCCCGCAAGCCGCGGTGAGAGAAGGTTTTGGTTATTTAAACTCGTTGCCAACTTTTCTGCTTCATGCCAAAGCCCAGCATCTAAATTGTATAGTGCACCAATTTCAGTCCAGTAAACAGAATCGCGAACTTCATCTCGCATTTTACGGCTGTTCCAGTACCCTAGTGCCCGAAATGGTCGACCTTTGGCAACAAGAGAGTCGAGATATTCTACCTCGTTGACGGGATCAAGACGTACTTTTTTCAAACGGTACAAAAAGGTGCCAACCAAATAGATAGCCTCAATCCGGAATTTGTCGGGCATCCTTTTCGCCACTTCAAACAGCGTGCTGAAAAGCTCAATGTATGCTGGATCTTTAGTGTCGGCCAAGGTTTTGACAGCTTTCCAGAAAGCAGCGCCGAAATCAGACAAATTTTCGGCCGTCTCAAGTGTTTCTGTCACCAAAGTATAAACATAGTCAATTTCCGATTCTTGTGGGGCCTTGGCCGAATCTTGACTTTGCGATTGCTGCTGAGCTTTGAGAAGTTCAGAAACTTCATCTTCTCGTGTACTTAAAAGATGCTGTAAATACTCTCGCTGGTCCGCTGGTAAATTTGTGAGCTGACTTCTTAGCACTTCAATAGTGGGAACAGGGATCTGCTTTGGAGAACTTTTGGCCTTGGACGCTCGTAATGTTCGAAGCCCTCGCCGGAACTGACTTCGAAACATGCCTAGTTACTAAGTTCTCGCGACAAGGTACAGTTGAAATCCAAGCTCAGCTTCTTTTACGTCGCATAAACCGGATCAAAAGAATAGAAATACAGTTCTGAATAAATTCAATTCTGTATCTGTTCATTCGTTGAGAATAACTAGGATTTAAAAAAAAGAAAAACATAATAATAAAAAAATCTCCGACACGGGGAATCGAACCCCGATTTGCCCGGTGAAAGCGGACCGTCCTAGCCGTTAGACCATATCGGACAATATACGAAGTTTGTCCTTAGAATGATATATACACATAATGTCTTGGGTCCTTCAAATGTACTCGTGTAGTTCTGGTTTAAATTAGCACTTAGAGGTCAATAAAAGGGTACTGTACTACTGTATAGCAAAAAAGTAACGTATAAAATGACTAATGTCGTTTTTGGGGCTTCATGAAGCCTAAATTGCTGGCTGTAAATACTCAAGTCTTAATCAGTACTAAATCGATTGCTATGCCATTGTTTAGCCAAGATCAAAAATTGAATGAGAATGCCTAATTGGGGGTGATTTTCTTAGTTTTAATTTTTGTCTTTTCGCCATTCAGGTGTATGTCGAGCCTAGACCTCGACTGAGGTTCCCAGGTCCTAGCATTAAGCGGACCCCTTCGACAGATATACTGAGTTGACACTGTTATTCTGCTTCTGCCCATTCAGACCTAATCAATGCATTATCACCCATTGTCTAACAGCTGCAAAAAGAGTGGCGTGGCTTGCAGAGGTGTAACTCAGAGTGACTTGGCTCCTTATACTTCCCCTCGACAATCCCGCGCATGTTATCGAGAGCATCGGCCCCTAGTAGCCTTTTGAGACACGAGAACTTGAGAGCTTGCAGCTTTATCGGTGTTTTGGCAATGACATCCGTGGAACTAGGAGTGCCGTACAAGAGAGTGGTCTCTCCGAAGTACTGACCGGGCCCAAGGCTCGCAACGTGTCGTCCGTTTCTCGCCAGCTCTGCCTCTCCATCCACGATCATGTATATGTACTTTGCTTGTTCGCCTTCACCAATGATGCACTTTTTGGCGTCGAAAGATATGCTCTCAAGGATATCCACCAACTTTAGCCGCGATGTTTCACTCAAAGGCTGAAAAATATCTGTGCTTCTCAGTAGAACTCGCTTGAGCTCCCGTTCTGACATCATTTTTGTGGTTACAACTCGTTTGAATGTGGTTCTGTCAAGCTCCCAAAGCTTGAGCGTTGTCGCAGCCTTCACAGTCGCGGCCCGGGGTGCATTGTACAGCAGAGCCAACTCACCAAACCATTCACCAGGCCCACTAGTGCCCAAAAGTTTACCATTGTTGTAAAATTCAACAGTTCCTCGTTCAATAACATAAAAACAGTCTCCGGCCGAAGAGTTTTCGCCCTCGGTCATAAGTAGAGCCCCCGCTGGGAACGTCTGCGGCTGGAAAGCCTGAACAAGACTATCCATTGTAGCTGGGCTGAGATTTTGAAAAAGTGCCATTCTCCAGAGTGTTCTTCTTAAGAGCGACTCACCCGGTCCTGTCACTGGGGACGGACTGCATGGTTCGCATTCACCATCACTTTGTTCGTTCTCCCCACACTCAGCCGATACTGAGTAGCGGCGTCCTTTTATTGGTAGACAATCACAATTCAAGATTAGTGGATATCTTTTACCAAAAGTCATGGTCAAAGAGTGAAGATTCTAGGTGGCTGCGTGCTGTAGCAATGTCGATATAACGAGATTGCTCGAAATTCCTATTGGGGAAAGTTCCCCGCATGTGTGTGCGCATTGAATAGCCTTTGAACTTTAACGTCGACAATCTCTTCTGGTAGGGCATACATTTTTGATGCCGTCAAACTGTATTTCGAAAATGGATAAAATATTTTCAATAATCACTACGAGTGCTGAATAGCCTGCACAGCGACATCCAGAGAGGACTTCGTCCAAAGACAAAAAAAAAGAAAATTGAAATACAATAACAGATGCCAACCATGAGAAACTATCCGCATACTTTCATTAGTTGCCAGGGTTCCAAGGGCTCACAGTGGCTTGCAGAGAAGTCATGCAGTCTCTCCGTGCAAAAGAAAGCTGGGCAGCCACTTTAATTGCGAAATGGGGTCCTCTAGCTAGCTAATACGAATCTGCATATTCAATATCTGCGTTATCTTGGCACCAGTCTACCCAGTCTTTTAAAAAGCCTTTCTGGCTGCCGATAGTGTCACTGTCCCCAAAAATCACAAGTTGGCGCTTAGCTCGAGTTATGGCAACATTCATCCGGCGGGCGTCCGCAACAAAACCAACGTTTTTGTCAGAATTACTTCGCACCAAACTCATCAAAATTACCTCCTTTTCTCGACCTTGGAAACCGTCGACAGTAGAAACCTCGAGGTTCGGCAGTAGGTTTTGTAATTCAACGACTTGGTCGTGGTACGGCGAAATCACGCCAATATCCTCATTTTTAACACCAGATTCAAACAGTTTGACAGCATAATTAGCAAGTAGCTCTGCTTCGCCAATATTTTTGTGGGACAGCGAGTCTTCTTCTTGCTGCTCAGGGTATCGTTCACCCAAGGTATCGACCCATAAGACTACCGACTCTGTGGTATCGTTGCGCTCAACATGGGGCAAATCATAGAGCCGGTTTTTCGCAACAGACTTGTCTGCTATAAGCTGGCCAGAGTACATTGCGTTTGACGGGAATTCCATGATTTCCTGGGGCATGCGGTACTGTACAGAAATCAGCTGTTTGACTTTTGGGCCACATTTTGCGACCAGCTCGTCAAATAGCGTGCGTTCAAGAACCGACACTATTTCGCGGTCTTGTGACTTGATTGTAGGGGGTAGCTGTTTGTTATCGCCGGCAATAACAAGTCGCTGTGCATTCGGCTCAATGACAAGCGGTATATAGCATTGTGCCAATTGAGCCTGGGAAACTTCGTCAATTATAATTGTATCAAATAGTGGCTTACCACCCATCGAATTCACAACGCTGCCAACGTACTTGGCGCCAGCGCCATGAAGGGTACATGCGACAACGTTGGAGTTTAGAATCATGCTACGCACGACGTTCTTTTCACGAGCCCGATAGTCTTCGCGGAGTTGTTTGAGTTCAGTCCAAAGGGTTCTACGACTCGATCCTCGAGCCTTTTTGACCTGCGCGAGAATCTGGGCGATTTCGGTTTGGATATCCTTCAAAATGCGGCCTTCGTCAGTTTTGGTGATAATGAGATCAAGCGAATGAGCGGCCACCGCTTCTAATTGGCGGACTGGGTGACCCAATCGCAGAACTCTGCGTAAATGAGGCGAGAGTCGAAGCACGATATTGTCCACTGAGATATTTGAAGGTCCACAAACCAGAACTCGCTCGCCTTTGGCGACCAGCTGGCGAACGATCTCCACAACTGTCATAGTTTTGCCTGTCCCAGGGGGCCCGTGGATCACGCAAACTTCTGAGCCCAATGCAGATCTCACTGCTTGGATCTGGGGCTCATTTAGAGGACTTAAGGGTTTGAAGTCATCAACAAGAGACACCCTGACACCCTGAGCATCACCCTTGACTATATCGATAAGACGGCCCTTCGAGCCATCATCAAACCGACCAATAGCCCAATTCATACGGTCATACACGGTTTCTGGCACTAATTTCAAAAGCCATAGCCGACCATCAGGAATGTCATTCTCGAGATCTGAGCAGGCCACCACCACACTAGTTTTTGTTACTTTAGCGACAACTCCAGCAATTCCACCGGGTGCAGTAGATTTTAACGGCTGTTTTGTAACGTGAACAATATCGCCAACTGTGACGCAGGGTTCAAAAATGCCAATGGCCTTGTCTGGCCCTAGTTCGAGCATGGTCCGGCCCCCGAACCCCCAGGAAATCTCGTTTACGCACAAATTGAGCATAGCGAGCTCACGCTTTGCCAGTTGTTTTGGTGACAGCGTATTGAGCAGCTTTGCTGTCTCGCCAATGTCAGTCTGCTTTTCAGCATCTAAAGCCGAGCGGAGGCTCATTGAATAAGCGGTTCATGCGAGGCCGGGCATATAGTTAGTAGTAGTGGGTATTTGGATGGTTTAGTTTTGATTTGGTTTACTCGAATTTAGATATGATTCAGTGGTGCTTTCAGACAGCGCCGGTTCTAGTATAATATAGGTTTGGCTCAGTAATCGAGCTAGGAAGTTCAAATGCAGAGCTTTGACTTTTAGTTGTAGTCTGCTGGGTTGACGTAAGTTTCTTGATGGGCGAAATCGAAGACCTCCACCAGCAGCTCCAGCAGTTGCGAAGTTATTTACCTGGCTTGATGCAGCTTTTGGCGACTTTCCAAGACGATGAGACTAATCGCCAGGTGTTTTACGAGGTCGCGCGGAGCGTTCAGAAGTGGAGGACGGCCGCGGTGGCCTTTGACGAAAAGTACGCCGAGCTCAAGCAGCGCGGTTTACTTTCCGGGCCAACGAAACCAGAACTGCCTTCACCGGATCTGCAAGCAGATTATGACTATGGTTTTGCTAACAATTTCGACGGAATGCAGGACGACTATAAATTAGGGAGCGACATGCTTGATGATGGAATTGGTGGCGACCTCCTTGTAGACGAGTTCCTTGATATCTAATATTTATTTCAATTCCACTATCCAACTCCGCGGTGCATTTAACTTGAATCCGCCGTCTGTTAAATCGACCATTCTGGGTCCTTTAAGTATTTAGTCATTTGTGAAAAGATCCCTCTGACTCACCTACATGTCACAACAGATCCGAGACACATTTGCCAGGTGTAAAGCCGAAAAGCGTCCCGCCCTGGTCACCTTTTTGACCTGCGGCTTCCCCGGAATTGAGGAAACTGTGCCTTTGCTAAAATCGCTGCAGGATGGTGGCGCCGATATCATTGAGCTGGGTATGCCGTTCAGCGACCCGATTGCCGACGGCGCTGTTATTCAAATGGCAAACCAAGTGGCATTAGAGGAGGGTGTCACTATGAGTACCGTGCTTCAGACTGTACGCATTGCTCGTGCCACAGGCGTAAAAGTGCCCATTCTACTCATGGGGTACTACAATCCCGTCATGCAGTATGGCGAGGAGAAGTTCATCAAAGAGGCCCGTGCTGCCGGAGCAAATGGTTTCTTGATGGTCGACCTGCCCCCAGAGGAGGCAGTGCGGTTCCGCTCGTCGTGTGCCCGTAACGACCTTTCTTACATTCCATTGGTTGCCCCATGCACTTCGGAAGACCGGCTCAAGCAGCTGGTGAGCATTGCCGACTCTTTCATCTACGTGGTCTCCCGTATGGGCACTACTGGATTCACGGGATCACTTGAGGTCAACCTTGAAGATCTGCTTGCCCGCATTCGCAAGCATGCTGGCGATATTCCATTAGCTGTGGGCTTTGGCATTTCGTCTCGCGAGCATGTTGAGACGGTGGGCAAGATCGCAGACGGTGCCGTCATCGGCTCCTACCTGATTTCTCTTATTGAGCACAATGAGCCAAAAGCTCGTCCGGCTGCCGTCACTGCTTATGCGGCAGAAGTCTCGGGCAACCGACAGGTAGACATTAGCAATATCCCTGAGTCGGTTGTCACCGATATCGACGTCGAGGATGAACCACCTGCCGTTAATGCAGCGACCACTGAGATCAAGGCTCCTGTTGAGCCTAGCAGCGACCGGTTTGGTCCCTTTGGTGGCCAGTATGTTCCTGAGATTCTCCATGAGTGCCTCAAAGAGCTCGAAGAGGAGTTTTTGAAGGCCCGCGACGATCCAGAATTCTGGAAATTGTTCAAATCTTACTACCCTTACATGGGTCGCCCGTCCTCGATGCATTTGGCTGACCGCCTGACTGAGAAAGTCGGCGGCGCTCGAATTTGGCTCAAGCGCGAAGATTTGAACCACACAGGATCGCACAAGATTAACAATGCGCTGGGTCAGGTGCTGATTGCCAAGAGACTCGGCAAAACTAAGGTTATTGCTGAAACAGGTGCTGGTCAGCATGGCGTGGCCACCGCAACGGCTGCGGCCAAATTCGGTCTCCACTGCACAGTATTCATGGGTGCCGAGGATGCTCGTCGCCAGGCTTTAAATGTTTTCCGCATGAAACTTCTCGGTGCTGAGGTTGTTGAAGTCCACAATGGCACTAAAACTTTGCGTGATGCTTGTTCGGAGGCTCTGCGTGTCTGGGCCACTCGTTTGAATGATACTCACTACGTTTTGGGTTCAGCAACTGGCCCGCATCCCTTCCCGACAATTGTGCGTACCCTGCAATCAGTTATTGGTAACGAAACCCGTGAGCAGTTTGGCGCTCTGAATGACGGCCGGCTTCCGGACGTAGTCATGGCTTGCGTCGGCGGCGGGTCGAACTGCTCGGGTATGTTCTCGGAGTTTGTGCCGCTTCCTTCTGTTCGACTTATTGGTGTTGAGGCTGGCGGGTCTGGTTTGGACACCAACGAGCACGCGGCCACGCTAGTAGGCGGTCAGCCCGGCGTTTTGCACGGCGCTAAGACCTATGTTCTGCAGACGGCCGACGGCCAGGTTATTGACACCCATTCTATCTCTGCTGGGCTTGACTACCCTGCTGTTGGCCCTGAGCTGGCATCCTGGAAAGTTAGCGGAAGGGCTGAATTCGTTGCTTGCACTGACGCTGATGCTTTACGCGGTTTCCGCATTCTGTCCGAGACCGAGGGTATCATCCCGGCTGTCGAGTCGGCCCATGCAATTTATCAGGCCACTGTTGTGGCTAAAGAAATTGGCAAGGATAAGGATATTGTCGTTTGCTTGAGTGGTCGCGGTGACAAAGACGTCCAGCACGTCGCTGAGCTGCTGCCCACTTTCGGACCCAAGATCGACTGGGACCTACGTTTTTAGAACCCATGATTTAGTGATATGAAGAAAGCTCCTTGAAACTAAACTGGTCATGTGCACGCGATGAGGTATAGAATTGCTCAAGGTTTATCAAAAATAGCTATCAATTGATAAGACAGTACTCCCTGTTTGGAGACCTGACAAATCCATGTGGATGCACAGTTTAGGCTACGGCCATCCTGGTGGGGTCCTCCCTGATGCCAAAGGGAAAGTGAAAGTTGCTCGCCGTAATGAGGCTGGGCGCTTTTATGACGGAGGAACTAAATTGCTTGTAGACCGCATCTTGCCGCTCGCGCGTGGAGGGCCAGCAGTGGATTCACATCGCACCTGGCAGCAGCTTGTAAATCAGGACCTCGGTAGTGTTCCGCTATCAATTGCTCAAGAATATATGTATCAGAGCTATGTGGCTAGTTCACCTGCGACTTTTGATCCTACAATTGGTGCGAAGGTTGTTGTGGATGGCGATACTGTGATGTATGCCGATGATACCGTTGTGAGTTGGTTGCGTGACGATAAAGTTGTTGATGCATTCGATTTTGAAAGCCCTATTTTGAGTATATCACCAAAATTATGTCGGACTCGTCGTGGAGTTATGGTGCAGAACGAGGAAACGTACAGGTCAGTGTTTGTGGGTGATACCATGGATGCTTGTTTTAACGACAAAATTGCCGTTCTCACAGCCCTGGGTGAGTTGAAAATTATTGATACCGAGTCAAATCAGCAATATAATTTACCACGAGGCTCAAAGTCAGGATGGGGACGAATACAATGGGCTGGCTCGTCTCTTATGTGGGCTAATCGGCAGCAGGCAGCGTTTGTCGATTTTCGCAGCCCATCAGAACATGATCGTCAAATCGTGCTCGATTTCTCGGACCGATTCAGGAAAGTTGTTGATATGAGTGTCGTATCAGATAACAATGTTTTTGTACTGTCGTCAAAAGAGCTCTCCTGGGTTGATTTGCGAATGCGCAAGCAGGTGCTCGCTTGGGATCACTTCTTCGGTGGTGACGACCCGAGTCTGAAAGTAGGCAACTGCCAGCACAGTTCTAACTTGGTCTTTATCTCGTCACAACTACACCCGTTTCTTACTTTTTACACTTTGGGATCGGGTGGTGTTTCAGAACGAGATCCTTATTATATCGAAACCTGGCCTACAATTTCACCTCAGAGTGCGGCTGCGATACCCCGTGAGAACCAAATTGACATGTATATAACTGTGGGCGAAGGCGGGCTTTACAAACAGGTTTTGACACCTAATGACACGACTGTGGACGGCTTTGAGCGCATGCCACCCCCCTCAACACCTGAACCAATTCGATCACCTGCAGAGCAGCACGACTACGACTTTTCGTCAATTCCGAACAATGCAACCATATTGGGGTTCGACAATCTCGCCAAATGGGTCGTCGACATGCAGCGTCCTGATTTACCATCGGGCCCATCTTATGGTACGGTTTTAAAAGCTATGGGATTCACCAAGGAGACATTTATAGCATACTGCGAGGATATGTGGATCAAACCTTTACAAGACCAGCGACTTGCTGACCGTCGTAGGGAAGCAATCGAGCGAATTGCTGACGACTTGGGCACCTATGATAATGCAAATGTTGATTTGCCCGAAATTGAACTTCCACCAGATGTTCAGCGAATGAGTGATAATTGGGACGCTGCAGATGCTGCAGAGGAAGCCGCTGGGGAGGCCACTCAAGTCGAAGCCAGCCAAGAAACCAACGACTTCTACGCTGCAACCCAGCCTGAGCGGTCGTTTTTGCCGGCATCGCAGCCCATTGAACTGTCATTATCCCAGCCATTGCCTTCTAAAAAGGCGAAGAAAAAAGTCAAAAAGCGCAAACGGACAGAAGGATTTGGCTAATTGGCAGTTGTCTTGGGATGGGCTTCTTTGCGGTTCCGTAGTTCGGCCACTATTGCATCTGGACTTACTCCAGAGTCCAGCACCTTTTGTATTTTTTCTAAATCCTCTTTGTTGAGCTTTGTATCCATTAACGTCGCGATTTCTACAACGCGATCCATCGCGTGTAGTTAAAGTGGGATATGAAATTCGGTCCACTGAGTCCTTTACCTAATGCGACTTTTGGCATCAGTGATTTTGGCAGTGGCCCAGACAGCGGTTCTGGCTGCCGACCCACTTCTTTGGGGGCCATATCGTCCGAATTTGTACTTTGGAATGCGACCGAGAATTCCTCATTCGCTTCTTACAGGTCTTATGTGGTTCAATTCAGATGAGATTGTCAACATTAACAAACTTCGGCACGATGTTAATATGGACAATCAAGGTGTCGACTTCAGTTGGGATCACTATGACCCCCGTTTGGGTGGCCAACAAACTATTGTTGACCGTGAAAATAATTTAGTACTCCGCACAACGCTTGTGAAGTCTGATGATGGTGAAAGCTGGGTGGTGCGAATTGAAGGTGAACAGCCAGCCCAATCTACTGTTACGCTTATTCACTACGCGGCTCTTGAGGGTGATGGCGATTTGTCTCTTAATTCCATGCTAAGTTTCCAGGGAATTGCGGGTGATGTCATTTTGGAAGGCTCAAGCCCGGATCTCGGCCGGTTCGACATCACCATGAAAGACGTGTATGGTGAGCACCCATCGAGCCCACACCAAGCTGCTCGCGAGCGTCCAGCGTCCAACTCGCACTACACCTGTTTGGCAGTACCCGATGACAACGCCTGGAGGGCGAAACAGCTGTACCAAACGCTTGTCCAGGACTACGTGAATCAATTGGGCGCCCGGTTCAGCGAGGCAGATGGCCACTTACCGGGTTATGCGGCATTTTCACTAGATAACAGTGCTCGGCTTGGCGGAAATTTCCATTTTGTCCAGAAAACTTTCCAGGGCCCCTTTGCATTTGATGTTTCATTCAATCCTCGTGGCAAGCCGTTTAAGTTCTCGCCTAAGGCGTTTGACAAACTCAAGCTGGACCAGCAGGCTAAGTTTGACTCGGTATTTGAGCCCAAAGCTCCGTTCTCGGCGCCCGAGTACGCAGAGTTCGCTCGTCGGCTGATCTCTAACTTGGAGGCGGGATTGGGCTTTTTCTACGGTGACTCGCTAATTGGCGATCCTCAAGACCGGAAGTTAGTCGAAACTATGGCACCACAGCAGCTGTTCACGCTTACACCGACTCGTGCATTCTTCCCCCGAGGATTTTACTGGGACGAGGGTTTCCACCTTACGGCCCTGTTCAATTATGATTTGGACTTGACGTTAAAGATCATTGACTCATGGTTCAATCTGATGGATGAGGATGGTTGGATTGCTCGCGAGCAAATTTTAGGTCCTGAGGCTCGATCCCGTGTCCCTGAGGAGTTCCAAGTTCAGTTCCCAGACTATGCGAATCCGCCGACTATGATTATGCTGTTAGCTCATTTGGGAGAGACAAATCCAAGCCCAGAGTCATTGGAACTGCTGAAGAATATGTATCCTGCCCTCAAACAGCATTTTATCTGGTTCCGCAAGACCCAGCAGGGCGACATTGTTGGCTATGATCGCGAGGCACCGTCGATGCGCGAGGGCTACCGCTGGCGGGGCCGCACGCCCACGCATGTACTCACTAGTGGGTTTGACGACTACCCACGGGCCGCTGAACCTTCTGATGGTGAGCTACATGTTGATTTACTGGCGTGGATTGGCGCTATGGCCCGCTCTCTCGCCCAGATCGCTAGAATCTTGGGAGAGACCAGTGATGAAACTAAGTTTGCTAAAATCCAGGCAGATGTCACTGAAAACTTAGTGGCTCTGCATTGGAGTGATGATCACAATACCTTCTGTGACGTTGCCGTGGACCAATTCGAGGAAGATGTTCACGTATGTCACGTTGGCTACGTGTCGCATTTGCCTTTCTTCTTGCGGCTTGTGGATACCGACGATGAGCCAAGGCTGCTGTCGCTAATTTCTCAGTTAAGGGACAGTGAACTACTGTGGTCGCCTGTAGGCATTCGTTCGCTGTCAAAGGCTGATGGGTTCTTTGGCATTGGTGAGAACTACTGGCGGGGTCCTGTGTGGATCAATATGAACTACCTGGCTCTTGAGGCTCTACGATACTACAGCGAAAACAGCCCAGCAGCTGTTCGCGACGAGGCTGCTGCCGCGTTCAATGAGCTTCGCCAAAACGTTGTGCGCAATGTGTATAGCCAATGGAAAAAGACTGGCGCAGTTTGGGAGCAGTATGATTCTGGAACGGGAGCTGCTAAAGGAGCCAAACAGTTCACGGGTTGGACTGCTCTAGTTGCCAACATTTTAAATATGCAAGAGCTTCCAACTGGAAAACCAGCTGGGCACCGCGAGTTATAGATAAATAACTACTCTTCGCTATCACTATCCTCGTCGAACCAATAGAACTGAGCGAAAATGACCAAATCCTCGAAAATCGTGCCCACTGAGCCTAAAAGCCAGGGCAAATATAGCATGATCCATTCTCTATCTTGACGCATAATTAAGATTTGGCCTGCGTAGGTGAGATTGCCAATAATGCTTAGCAGAAAGAAGCCCACAGAGAGGCCCTCGACGCTGCGGCGACGGTGGTTTTGAATAATTTGGGGGATCCGAGCGAACAAATACATTGCAGCCGAGAAATATCCTAAAATCTCGGCCACGACTGGTTGATCCTTTGCTGGAGTCTCGCTCGGGGATGATGAATCGGAAAGCAAATATGATCCTGTGGCTACCAGAACGACAAAGCTCAGTGGAAGCCCCGTAGAGAGCCACCAGGGCGCGTGGTGCGGGTGGTGATGGTGAACAGGCTCTACTTGAGCGGTCGAATCGGCAGTTTCAGCATCCCGCGGGGTTTCAGCGAGCAAAGGACGAGTTTCAGGCTGCTCCTCAAGCATTTTTTTAAGCCGGTTCTGGTTTGTGTAGTAAATATAGGACAGAATCAGCAACGAATCACTGAAGCAGAACCAAAGGGCAAGCAGAATCACATTTGGTCGCAGGTTGCCGATGAGCGCACCAAGCAAACTGGCAATATCTCCAACCAACCAGAGCGAAATAAACCCAATTGAAATTCCATCGGCGGATTTGAGCCTCCACTGCTCAATAAGTTGGGGAAGGAGCAAAAACACCCAGCAGGCGACACTGAGCGAGCCGCACAGATTCGAGCCTACAATGCGAGACCGAGGGATTTCAGCCATCTGTGTTACCACATCCCAGACCATGATTCAGGGTAGCAGTGTGTGCTGGTGTAGGCGAGAAAGAGGTCGAGTGGTGCGATATCAGCGTGATGCGGGCTATGCACGATAAGGTGAGTCAGAATATAGTTCGGGGACGGGGCCATCGAGCAGACAGAGGGGAGGGCACCTAGGGCTTAGCCCTACTAATGTCCCAACTGGCAGGTAAATCACTCTCCGGGCAGCGATTCAGACATACACATTTCAAATGGTAAGTGCTTAAAACAAAAAGGATCCCTCGGGGTCACGATTTTCTTAAAGGTGGTAACTGGTTTGCTACTCTATCACTCTACGTTGAATTTTCAACGTTCAAGATATTTAACCAATCGGCTGAGTCTCGTAACGAGACTGTAGAGTGATCATTTGAAAAGAGTAACCCCCGATGGGATTCTTTTGAAAAAGGACTCCTAAGGGATTCTTTTGATTTCTTTTTGAACTTTTACTGACCACTCAATGACACAGCCTGCTAAAGGAAAGGGAAAGACTCCGGCCCCCGCGCCCTCGTCCGGTAAGAAGACCAAGGCTGCTGCTCACCCTCTTTTCGAGGCCCGCCCCCGTTCGTTCGGTATTGGCGAGAGTCTGCGTGCTAAGACCAACCTGAGCCGTTTCGTTAAGTGGCCCAAGTACGTCCGCCTGCAGCGCCAGAAGAAGATTCTGAGCATGCGTCTTAAGGTCCCCCCTGCCATTTCGCAGTTCCAGACCGTTCTCGATAAGAACACTGCTTCCCAGGCTTTCAAGCTTCTCAACAAGTACCGTCCCGAGACTGCTGCTGAGAAGAAGGAGCGTCTGACCAAGGAGGCTGCCGCCATTGCTGAGGGCAAGAAGAAGGAGGACGTCAGCGAGAAGCCTTACGTCGTCAAGTACGGTCTCAACCACGTGGTTTCTCTCATTGAGAACAAGAAGCCCCAGCTGGTTCTGATTGCCAATGACGTCGACCCCATCGAGCTTGTCGTTTTCCTGCCTGCCCTCTGCCGCAAGATGGGCGTCCCTTACGCTATTGTCAAGGGCAAGGCTCGTCTCGGCACTTTGGTTCACAAGAAGACTGCCGCCGTTGTTGCCATCACCGAGGTCCGCTCTGAGGACGCCGGTGCTCTGTCCAACCTCGTTTCGGCTATTGGTGCCAACTACACTCCTCAGACCGAGGAGGCCCGCCGTAAGTGGGGTGGTGGTGTTATGGGCTTCAAGGCCCAGGCCAAGCAGGAGAAGCGCCGCAAGGCTTACGAGGCTTCTCTGCGCGCCTAAGTAAATAACTATGTTAATCTTGCAAACTGGTTCAGTTCTAAAAAGAGTTGTCACTGTGGTGCTCAAAATTAATGGCCAAAGTCTGGTTGGCGATAAGGTGAAAAATGTTCGACCATCCGTGGCGAGTCATCAATTTGTCAGCACCATTGGGCCAATAAAATGCCCATCTTATTAACCTCCCGTTGCGATCACCAAATATGTCTGGACTGGCTACCCTTTGGTCTGATTTGAAAGAGTCCTTCTTGCCCACCGTGGCACTGGCCGATAACGAGGACCCCGTTGAGGACACTCCTGCCGACGACGAGGACGACGATGACGAGGACGACGACGATGAGCCCGAGGACCCTCTCGAGACCCTGCGCGCTCAGTACTCCGAGACGGTCTGCAAGAGCGCCAAGCACCACTTTGAGGAGTGCACCGCTCGCGTCACCGCCGAGATGGAGGAGGATGGCTATGAGGATAAGGAGTACAAGGAGGACTGCGTCGAGGAGTTCTTCCACCTCGCCGAGTGCCTTGACCACAACATTGCTCCTGTTTTGTTCAACAAGCTCAAGTAAGGCCTCCGCCGGCCCCAAGGTCATTATGGCAAGCCTAAAAGGCCATTAAGGCATATGCCGTAGGGCCAAATTTAAGGCCAGAAGGCCAATCTCATGTATAGTGTAGTTTGCAATACAACAAATACTTGTAAGTCTCGCTACGTACGCCTCCAGATGGGTCTGACAGTGCCTGATTGGGTAGTTTCAATTGGGACTCAAAACTACTGCTAATTTACGCGAATTTCATTATATTAATTCTCTGCGTTACGTCGTTGCCGTTTCCGGACTCGCTGTTCACACCCACAGCCCAAGTCTGACCTTGTGGAGTAGTCAGCAAGTAGGGCTGGGCCCTATCCACCCACTCTTACTGGTTCCCGTCGAGCCCGCGGCAATTCCGTACCTTCACCAATGTCTAAGTCCAAGAACCACACGAACCACAACCAGAACAAGAAGGCTCACCGTAACGGTATCAAGAAGCCCCGCACTTTCCGCTACCCTTCTATGCGTGGTGTTGACGCCAAGTTCCGCCGCAACCACCGTTGGGCTCTCCACGGCACTGCTAAGGCTCTGGCTGCTGCTAAGAAGGCTTAAGGGGCGTGAATGCCTGTTTTAAATTAAACTGCTAATGCATCCAGGTTCTAGCTTCTCTGGGTTCGCTCCAGGCTTAGGCCCCAGGGTCAGGCACCAGGCTCCAAGCTGTGGGATTACGCTCCAGGCTCAGGTCCAGCTGAAAGTAAATAGAAGTTAAGCTACCAAAGACAAGCTAAGTCAAACTAAGAGCTAGATAAGCAAAGCTATCAAAATTACCACTCGGACTCGCCAGTGGCCTTGTTAAAAATGTAATCAGTGTTGTTCACAGTCGCGACACCGTCCTTGAGAACGTACTTCCATTTGTTTTTCACTCTTTGGACCCGGTCGTACAGACAGAGCATTACGCCCAGACTGGGATCCTCAACTTCGTTTTCGCTGTTGTAGTCGTCCTCACTGTCATCCAGATCACTGTTGACCTCCTCATCGCTAAGTCCCGTGAGATCGTCGTCGCCAGCGTCGCCAGCGTCGCCGTCCACCTGGCGCGCCGCAATGATGCGTCCAATTTGTGCTCGAACATCATTCTCATCAAGCTCGGCTGGTGACTCGGTAAGTCCGTCTGTCTGGGGAATATGGCCAGGCAACATAAGTCCTTTATCGTCCTGGTCTTCCGACGCCCGATTCATGAGCCCCAGCACACTTTGATCAACACCAGGCAAACTAGACCCGTAGGCCTGAACCTGCTGAGCTGCCCGCAGCGCGGCAGGATTGCCATAGGTAGCCTCCTCTTTGACGTAGCCCATGGGCGGGGTTGTGTCCAATTGCGGGCCGTCAGGCAGCTGTGCGGCTCCTGGCTGGGCCATTTGCCCGTACATAGCGTATTGTTGCGGCTTTGCAATCATGTCGAGGCCCGCAAACGTGCCTGACGGATTGCGAGCCGTGTTGGCTGGCTCCTGGTTCCAGGGCAAGCTTTCAGTAACGTGCATCTCTGAGAGCCGCTTCTGCCAGGCACTGCGTAAGAGCCGCAGCACACTAACATCCTCACCATGCTCCTCGAAATCCCGTGTCGCCTCTTGCAGCACTGTCTCTATAATCGAAGAGTACAGCGGCCCCACGTTGTTTGACATTGGAGGATAGGTTTGTCATCCAGACTGGTGATGGCTGCAGCTTGAACCGCACGCTCTGGAGTTTACTAGGGTCATATAATAGGCGGCCTCACGACCTGTAAAGCACCGAAATTTAGCTGAACTATGCTAAAACTGGTCAGCAGTGAAGCTGAAACAAAGCGAATTCGCTGGCGTCCACTTTATCACTATACCCTGTCATGGACTACACTATACCCCTTACCATGGCGAGGTTGATCTAGGGCTTGGCCCTAATTTCCCAGAGGCCATTCAATTATCAGCCAAACATTCTGGCTTGGAAAACCAACCTTCAGAATGGGTCGCGTTATCAGAAACCAGCGTAAGGGTCACGGTTCCATTTTCACCGCTCACACCCGTCTGCGCAAGGGCGCTGCCAAGCTCCGCACTCTGGACTATGCCGAGCGTCACGGCTACACTCGTGGCCTCGTCAAGCAGATCATCCACGACCCCGGCCGGGGTGCTCCCCTCGCTAAGGTCGCCTTCCGCGATCCCTACCGCTACAAGTACCGGGTTGAGACCTTCATTGCCAATGAGGGTGTCTACACCGGCCAGTTTGTCTACGCCGGTAAGAAGGCCGCTCTGGCTGTCGGCAACATCCTGCCCCTGGGCTCTGTCCCCGAGGGTACCATCATGTCCAACGTTGAGGAGAAGGTTGGCGACCGCGGTGCTCTCGGCCGCACTTCGGGTAACTACGTTATTGTTATCGGCCACAACGCTGATGACAACAAGACCCGTGTCAAGCTTCCTTCCGGTGCTAAGAAGATCCTGTCTTCCGATGCCCGTGGTGTCGTCGGTGTTGTTGCCGGCGGTGGCCGTACCGATAAGCCCCTGCTTAAGGCTGGTAACGCATACCACAAGTACCGTGTCAAGCGCAACTCTTGGCCCAAGACTCGTGGTGTTGCTATGAACCCCGTCGACCACCCCCACGGTGGTGGTAACCACCAGCACATTGGTAAGGCCTCTACCATCTCCCGCGGCGCTGTGCCCGGTCAGAAGGTTGGTCTTATTGCTGCCCGCCGCACTGGTCTGCTCCGCGGTTCCCAGAAGGTCCAGGAGTAAGCTGGTCTTGTTTTTAAAACTAGTTAGCTTAAATATCTCATGCTAATCATATCCTCAGTGCAACGTAGGCAGTACCCGATGGAATCGTTTCATATGGATTTCATCACCATGGCAAGTTTAGTTTGTCATTGGTAAGTTTTATAATGAGTGACATAGTGAAGCGTTAAGATAAGTTGTCAGTCTTTATGGCATGTTGCTATAATTTGCTACCATGTTACGGTGTTTCGCGGACTCTTATCATCGTAATTTGTTAAAGTAATTCGTTAGAGATATTTCATTAATGGTAGTAAAGTCGGGGATAATCACAGAGCAGCAAGTAACCCACCATACAATAGACCGCCAACTAGGAAAGGGATACGATCCCACATCGCAGCCAGTTGCCCACCAACTTGGGTAACAACCAAAATACCGACACCACCACACAGCGAGTAAACTCCAGCTACAGAACCTGCAATATCCCGTCGCCGGTCAGTGCATAGTGACATGGAAACGGTAATCACACCAATCTGGGCAATACCAAGTAGCACACAAACTAGAAGTGGAGCAACTCCTTCAGGGCTTGGCAACAGAGTCATTGCAGCCATACTCAAAACTCCACACACACAGCTAGCACGTAGTGCCACATAATGGCCGTAGCGGTCAACTGCCCAGCCAAAAATTGGAGCAAACACGAGTGCAGCCGTGTTGGCCACTCCGGTCAAAATCGCCGCCAAAATAAACCCCTGGCGGCATCCTTGATCTGGATTGCACCTGCCCGTGCGATGAAACCAGTCGTTTACCAGCAGAGGCACAAACAGCGCCGTAATTACCGTCGCTGCCCGAGCCACTGCAGAGCCCAAATACGAGTACCATAACTTTTTGTCGTCTTGAGCAGCCATAAAGCCAGCCTTGATAAGTTGCTTGTAGCTCATTGTTTGTGGGATTATATCGAACGCTGCCTCGTCGAAAATTGAGACTTGGCGCCCTAGGAGCCACACCGATAGGCCCTTTGCACGATTCTGGTAAAGTGTGAAAAAAAACCCAACCGCTGCAACAATTGCGATACCACCAACAATTCCAAACGCCTGTTTGAGCGCCCGCACAGGATGGTCATCGTAGTCAAACCTCGTTGGCAAAGGTAGAAAAACAGACACTGCGAAAATGGCACCGAGGCCCGAAGCCAGGCCCACCAATCCAGCCATTTTGCCATTCGACCGTCGATCATCTATCCGCTCATCACTCATGAGCATTGGTGCCTGATCCAATTCCGCAGGTGGGCCTGTCAGCTGCGAATACTCGCCGAGAATGGCCGCCACCATCGAAACACACGCTGATGCGCCCCAGGCAAAAATTAAACGCATCGTCAAAAGCCCCGGATACACAGTATCCGGACGGGGATAAAAAATAATGGCAACTCCCATGATAGCCATGCCAGCAACCGAGACATAGCGGGTGCCCACTTTGTCGCTGAGCGCACCCCACAGCGGGGCAGCTACAATATTTACGATTTCGTCTGCAAATGCCAGCGTTCCAGCAATTCGGCCAGTTCCCACAACTTTATATTTATCACTGAGGAGAAACGACTGAGTACTGTTTAGGAATACCAGCAGTGCAATTGTCAAACCACACAGAATCAAATAGGCTATTCTGTGCATTGGTTATCCAAAATGTCTCGAGTAACCCAGTCTGAGTAACGCCTGTGAATCTCAGACCTTACTATTAATGGTTGGGAGTAAATAAACTTGTAAACTCTAAGTTGATCTGCTGACATGCGCGTCAAGGAACTGGTGCTGGATGGCTTCAAAAGCTATGCCACCCGCACGGTTATTGCCGATTGGGACGCGTCTTTCAACTGTATCACCGGCCTAAACGGTAGCGGCAAGTCAAACATCTTGGACGCTATCTGCTTCGTGCTAGGAATCACATCCACAACAACAATGCGCGCCCAAAACCAGCAAGAACTGATTTACAAACGCGGCCAGGCCGGAATCACAAAGGCCAGTGTCTCAATAGTGTTTGACAACACTGACAGGGACCGTTCTCCACCATCTTTCGAAGACTATCCGACTATTTCTGTGACCCGCCAGGTCGCAGTTGGTGGCACGTCGAAATATCTTATAAACGGTCACCGTGCTAACCAGTCTGATGTCCAAAAGCTCTTCCAGTCTGTGCAACTCAATGTGAACAATCCAAATTTTTTGATTTTGCAAGGCCAGGTCACTAAAGTGCTTAATATGAAACCTCAGGAAATTCTGGCTTTGATCGAGGAGGCAGCCGGAACCAGAATGTATGAAACGCGGCGCGAGGCAGCATTGCGCGATATGGGCCGCAAAGAAACGAAAATCACTGAAATCAAGACCTTGCTGGCCGAAGAAATTGAGCCTAAACTGCAAAAACTTCGGAATGAAAAACGCGACTTTTTGGACTATCAGAATTGTATGGCAGCGATTGATCGTGCCGAAAAAATCATTGTGGCCCATGACTTTTTGTATTTAGATGGGGAAATTCAAAACAGTGAGCAATCAAACCAGGAGAACCGTGCTCAGTACGATCTGATCTTTTCAACAAGCGAGCGGCTCGAACAGGAAGCCGAAGACTGGCTGGCTAGTTTAGAGCGCTTGAAAAAGGAGCGCGAGTCGAGGTCTACGAGTGGAGTGTTGCGATCTTTAGAAACACAGGCTGAGAGTCTTGGCCAGGATTTGGCCCAACTCCAGGGAGAATACGAAATGAAGAGCACACAGCACGGCGACGAGAAATCAAGACTAGCTACGTCACAATCCAAGCTCGCACAAGCTCAAACGCAGTACGACAAATTCCAGGCTCAAGTTAAGGACTTCAAGGCCGATTTCGAAAAACGCAAAGCCGAGCTCGAAACGGCCCAGGCCGCGGTTCAGCAAAAACAGGATCTACTGCGCAGTTTACAAACAGGAATCTCAACATCAAATCAAAAGGAGACTGGTTATGCTAATGAAGCCAAAGTCACCCGCCAGAAAATTGCTCATTTGCAAACTCAAATTAGCCAAGCCAAGCTTCGCGAATCCGAACTGGCGTCTCAGTATACGGAAGATGCTAAAGCTAAAGCGCGTCAGGAAGTTGACAAGTTAAAAGGCAAACTGGACCAGTTTGATGCCGAATTGAGTGAGCTCGATATCCAAATTAATCAGGCAGACGGGGGCGATCGCGAGGCTCTTGACGAGCAGCGACATCGCGAACGGAAATTGAGCAGTGAAATCGAGAATCTGAACCGTCAGATTGAGCAACTTGTGCGTCAATGCCCCCAACTTGAGTTCTACATGCCTGGATTCTCGTCCGAGGTTAAAGGTGTGTTGGTTAACCTGTATCGTGTCAAAGAGGGCCATCACGCTAAGGCCATAGCTTTACAGCAGGTGGCCGGAGCTCAGCAGTACAACCTTGTGGTAGACACTGATACAACTGGTCAGAAAATCATTTCGAGTGGCATGAAGCGGCGGGTTACTGTGATTCCACTCAACAAAATTTCCGGCGAGCCCATGCCCGCCGCCAAGCTCGCTGCTGCCAAAGAAATGGGTGCACCTGGCGACGTTGAGCTTGCACTGGATCTATTAGACTTTGATGAAGAGCTCAGACCAGCTATGACATACGTGTTTGGCCGTACAGTTGTGTGTAAGGATGATGCCACTGCCAAGCGGGTCACATTTTCCGGCCCGCGAGTGCGCTCAATTACATACGAAGGCGCGGTCTATGACACAAATGGTACCCTGAGAGGCGGTGATGTTGGCCGCTCGACTCGCGACCGGACGACTCGCGAGTATGTCGAACTTCGTGATCGGCTGGCTAAGGTTGAGAGCTTGCACGCCGATTTAGCATCAAAGATGGCAGAGTCTCAAGAGTCGGCTGCAAAAGTTGAAGCTCTCAATAAACAGCGAGATCTCAAGGTTTACGAGCGTAATTTGGTTCAGGAAAATACCGTTAATGGCGCTGCCGCAAAACTACTGGCTGACGCTGAGACAGCTGATCGGGAACTAGTCGAGATCAACGCACAGCTGGAAAAAGATCAAGCGGAATTAAGCTCTGCCCAGCAATATTTACAAACTGTCGAGAAGGATATCAAAGATTTTGCGTCCAATCGCGAAGGCAAGCTCGCTGAGCTCCAGGCGGATATTGCTACAGTGAAAGCCAAGGAAGCCAAGTTGTCCCAGCAGGTTTCGGCCGGTTACACAGAGTATACGCAAATTCAAAACCAGCTCGTTGATCTACAGAGCACAATTGCTGCCGAGAGCCAGAGCATTACTGAAACACAAACATTACTATCGGAACTCGAGGCTGAAATGAAGAGTAATGCCACTCAACGAGACGAAATTCAACGCAAATCTAGTCAACTCGAGCGTGAGTTAGCTAGCGAACGCGAGCAGCTATTTTCTATGGATGACGAATATCAAACAGCTGAGCGGGAGCTCGAGACGCGTCGGCGAGACCTTGTGACTTCGCGGCTTCAGCTGCAATCTCTTAAGCATGAACTTGATACCTTTGAGACCCAACTTGCTACAAAGCGTGATGAGATTGCGCATCTGCAGACTAAGTTCCCATGGTTGGAGACTGATCGGGCGCTGCTCGGTCAGGAGAATACCCCTTACGATTTCCGAAATGCGAATCTGAGCCAATGCAAGCACACCTTACGCACTGAGCAATCTAGGCTTTCTGGACTCAAAAATAAAGTCAATGAACGAGTTATGGCTATGATTGATAGCATGGAGGCTAAGGAGAGTGAGCTCCGTTTGCTGATTACAACCCTGGCTAAAGATCGCCGCAACATTGAAACAACGCTACAAAGCATCAATGAGAAAAAGGACGAGGCCCTCAAACGTACACACGTCAAAGTAAGCGAGGACCTTGGTCGAATCTTTGGCGATCTGCTCACCAACTCGTCAGCGCGACTAGACGCCGTGGACGAGTCTGATATTACTCGTGGGCTAAACGTGCGGGTTAGGCTAGGTGCCGTGTGGAAGGAGAGTCTGGCTGAACTATCGGGTGGACAACGATCCCTTGTGGCCTTATCGCTTATCCTAGCCTTGCTGCAGTTCCGACCAGCTCCTATGTATATTCTCGACGAGGTTGACGCGGCCCTAGACCTGCACCATACTCAGAACATTGGTCATATTATCAAGACACGGTTCCAGGACTCGCAGTTCATCGTGGTCAGTTTGAAAGACGGCATGTTTACGAACGCAAACCGGATTTTCCAGACCAAGTTCGAAGAGGGCAAATCTAAAGTTCTTATCAAGCAGTGAGGTTCCCCCAAATCTGGCGTTTCATAGATACTCTTTTGTAGTGTTTGTAATAGAGTCACTTTTTTCCGGGCCATTTTGACGCACTATGCGTGATTGTGCATGACTATGCTCGAAAATTTTGATGACTGCAGAGCGCCGTTTGTCATTATCCCACTACTTGAGGGCATACAATCGGAGGCAAGGAGCTTATTGATCAGAGCCCTAGGTGGATTTTCATACGTATTTGCCATCCCTGCTTTATACACAGTCCTTGTAACTAGTGTTTGACAGCGAAAATGACATGCCCAGGTGAATTTTGGGAACGAGATCACATCGGCACCTGCTATTTGCAGCGGTACGTGGAACTCTATCCAATGGTTGCGGTGCTGGCGGTTTCGCTCGCAATCAGCGTAGCGGCGATTCTACCTCGTATCAAGCCTAGGTGTCGCCGATCTCGCCGTATGGCACCCCTACTCGCCGATGACGATGAAGAATCGCTGTTTGCAAATGCCGATGGTGGCTCCTCGGCTTCCTCAAACTCGTCCCAGCTTGATTTTGAAGCCACTAAGGCCCCAATTTACGAAAAACCTGAATCACGCAGCAACAAGGACTCGTTTGTTATTATACGGACCCGCTCGATTAGTGATAAGCTCCGTCTACTGGCAGAATTGGTTTTGGTGCTTGGTGAGCTCTTTATCGTTACTGCTGCCTGGCTCAATATCGACATTGACTATTACTACGAGTATGCGGCTAACCTACCGCTGCTCACAGTTTTGCAATCTCTCTATTTGGTCACCCTTGTGGCTTATCGTGTAGCCTTCATGAACAAAACCGAGAGGCTACCGGGTCACCCATTCACTCAGTGCGCTGTCATCTACACGCTCACTCTAGCAGTCGATGCAATGGTCGTATACAATGCGGTCATCACTCAGGCACCTACTGTGTACCGGATGATTTCTGTGGCTCTTCTTGCCGGGGCTGCTCTCCGATGGTTCATCTTGTTTTCGTCACCAGTGGGAGACGCCGCCCCGCGTATCTACACTGTGCCCGGACTTACACCGTCGACGGAACCGACATCCTCACTATTTAGAATTTTTGGCTGTATGTGGAATGTGAGCATGATCCGTCAGTCTGTTCGTCAACCAATTGAGTCGTCGGACATTTGGGAGCTCCGCGAAGACGATCACACCTACCGGGTTGTTGAGCACTTCGTACAGACGCTACCCAAGCGCGGTATCACGGTGCGGCTGTTGTGGGCATTCCGTGGCACATTTGCGTTGAATCAGATCACTGGCTGGGTTGGAGCCTTGCTCGGATTGTTGCCGACAGTTTTTGTCAACTTGATTCTGCGTTATATTGAGAATCAGGATACCTGGCCACGGCCCGTGGCTTATCTTTTCATTGTCGGACTGTTTGTCGTTTACGTTGCGCAAAATGCCATTGGTCAACAATCTTACTACTATGGTCGCCGTGCATCTGTGCAGGTTCGGGCGTCCCTGATGTCGCTGATTTACCGCAAGGCGTTATTCCGTCAGGTTGCAACCACTACAGATACAGAGCCGGAAGCAAGCTCGAAGGCTCAGGAAAAAGAAGAGGATGGCGATAAGGACGATACTTTTGATCCGAACAATTCGGGTGCGGTTATCAATCTCATGTCTGTCGACACATTCAAAATTGCCGACTTTTGCGCCTATATTCACTATCCCACGGGGTCACTCCTTGAAATCTGCTTTGCGATCTTCCTACTATACCGCGTTTTGGGTGTGAGCACGTTTGCCGGCTGCCTTGTTATGCTTTTGACTCTGCCACCTAACTACTATTTCGCAGACAAAATGGGCAAATCCCAAGAGCGGCTCATGGCTATCACAGACAAACGTATCGAGCGCACAAATGAGGTTTTGTCTGCGATCCGCATCATCAAGTTTTTCGCATGGGAGCAGAAGTTCTCTGACCGTATTCTTGAATTGCGCAACAAAGAGCTGTGGACGCTGCTGGTTAACCGACTCTGGTGGATCGTCAACGACATTGTTTTCTACGTTGTACCGCTGCTCACTACGCTGGTGACTTTCTTCGTCTATGTTAAAGTCGAGCACAAGGCGCTCACTCCATCGGTGGCTTTCACGGCTATGGCTATTTTCAACATTCTACGCTATCCTCTACTCGACTTGTCGCAAAGCGTCTCGCGAATCATGAGTGCCAAGGTATCGCTGAACCGTATTGAGACGTATCTTAATACAGAAGATACACCTAAATACGAAAATTTGGCCGATCGCCCCCGTGGCCCAAATTCGCCGCTCATTGGCCTTGAGAAGGCAACGCTGGCCTGGGACTCTGCGGAATCATCGTTCAAGCTGCGGGACATTGATCTTAGCTTCAAAGTCGGTGACCTCAATGTTATCGTTGGTCCTACTGGCTCAGGCAAAACTTCGCTGCTCATGGGTTTGCTAGGCGAAATGCGAGTCGAGTCAGGCCGGGTTTGGCTGCCGCCCGCAATCGACCGCCGACATGTGCGTGTCGATCCTGTGACAAAACTGGCCGACACTATTGCATACTGCCCTCAGCAGGCGTGGCTCATTAACGATACGCTGCGCAACAATATTCTTTTTGCTGCACCATATGACCGTGAACGCTACGAGCATGTGATTGACGCGTGTGCGCTGCGCCGCGATTTAGAGATTTTGCGGGACGGGGATAAAACCAAGATTGGTGATAAGGGTATTGCACTTTCGGGTGGCCAGAAGCAGCGTGTATCACTAGCTCGGGCTTTGTATTCTAATTCCCGGCACCTCATCCTCGATGATTGTCTCTCAGCCGTCGACTCGCACACTGCTGAGACTCTTTACAATACTGCTCTAACAGGCTCAATTGCCGCCAACCGCACCATTATTCTGGTATCGCACAATGTCGCTCTTGCAGTTGGTAAAGCTGCTCAGGTCATCGTTATGGACAACGGCCGTGTCAAGGCCGCTGGTCCACCCGACGAGCTGAGCGCAAACGGCTCCTTGGGTGATGACGAGCTAGTTTTGAAAAATGCTCGCGAGTCATCAGTTTCGCGGAGCGCGTCTTCAGCAAACCTTGTCAAATCTCACAAACCGACTCCAGAGGAGGTAACCGAAGCCGTCATTGAAGACCACACTTCACCCGACGACCCTGACGAGGAGTCGCGCGGCTTGGGTAGTATTCCCTGGGCGACATATGCCGCCTACATTACTGCTTTGGGGCCTGTTCTATGGTGGGTTGCGTCCGTGTTCACTCAGATTGCGGTTCCAGGAATTCAGTACCTCCAGTCGTACTGGCTGCGAGTATGGACTTCTGCGCGTAATGTGAGTTTTGGGACACGAGCGCTCGCTATTTTCGATCCTGTTGCTGAGCCAATCGTGGACAAGCTGAGCCAGTACGTTCCGCGATCCACTGCTCACGGTTTGGTCTATTATGCCGGCATCTACGGTCTGATTGGCCTTGCGTCGGCCCTGATGTCTGCTGCGCGCGAGTTTGTGCTTTTCCAGGGCAGTCTGAGAGCATCGCGCATTTTATTTGAACGATTGCTTTCGTCGGTAGTGCGAGCTCGTATTCGATTTTTTGATTCGACACCAACAGGCCGGATCATCAACCGCTTTTCAAAGGATATTGAGTCCATTGACCAGGAGCTGGTGCTTGTTCTCGGCTTTTTTGTGAGCACCGTACTTGATACAATTGCTACAACGACAGTCATCACCTTTGTGACTCCACAGTTCTTGCCCGCGGCATTCGTTGTTTGCCTTGTCTACTGGGTAGTTGGCAAAATGTACCTGGCTATATCACAGGAGCTCAAGCGCCACGAGTCTGTCACACGGTCGCCAATTTTCCAACAGTTTGGAGAAGCTCTCGCTGGCGCTGTGTCAATCCGTGCGTTTGGTGACGTCCGCCGGTTTGAAACAGCCAATATGAATGCTATTGATACGAATCATCGCCCCTATATTTATTTGTGGATTTCTAACCGCTGGCTATCCTGGTGCAGTTCGACAATATCTATGTTTGTGTGCCTTGTCGCATCATTTTTTGTTATTTACAATTCCTCGTGGATTTCGGCAGGAATGGCGGGTATTTCATTATCCTACGCCATGCTGTTCGGTGACGCTGTGCTCTGGATTGTCCGAATGTATGCGGAGGTTGCTGTCAATATGAATTCCATGGAGCGCATCAAGGAGTATATTGATATCGAGCCCGAAGCACCGACCATCATTCCAGAATCGCGTCCGCCCAAGAACTGGCCGTCTCGGGGTGAAATCGATGTGCGGGAATTGTCGCTCAAGTACGCTCCTGAGCTGCCAGACGTTATTAAGAAGGTCTCATTCCACATTGAAGGCGGTCTCAAGGTAGGAATTGTGGGTCGAACTGGCGCAGGAAAATCGACTATTATTACTGCCATGTTCCGGCTCCTTGAACCAACGCACGGTTCGATTATAATTGACGGCCTGGATATTTCGACGATTGGGTTGCACGATCTGCGCTCAAATCTGGCGATTATCCCCCAGGACCCGACATTATTTGTGGGCACGCTGCGGTCAAATCTGGACCCCTTTGACGAGTATAGCGACGACGATATTTTTGCCGCGCTGTCTCGCGTTAAGTTAGTGCCCGAGGGTACGACATCTATAACGGCAGCTGATGCGATAGCAACGGCCTCAGCTACTGAAGAAAACTCTAACCAGTTCCTGGATCTGAGTAGCGACGTCCAGGAAGGCGGTTCGAACCTGAGCCAGGGCCAGCGCCAGCTGCTGTGTCTGGCACGGTCGCTGCTCAAACGGCCTCGAATCATGCTTCTAGATGAGGCCACTGCTTCTATTGACTATGATACGGACGCGATGATCCAAGCTGCTATTCGCGAACAGTTTGAGAATGTCACAATTCTGACGATCGCTCACCGTCTGCGCACAATTGCCGACTACGATCGCATTATTGTTTTGGAAATGGGTGAACTGGCCCAGTTTGGCTCACCCGCTGAACTGCTCGAAGACAAGAAGGGTATTTTCTACTCCATGTGTGAAAAGAGTGGCGAGCTCGAGGCGCTGATCGAATTGGCTAGCCGGACGAGTAAGTGATTAAATAGGCTCAATTGCATGTATTTAGATTACACTGGCTGCCTTAGCGGCGGCTAATGTACGTGGTGACACCGAATCCAAATCAAGTTCAGGTAGCTCTGGCAGGGAGATTTGGCGAACGGAAGCGACAATATAAACTTTGAGTAATTCCTCAGCAGCTTTGGTCGTTGCTAGACACTCAGCAGCTTTACGGGCAGCTTCGGGATAAAACATCCCCAAAGCTGTGGCTAATTCCACAGCCCCGGGAGTTGTAGCATCCCAGTCCGGTGAGTCGGCCATATCAGAGATGTCTACGTGGGGAGCAAGAACTGCAATCGCCGCCAAACTAGGTGGATCACGACTACGTTGCTCGTCATAAAATCGCTGTGCCTCAGCAGCAACGGCAGCACTAAGAGGCGAATCATAAGCAGCCGCCAAAATCTGCTGGACGACGGCTGCGAATTTTCGCGTCGGCTGAGCTGCAAATGCTTGTAGAATCTGTACCAAGACCTGTTCGTATACGGGTTCATATCCGCGACGTACAATAGAACCGAAATCAGCCAGAATAACTAGGTGGGCAACGTCTGCCAACTCATCAGTGCCGGCAAACTTTGACAGCAGCCGCGGCACTGCTTCAAGCACCTGAGCGGCAAAATCACTGCATCGCTCGAGTTTATCGTCGCTCGAACCAGGGCGGCGCTGGAGTTCTTCCCATTCATATTTGCCGATACCATAGATCATTGCGACAAGACAATCCAAAGGTTCTTTAGCCATTTCATCGGCCCACTCGCGGTCCTCGCGACTTACTTTCACCCGTGACCAGTCCTGAAGAGCCAAAGATATAGCAGACGCCAATGTAAACTTACCTGCTTTGGCTAAAGCAGCAATAACTTCTGGTGCCGAAGGAGGCGGAGCCAGTGACAACAAAAGCCGCCATTGGGGGTCCAGGCCATATTTTTTAAGCTGTGGCTCGGGTTCAGGTGCTTTGTGAACGGCCAGAGTAGCCGCAGCAAGTCTCACTCCAGCATCTGCATCGGTAATTAAGCTGGCAGCTTGTTCGGCAGTCTGCGGAGGAGCATTTTCCAACACTCGCACAGCTTGACGACGGCATCGGGCATCTACATCGCGTTGAGCAATCTCCAAAACTCGCTTCCACTGTGAAGATTTTGGAACAAAGTATTTGAGCGTTGCAAGTCGCACTGCTGGCGATTCGTCGTTAAGCAGCTTTGGTCCAAGAAGCGCTGGGTCTAAAAC
This sequence comes from Wickerhamiella siamensis, assembly GCA_030571815.1. Lineage (NCBI taxonomy): Eukaryota > Fungi > Ascomycota > Dipodascomycetes > Dipodascales > Trichomonascaceae > Wickerhamiella > Wickerhamiella siamensis. The sequence goes on from JAJLYV010000009.1 coordinate 307,502, forward strand.
GCCTACTGCCAGAGCTGCGCTTTCACGAATAGGTCCAAACACGTCTTTACAGCGCTCAATTGCTGTGGAAACCATGGAGCTACGCAGATTTGACAACTGGTCGAGTTGAGCGCGAAGATCTGTGACATGACGGGCTGATCTACGGTCAAGCGCCGATTCTAACTCGGCAGCAGCAGTTGCCAAAGCCGTCGCACCAGAAAACAACGCAGTTGATGCCGTATGACGTACTGAACGAAGCTGGAGACCAGCAAACGATTGGAAGTATTGTAAAAGCTTTCCATAAGCTGAGAGCATATCGCTTTGGGCAAGCTCAGAGACGATTGTCGTGAAAAATTCGGTGTAGCGCCGGGAAAAGTCGCGATTCGAAACCAGAAGGTATCGTGCGGGTGCATATTCTTTAGTGGCGGCTTGTAAATCGGCGGCAGCAGCCTCTGGAGCTGTCAGTTGAGCGCTAGTTGCACAGCCGGCGGCCTTGACAACCAAGTTGAGCACTTGAAGAAGACCATTGTTCGGATCGTATTCAAGCATACGAACTGTACCCCCTGTGACATCTTCCAGCGGGATTTCTGGATCCACGAGAGAATCGTAGAGGGAATTGTCGAGGCGTCTTCGCGACTCGACGCGTTCGGTCTTGCGCCGTTTTACGGGAGTATCGCTTTCAATTTCGCTGACGCTGTCACTTGAACTCTCATTGTCACTAATTCTGACAGGCCGAGTATTTCTTGTGCGCCTAGCTTTCCGTTCAGTGGACGGGGTCGAAGTCATTTCGATAAATTAAATACGCGTTTCTTGGGACTAATCTAAGCGGAAGGGTCGTGGGGCGAGGCCTATACGTTCTTCTCTGGACTTTGCTTGTTGCGCCGGCGTCGCAGGTTGGGGAACTGGTGTCTGTTTGGATTCCTCGTACTGCGCAACTTCTTGTTTTGTGAGCTTAATTGCGGTAGGCGGTCTGCGAATCATTTTGGCTGGGTAGGTCGCAAGACTGGAAATGACAGTGTCAAAGGTTTCCAAAGGTTACTTAATCCCAACCAGGCCGATCGGGAGAAATAATCTGCTCCAGGTTCCGAAGATCCTTTATTAACGCCAACGGGACTCGCAATAATGGACGAAGTGTGCCGCATTTGCCGGGGTGAAGCAACGGATGAAGAGCCGCTGTATCATCCATGCCGCTGCTCCGGGTCTATTAAGTACGTGCACCAGGATTGTTTGCTGGAATGGCTGAAGCATTCGGCCAAGGGCCAGTACTGTGAGCTGTGCCACACAAAATACACATTCAGCAGCGTTTACGAACCCGATATGCCCGAAACACTCCCTCTAATTGCCCACGCATACCACTTTTTGACTCTGGTGCGCCGGGCGTCGCACTATTTTTCGCTGGTCGCATGGATCCACATTTGGTATTTCGCGCTGACCATTACGCTCAAGTATGAACTTGAGCTGTCCACTATTTACGGCCGCAACTTACACAAAGTCATGCCATACCATTGCATTCAGATGCTATTTTCGAATATCGCTGCCGGCCGACCCGCGTTGTTTGAAGCTGTGTGGCCATACAGCATGCTTCCGCACGAGATTCAACATGCTGTAGTTCGCGGAACCTGGGCCCTGTTAGCTACAATTGTCACAGCACTTGTGTTGGTCACTGTGAGCACATGGACTACTGAAGACCCGTTTTTCCGACACGAAATCGAGCACCTACAGCAGGGAGAGCTTGGCCCCATTGAGGTCCCAGAAATGGAATTAGAGCAAGAAGAGCCTGTAAATGCCCCTGAGACTGCTGCGGAGGCAGAAGAGCCGGCTGAGGTTCCTGCAGATCATGTTGAAGGCGATGACGAAATCGAAGACGTCGATGATTTATTTGGCGTTCGGGACGAAGATGAAGATGATTTAGGGGGCGCGTTCCAGGATCTTTGGTTCAATATAGAGACATTTGTTGGTGCTCCGTGGCCCGAACAGGTTCTGGAAATTTTTGCGACCGTCGCAAAAATGTCGCTGCTCATTCTGGCATTTTACAGTTTCCCACATGGTCTCGGCCATATGCATTTGAACATTGCAATGTACGTTCCCGCCTACGCCCAGGCCCTATGGTCCACCGTGCGTGGCAAGCCGGCCAATCTTGAAGGGCTGCTTTGGCGTGTTCATCGCACAAAGCTGCCGGATACTACCATGGCAGCTGTGGGTGCTCTGCTTGTTGGCTACGGTGATGTGGCTGTCACAATGTACTTTGTGTACCGCCAATTTTTCCACACAATGCTCGGCGACGAATCATACCGTGGTGTGCTCATTTCCATGGTCTATATGCTATCCACGATCAAGGTGCTATGCGTCGTGGTTGTCGAAATGATTTTGTTCCCCATTTTCTGTGGCATCAATTTACACCTTGCCATCGTACCGCTGCTCGATATGTCCTGGCGGTCTGGCATCGAGCTTGTCAAGAATCATCCTTATCGTGCCGGCATCAGTTACTGGGCAAGCGGACTACTGTACATGTCGATTCTGGCTGGGTTCCTGGCTGTTTGTCGGCGATTTTTACGGCCGGGCGTGCTCTACTTTGTTCAAGACCCGAGCGATCCACGGCACCAGCCTATCCGCACAATTTTGCTCAATGGGTTGATCAGCCATCTTCGCAAAGTCGCTTTGTCTGCCGTTATGTATTCATGCTTGATTGTCGGTGGAGTTGGCGCAGCTTGTGCAGTTGTGCGGTTTGTGCTACCGTTTATTTACCCCATCAATCTGTCGTACGACTTCAGCTTCGATGATCTGCGACTTTGGCCATTTGCAGCGCTACTTCTCATCCAGTATCGCGACGGTGCGTTCAGCAAGCGCCGCTGGGTCCGTGTTTTGCGCACTCTCCTGCCAGCGATTTTCCGCCGATGCTCAGACTTTGCTGGCATCAGTAACTTCCTATTCACTGGCGCACCTGGGCCAGCCGCTGGGGCCGAAGGCCACTTCGTTCGTGCTCCTTCGAACGACTACTTCCGCATGCGTAAAAACCTTGAGCTATTTGTACCCGTTTCTCAAGACGATAAGCGGCTTGACGGCGTCGAGGGCCTTTCCGAGCGCGAACTCAAATCTTATGTGCTGGTTTGGCGCCCTAAGTACTTCTGGTTCAGGGTAGCTACGTTCATGGTTGCGTTATGGGCCATGCTCACGATTGTGGCCGGATTGTTGGTATTTTTACCACTCTGCACGGGCAATCTTGTAAGCCGATACGTTTTGACCATCCCAATTTCCAACAGTATATTGGCTATGCTTGTGGGCCAAGCCGTCATGTGGGCTATTTTCAAGTACCACCAGCAATTTTTACGTTTGGAGTCTCAAGTTCGTGAAGATCCCAAACTAGTATACCGCATGCACATTTACACGCTGCTTCTGGGGCTCATTGTGGACTCAATTATCACCTTCCCCCAGCTTCTGCCTGATCAGCTTGCTCGCATGATTGTTACATCTCGAGTGCCAGTTGCGAGTTACGCAATTTATGGCATTCCTCTGCTTTTCCGCAAGCGGGCTGATCCGGACCCGGTTTCACCGGAGCAGCTTCACAACTTGATTCGTGTGGTTGCTAAGATTGCTGTCCCACGAGCCGCGTTTTCATTGCTTTTACCTCGCCGGGTGCAAAGAATTTTGATTGTGGAAGCCCGTGTGGGCTTTTTGATGCTGAATGGTTACCTGCTGTTTATGAAAACCGGACTTGGTACTTACTTTTCGCAATGGAGTTCTCGGGCTCGCGAAAGCTATTACTCTCGCGGAGTCCAGCTTATCAACTTGCGAGACAATTAATTTATTGCTATAGCATTATTTTTGACGGATAATAGGAAGACAGAACTCTAAGACTGAGTCGTCTTAAACTGGGTCGAATTTAGTCGGTGTCGACTAAGTAAGCAGACCTTCAGCCATGTCCAATGCCCAAAGGGCCCAAACGTTCTTGCAGCATATTGACCAGGCCACTGAACGATTGCTGTCAAGGCAGCTCACGCTAGTCAGACTAGCAGCTGAGACTGAAAAAGATACACCAACAATGGCTGTTGAAACTGCTGAGATCGAGGCCAGCGCGACATCTATCGTCAGAGCTGTAGAAGACCTTTTGGTGGTCACTCGGAGTTTGAAAGAAGCCTGGATTTTGGGTCAGATTCGCCAGCCTTTACCAGAACCTAGTGAGACGGAAATTGAGGATCGGAAATTGGCCCTGCAAAGTGTTCTAGACGTGATCTCAGAGACAAAGTAAGCGGAGGTATTTGCAGAAAAGCTCGCAAAATAAATATATATATAGGTTACTCAAATGCCGTTTCTAAATACGGACGCCGTAGTTTCGGTTTCACGGGGGGTTGGAGCGACGCTGTGCGTAGTTTGTGGTGTTTATGCCTAAGACCTGGCGACGAATGCCGCCGGTGGTTAAGCCGAATAAGTTCTGGCGAGTAATGCAACGAATCGTCGTATTCATCCACAATAGCATGCTCAGGACTAAGTGGAGGAGTCGATGGGCTAGGTGGAATGGGTGGCTGGCGCTGATCAACACGTGCACTTGGCAAATCTGCCGGCAGAGACTCTGTTGATTGGGCCAGATTTTGAGAGACTTTGCGCAAACTTATTTTACGACGACGAGGCCGTTTTTCAGTGGTGGTGTTAGTGCTTGTGGTAGATGCAAAGGAGTACTCCGAGGCAGTGTCGTCTGCGAGTAAATCGGCCATGTCAATGTTTTTCACGAGCACACTGGGCTGTCGGGGCTGCCTGGAATTAAGAATCGCACCGGGAATGCGGGCATTAAGGGCCAATGTTTGAAAGGGGGTGATCTCCGGGATTGTAACCATACCAAGACCGAACTGGCGGAACATTGTCTTTTCGACAAAGTGCTGCCGCCAGCGCCGCGGACCTAGTGTCGAATCAGGCATTTCTTTATCTGGATTTGTGACTTTCCAGATCATCTCAGGTACGTCTTCGACAAATGCCTCGGCCAACACACTTTCGAGCGTTTTTGAAATTATCTTGTTTACGCCTGGAACGCCGTCCAGACTGGATTCTGTCTCAACCCGCGTCACAATGTCGTCGCTAAATAACACTGTAAGACCCTCAGTTGTATAAACAACGTCAACATAGCCGTCAAGGTGAATGGCTGCTAACTTGAGCTCAAAGGGAATTTCAAGTGGGTTGCTAGCGCTCACGAGCTCAGGTTTGACAAACGAAGGCCATTGAGGGCTTAGCCACACTTCACGAAGCGGGTTTGCGTGCAAACTTGTTTTAAGTGTAATTGTGGCGTCACCATCATACTGGATGCGGAACACAATGTGGGCCCTGCCGACTTCCACCTGTTTGATGGAGTCAAAGGCCAGTTTGGGTGGCCGGGTACCAAAATCAATGTCTGTAACTTGCATAGGTTCGGCCATAATTGCCGGCCGTTTCGACTCGGCTATCGATTGGGTTATTGCCTCTTTGCTGTTGGCTTTGAGCTCCTCAACATTGATGAAGTTCCAATTGAACCGGAAGGACATTGCTGACCAAAGTGGGGTCCTGCCCCGAATAAGTAGTAAACAGCCAGAGACAACTAGCCAAAAGTCAAAAGTCAGTCAAAACTAGAACTATGCAATTATAAATACTTCTTTGCGAGAGTGCGCACTTTTGCGTCGAACGCTGGACTTTGTATTCTATCCGTCACTTTATAGAACGGTGACATGAGCGTTTTGACATACAAGTCGTACACATCCAAAAAGAACTGACGGATCGCCTCTTCGTTTTTAGTTTCGTGGACCAGCATAAATCGCACGTTTCCAGCGGTCACGTACGCAGAAATCATGTAGCTGTAGAAATTGTCCACGGTTTTTAGATACATGGCCGGCGACGTCCATTGCATATCGTCTACGACGTCCAGCGCGGCATGGACGACAAAAGGAACGAGCTCCCGAACAGCCTTGTCAAAATGTGGTATTCCGTCACCTCCCTGCCGACTTGAACCAAATTCCAGCTCATAGATCGGTAAGTCCTGGCGATTTAAAAGCGCCAGATAGTAGGACATATGCTTACTGATCGCGTCTCGTAGCTGGGACCATGAAGGAGCTTGAAAAAAAGATGGGTAGCCAGGCAAGTATAGGGGCAATGGGCTATAGGCTCTAGGCAATTGTTTCTGTTCCATTTGTATTCTGCTTTAAATATGAAGAATTGAAGAGATTGTTACAAACTAGTGAATACAGAATTAAATGACAGAAATGGAAGGATTTTGTGAACTGCCTTGTTGCGATATTTGCTAAATTGTCAAGCACGCTAGAACAGCACTTTTGCAAGCTCGTTGGCAGCAACAGCAATAGAGCGCCAGTGCTTTTTCGTAATGAAGTACTTTATGATCAGTAATCAGCATTGTTGGGGGTGTAGACTTCCTTTGTATTCGATCTTGAATACGGTGGGGGTGATAGGGTGGCGTGAATTCCAAACATCCACGTGACTGGAGCCCAATGGATGGGGTGTTTTGATGCCGCAATGTCAGTGAGACGGGATCTACACATAGAGGCTATGCGCAAGCGGAGGACAGCTCTGCAAAATAGAGTTTGGGCAAAATGACTGGTGTTTTTTTTTGCCCCTGTTAGGACTCTTAAACCAGGTAGTTTTTTTTTTCTTGGGCAGGGTAGACAACAAATCTGCTAAGTTACAGTCCCCTGCCGTTGCCTGGTAATCATGCTTTGCCTTGGCGTCAGAATTAAGATTTTTGCCCTTCCTTGCATGTAAGATACACTGCGATATCGCTGAACCGAAGAGCACATTTTAAAACGAATTAGTAGGATCTAGAATTAAATCCTAAATTCGTTCAAACCTTCAAGAATCTATGAAATTCGGAATGTAATACGTCTTAAAAAATAAAATAATCACTATTACTTCTTGGCTGGACCCACCTTGGAGGCTCGGCAGTCCCCAGTTTTCACTGAAAATAACGCCATGTCTGATATGGTCACCATGAGGTTAAGGGTTTCAGGATAGCGTGCTTGGGGTTTCCTCCATGTTTAGTTTTACAGCAGCACGCAAGAGAGCTAAAAAGAGCAAACATCATATGACGTGACAAAAAGTTGCTCTGGCCGTCGTAAACGTATCGATCCTGGAAAGAAAACCTTTATCGTCTCATAATAATGAAATCGCCGAAATCACCGAGCGATCACATACAACACAGCTGAGCCATCTTACTGCCCTTTGTCAAGCAGTCTCAACGCGGGGCCCACCGCACCACTACCCTGGTTTAGATAACCTTAAGTAAACCGCATGGTGGGTGACCTCATCAATTACCCTTGGACTAAGATCAACTGACCAGGCTATTTTTATCAAACTGCCCACGCGATTGCCCGCACACTTTAGCTTCTTCTGCAAACCCCCTGGACGTTCAACTCCTTGCCAGAAAATATAACAATCCCAGCGCAACCGCCCACCCATAACCAAGCTTCTATGCAAACAGTGGAGCAACAGTACTCGGCATTCCATCCATGGCATTCATCGAGCCTGGGCCCTGTGTCCACCGTCCCTGAATCAGGGAGCTCTAAACCACTTCCTGGATTAATGTCTATGGGATTTCGCCCGGTGGACCCGGCTGCAAAGCTGGGCTGTACTGGCAGCAAGTCCATCCAGATGCCCCAGGACCCGGCCGTCATCGACGGAATCACGGCGATGCTCACCCAAACAATGCGCTATCGTGGATTTGGAGCCCCGATTCCGACTATTGATACACCTTCAGCTGCTGGCATCCACAGCGAGAGCGCGGCCGCCAAAGTGCGGAATCACCTCGATCTCCACTTTCAGCTGATCCGCGGATACCATGACATTCCTGTCACTTTTGGAGAAGCAGACACACTCTACGAACAGGAAAGACCCAGATACAATCCTCTGCAGACAATTCGTAGCCGCAGAGCCCGCGGTCACCTGCCCCAGAAGTTCTTGTGGGCCATCACACTGTCCGAGGAAATCTCGGATTTCTCGTGGCAACAGAACTACTTCCACGCAGGTGTTGGACTTGAGCCGCCAAATTTCCCCTCCCTTTCGAGCGGAAACGTCTCTTCGATTCACAAAGGCCACCGTCGTGGGCCCAGTTTCTCTCTGCCAGTTACGCCCAAGCGCCAAAGCGCTAAATCCATCGGCTCAGACTCAGACTCCCCATATGCCTCCACCACAGCCGTCCCGCAAGCTTCCAGCCGCCGCCTAACCACCCCACCAGTTATGGGTCCCCCAGGTAGTAGTCCAGCGCGCACTCCGCACTCCCATACACCGCGTGACTCTTTTGGATCCTACAAGAACTTCCGGGAGTTCTCAAGCGGCAACAAGCTCGCCACTGGCGCCGGACTCATGCAACGACTGAAGGCAAAGCACAAGGACTCGTCCACAAGTGAAGAAGATTCTGATTCCACCAATAGCCGTGCTGGGTTTTCACGTACATCCTCGGCGACCCGAAACAGCAGCACAACCCTGCCTGTACCCTTAACAGGACTTTCGAGCACGGGGACTGATAGCTTTGGTGCTAGCACTACATCTGTGGCAGCGGTGTCTCTTAATAGCATGTCCACAGGCGTTTCAAGTGAGATTCCGCCCATCCCGCAAGTCCAAATTATCGGATCCGACGACGACGACAATCAGGTATTCCCTTATTATGGTCCCGGCATTTCCGAGCCGTGCCTGCCGCTAAACGTCGGGTCCGAGACGGCCCTCATCCCGCAGATCGTAATGAATGATCACTCTGAGAGCGCTATCCAGTCGGATGACGACGCCGCGTCAGAAGACTCTGTCGAAATGATTGTGCCTACATCGGCACTATCCGATGATCAGGAGCAAATGTGCCGTGCTCAGGACCAACTTGAGTATATTATTTCGGTATTCCGCATCGCGCTCCAACAGAACCAAAACAAGTCCTTCGCCAGCCCCTGTCCCCAAATGGCCGCCGTTTGCTCTCAGAACTGCGAACAGCTATCGACAAGAGTTATGCCCAAATACCTCGAGTATCTTTCAAGTGTTGAAAGCGAGGTTATTGACATTCACGAGAAACTAGAGGCCGGAATCGGCCAGACCATTGATCATATCCGAGTGAGCAGCGAGAGAATGGGTTCAGCGGTCTCTACGACTCTGAACCGCCAGCTCCGTGAAACAGCCGCTCGTCTCGACCGCCTCGACTCGTGCACAGAGTCCAAATGCTTCAACTTCATGGCATATGCAACCATTGAGTTCGTGGTCAAGATTGCTTTGCGCTGTACTTGGTTTGTCGTCAAAATGTTTTTGATACTCAAGAGTTTGGTTTACTTTTTGGCCAGCTTTTGAGCATCCTAAAAAGTGGCGTACTTTTATTATTTATTACTTACCATTGTTATATCATTTATCTTATTTTCTAAGCCACTATCAAGCAAACAATTTATGACGGAGGGTCTGGGTGAATGGAGCTGAAATTTCCTTAGCTTCTTAGGTTGACCAGATTCGTGCTGAGACGCAGAGTTATTGAAACTCAAAACCTGGTCTTTGCATAGCAATCGTGGGGAGTCTCGAATATCATTCGCGTTTGAAGCTTGCGCTGGGAACCACTAGTGGCGAATTGTTTCACCGAATTGTTTCACCGAAGTGTTTCACTTAGAGTTCAAACGAGGGTTTGAAGTCAAATGAGAATCAAGAGATCAATGTGGGGCTAAAGCCCTTCTCAATCTCCCTAGCGCTTCCTGAGCCGGCTTGGAGTTCCCCATTGCCAGAGATATTTCCTCTCTGAGAATAATAGAGGTAAATTCGTGATCATGCAGCTTCTGGATAGCACCCAACGACGCCCAGCGCGTCCAAAGCCGAAGTAGTGAAACAATTGTAATTACAACGTCGTTTGCCCCTTTAGATTCATTCGACTGGGCAAATCTCTCAATAGTGTGTCGGAGAGAAATGAGCAGCGGTGGGAAATTCAGAGCCAGCTCACTGAACGGCTTACTCTGGCTCAACACTATCATGCAATTCACAACTTGAACAAAACCGTGGGTGGTGAAGTCAGGTTGTCCATCTTCATAGCCAAATTCATCTGTTAAGGAATGGAAGAAAATGATAAGATCGGTAAAGTTTGAGACCAAGCTGTTGTTGGTCGGTTCAACTGCGAGTTCCTTCAGAGGAATAACTTGCAAGTATCGGTACAGAATATTCAGCAAAGCTCCCCGCTGGTGTACCAAATCAGGCCTCTCTAAAAGCTGGCATATGCAGCTAACGTCCAGCACATTGTAAACGAGAGGAAGCAGCGCACGCGGTAATCGTTGAACCACTTCGCCCAAGCTAGGCAAAAACTGGTCACAAAACTCGACGCTCGGTTCATAAGCCCAGGAAAATTGCTCCGCAATATTAAGAACAGTGGTGATGGGTTTACTCCTTGCATCGCATGACGAAAAATCAACTTCGGCCAACAACTGCGCGAAGGGCTCAATATTATACGTTGTAAAGACAGACGGTTGGCCTATCTCAAAGAGCTTGAGTCTTGTGAAATCTTTCTTACCTGTAGGACCAAGGTTTGATTTGGATTGAAAGTGGACGATGTCGTCTACAACAGCAAAGAAATTTTCTGGAAGAGATGCAGCTGAAGGGGAACGGCGATAAAACGCGCACAAAAAGCGGACATGATCAACCACTATCATTGCCAGAGCTGGATCGCGAGGAAATTCCAAATCGTCGAATGGTTTGGTCCATTTGGCTAAACCACAAAGTGCTTGGCATATGTGTCGATCAAAAAATTCGCCCACTTTCATGTAGTCTAGAGCCAAACTAGCTCGTTCACACAACATAACTCTATCATGAAGAGTTATATTGTCTTCAATTTTGTCACCCAGCAAGCTGTGCACATCCGTACGCTCGAGCATTAGTCCCTTGGTCTCACTTTGAAACTTGATGTGTCGAATCCGTGGCACTGCACACTCTGACATCCTAAGAAGCAGGTTGATGTCGATGCGATCCTTTGCCAGCATATCGGCGGCTGAATTACCATATTTTCGGTACAGCAATGCTTCTCTCATCGAGTACAAATTACAATAGAGCGATGATAATGCAGAGGAATGAGATAAGAACGAAAAGGTGTATTCTTCGTTCTCAAAAACATAATTGACTTTGTCTAGCCACCATGGATTTGAGCTGAGAGTTACTTCACGCCACAGGTGCTCATTGAGAATCAGTGAGCGAAAAACCAGGGAGGCATATTCCCATGCAGGGTTGTGAATCTCGATCCAGTCGAGAAACCTATGCCGGGAATCGTTCGTTGGAGTGTAGCGTGGCTGCTCGGGAACCAGATCCACAAAGCCAAACATCTGAATTAGTACAGACTGCAAATCTGTAAATGGGGTAGTATGATTGGCAAAGTATTGAAGGGACTCACAAACCGATCGGAGCTTCTCTTCTGGGCCTCTTCCTGAGCGTATCTCCTGATATAGTAGCTGTAGACAGTTGGCAAGCCAATTGCAGCTGTCAGCGCTCACACGCAAAGGCCTACGATGATCGTACAGAGCGCGAAACAATTTGAAGCAGCTTTCAAAGTTCTCGGAGTCTAAAGGTTGCCAGAGGCGATGGACTTCCAGGAGCTGATTTTCCCCGTCATCCAACCCAAACGTATTGTAGGGTGATTTTTCCAGTAAAAAGGTCGCCAAATCTACAGATTCGACCATTCCAAGAGATGGGGACGATGCAGGATCCAGTGCGCATTTCAAAAGGTGTGCCAGTAAGTGGTTTGCCCAGTGCCCAGTGGCGAGAGCCTCTGCACAATCCGCGCCATTTATTCCTTCCGTGAATTTCTGAAAAGCTTCGGGTATATTATCATTCAATTCAGAGAAAACCCCCTCGAAGCGATTGATGGTAATGTCATTTCGAGATTCTTCATTGAGCATTGGCGAGCTGAACACTGAGTCAAGTGCAGGGCAGGGGAGGCTCGAGGTAGGTTGGCAAAGTATAAACTGAAACATTTTTTGAACCACCCTCAGAATCAAGAATTGAAAGTGACAGCATCAGTTTTCTGGCCAGGGACTGCTAACATGGCTGGTTATTCGTGTGCTCTCCGTGGTGATATTTTCAGTTCGAGAACAAACTTCAACTCCATTTAATCTGAGAAATTGACAGGCAGCTATTACCTGCCGGCAGGGCATTCGCAATTGACGACGACAGACCTTTCCAGCCTTGGTATTGCGGTATTTTAGGGCCAAAATCATAGGCGAGAACCACACTTTCAGATGTGAGGTTTTGGCCGGAATATCGTCAATAACGACTTGCTTGCGAAACACCACAAGCCGGAGAGTTTGTTGTGGATTGATACACAGCTGAAGTCCTGACGTGGAGGCCAAATGTTGCCAATGCTGGGTGGGACGCATGGTTGTTGGAGTCTTGCAAGGCCGGTCACAAATTGAATAGCCATCTATATCCAGAATGAGCTCCTTTTTTGGATTGAGCTGAGAGTAAAATAGACCAATTGCTCGGGATCCAGAGGGTTGCGGTCTGCGTAGGGTACCTGTAGACGCGGTTTCCTCAATTTCGCTCAGAAGGCCTTCTGAAAACAATCCGCTTGTCAGGTCTTTATCGAGGCTTTCGCAGCTCAGATTGACAGCGAAGATAGAAAAATGTGCAATCTCATCAAAATCCTCCGATGCTTGGATCTGAAACTTGCTCTCCACACTTTCCTGATTTCTCCATCGGAATCCGATCCAAGGACGGCGGAATGACAGCCGCAGGCCAGGTTGAGGCAGGTCCAAGAGCTCCACAGACTCGATTGTGGCAGGTCCACGGGTGAGAACAAGAGATTTTACTACTGCGGAATCGTTCAAGATAAACGTGAGTCTGAGGTTGGCCAATCCAATCACATGACACCATTTTGGCGTTTTGGGGTCAGTTTGGTAGAATGAATAACGTGTAGCTTTGAAGGTGATATATTGGGGCATGGACTGAGAAATTACGTTGTCCTGGCAGCAGACCACAATTTCTATGTAGAATGTGCTCCGGGGACTGCTCTCGGAGCTTTTGCTCGGAGCCTGTGAGTTCACGAGGAGAACGTCTGCATGCAGTCTGATGCGGCTCTCTGTACATCGCAGCAGACCTTTGTACAGCCTATGCGAACCAGCACGAGATCTTGTATCGAGTTCTAACATCTTCCTAGAGTCAATCAGTGTGTTAAAGTGTCTGCCAAAAATAAAGACTATTGTTATACGTTTCGAGAGTTCGTAGAGATGTGTTGGGCCGCTTATGGAGTCGATTTGGATCCCTTCAAAGAAAATTCTCTCCAAATGTAACCTCAAGATCTCATATCACCTTTTCGGTAATATATTCGAATCAAGATCCTTGCCTAGCAAGCCGAGCAAGTGTTGGACATCTCTGTGCGACCAGCTCTGAATGCGGAAGCTGCTGAGATCTAGATCTCTGAGCTATAAATTATGGGCGTGCGAGAACCTAGTTTTATCAAGAATGAACACTCTTTTCACTACAGTTTCTCTCCTTGTTAGTACGGTCATTGCTGCTACGACTGCTGGGGGTGAGGTTGTTGCCCTTGAGGCAGTTAAGTCTGGAAGTGCTCGCGATACGGCACTCGTTGTCTTCACCAAAGAGGATGGCACTCTGTGGATGGGCTTGCCTTCAAACTTCGAGGCAAGTCAACTTTTGCTCAACTCTACCACTTTCACTGATACAGAAACCGGCAGAGCTCTTGGTGTTGACCAGGTCACGGCTGCTCTCACTTTGACGAATGATACCAAGAGCGACTTTGAGGTTGTTAACACCAAGATCCACTTATTTGGCAATGCTAGTGCTGTTGCTTGCCCAACTTCTTCTGGCATTCAGCTGTTCTGGGACGAGGCCGTCCGGTGCGAGAACGGTGCTCGGGTGGACTTGTATCCCTCCCACCATGTTTTCCAGCAAAAGCGTCACTTTTTGGAGACTTCCCAGCCCTTCATTACCTCGCATTTGTTTGGTGTCGATTTGGCCAAGCGGGGAACCGTTGAGATCGATGATGTGAAGCGAATTCACTGGGGTCCTGGCGCTGGCAACTTCCATCCCTACCCCTACAATCCCTACAATCCTTCTGCCCACTATGAGCCTCATGCTCCTTGCTGTGCTCCTCCTACTCCTCCCTGCAAATGTCAATCTGGCCCACATCACTATCCTCACTATCCCCACTATCCTAAGTCTGAGTGTGAGTGCCATAAGAAGCCGCACCACCATAAGCCCCCATGCGAGGAACAAAAAGAGTGCCACCACCCACCTTGTGCTTGCGATGTGATGGGAAAAGTAGTGAAAAAGCTTCAGAACTCACTTCTTTGCACGGGTCCCGACTGCAAGGGCGAGTGCCGTGACTCCTGCAAGACCGAGTGCCGTGATCCCAAATGCTACTGCCAGGACCCTCACTACTATCAGCGTTACTATCCTTATCACTATTATCCTGGTGGAACACTGCCCAACTATCCTCGTTATGTTCCTTATGTCGGCAACGAATAACTGTTTCAATATTCAGCATTCGCAACTCGTTAATCTTTTAATCCTCAATAACTACGTTCATTACCTTTAGCTTTTCGTCATTTTTGAGGAGTGCGTGGATCAGTTGCAAATACTTTCGCGGACTCACAGTCAGACTACTTTGCTAGTTGGTACCCTGTTATCCAGAACCTTAGCCGATCAGCTCCGTTGGTCACTCGTTAGAGTCCCGAGGATCTGGCCTACCCATTATCCGCATTAGAAGATAGTTGAGTATTCAATTGAACCAAGCAAGTCGTAATTATGCCTATTTCGGTAATATTCCGAGAAAAATCTTCAATTCGGCACATGAGCCGAAGCGATCGGTGACTGAGGTCAAAATTTCCTACATTAGTTCCGGCATGCTGATCTTTGACATTTAATGCAGAGCCTGTAGTAGGTCATTGTTCTTGAATTTACTTACAATTTATTCTAATATCCAGATATACCTCATTATCTTCAACAATAAAGCAAGACCCTAGTGTTAAGAATAGAGCCCAATTGTTTACCCTTCTCTGAAGTTGATACACTTAGTGAGATTTCGATCTAGGACCACAGAATCCACAGTTGATTACTACTTCGCCGATCTCGGTGCCTCGATTGTTGAAAGAGAGGCTTGAAGGCATGCAAATTACATCACGTGACACCACGCGATAAGTGACTGAGAAAAAAAAGCCTCCAGGGCGTGGGGTAATAGTATTTCAAGACCCTGTAAACTCAACTCAACTCACGCTCAACTATGGTTGATATCGCCACCGCTCTTGCCCATTCGGTGGCCGGGGCAGAAAATTTGCCTCGGTCTCCTGTCGAGTTTAAAGGAACTCAGTATGTTTCTCGCCAGCTTCTAGTTCAGCAGGTTGCATACAATCTTTCGGCGACCATTTTCAACTACTCGCCTTCGTCACTGAACCTGGACCGCGCTGTGCGGGCCTGGGCCGACACCCGTCAAGCCAATTTGGCCGGACAAGTCCCGCATCTTATGAATTTGGAATCGCGGGCTGGTTCTGGCGCCGCTCTTTTAGGCTATCTTCGAGCCACCACCCAGAATGGTCTCGCGGCTGTTCTGCTGACGGCTGGTGCCTTTGAGTTTATGCTGCCTGTGCTTTTGAAGAACCGTGATTTACTTGCTGAACTGAACGTCGCCTTCCATGTGGCTGCTGTCGACTACGACCAGGACTCTGGCCGCCTTGTGAACGATTTCAGCACGCCGCTAGCCATTGCCCGCCAGCTTGGGTGGCCCGCCGTGGTTTCCAATTTGGGAGCCGATTCTCGCGACGTGCAGCAGACCGCTGTGCTTGCTAGCCAGCTTGCTAGCTTGGGACCCGCTGTCCACGTTTACGACGGCCTGCGGGGCAGTGCTCAGATCAGCCCTGTTCCGGTTATTGACTCCGCGAGCTATGCTCGTTTGGCGAAGGTTTCAACTGTAGAGGAGGCTGTAAAGGCTGTGAATGCTGCCGTTGGCGCCAATTTCGAGGCTCTTGAAATTGTGCCCGCCCAGGATGCACAGGCTGCTGTTGTTGGCGTTGGCTCTGCATTAATTTACGGCTTGAAAAACGTTACTCGCGTCAATGTCCGTGTGCCTACTCCACAAACTGCCGAACAGATTCTGGCTAAAGTGGGGGCCACCACGATCTACGTTTTGGAGCCCAGTTTGTACCGCGAATTGGCAGCTGCCAGTCATCTTGTCTTTGGCCCTGGCCGTGGCCCTCGCGTCGAATTTGTTGAGGCTGAATCCGCCGAGGAATTGGCTACTCAGGTCGGTGCTGTGGCTGTGAGTGTCGACGAAAGTGGAAGCGGTGTTTTCTTTGATTCTGACAATTCCCGCGCTGCTGGCGCCCCTGCGGCCATTGCCCGCTTTGCTCAGGCCGATTTCTTCCCTGTCTTTGACAGCTTTGTGGCTGGCGGAGCTGTGGAGAGTAATCTGCGTCTCACTGGTTTTGCCGCTGAGCCAGTTGCTAATGCTCCATTCGTATATGCTGGCGCTCTGAGCGTTGCTAAAACCGTCGACTTGGGTGCCCGTGCTGCCGCAAACGGTCACCTTGTTATTGGTGCTCCGGCCGATAAAGTCGCTAAACTGCCTGCTGCTTCTAAGCGCAACATTGCTGCTAAAAATCTTACTGTCTATACCCTGGACTTCAGCCAACTGGACACCTCCAACACCCAGGGTCGCACTGCGTCTATGGCTGTGCAAGCCGCCTTCTGGTATTTGGGCAACGAGAAGCTAACCGTTGACCAGATCACCACTAAAATTGTTCAAGCGACAGGCCAGGACACCGAGCTAGTTGCCGCTACTGTCAACAAACTGGTTACCACCGTTATCGAAAAGGGCCTTGTGCTTATCGACACCAAAGAGTGGGCTGCTGCTAGCGACGAAAAAGAGGTTGAACTGCCTTCTGGCTTTGTTGCCCGCTCGCTGGTGCCTATGCAGATTGCCACGAATGAAGACGAGGAAACTGGTAATACTGTCGAGGAGCTGTCGGTCACAGAGGTTGCTCAACGATTCGTGTTCTCCGAGGCTTTCGAGGAGCGCAAGGAACTGCGCCC
Organism: Wickerhamiella siamensis; assembly: GCA_030571815.1. NCBI lineage: Eukaryota > Fungi > Ascomycota > Dipodascomycetes > Dipodascales > Trichomonascaceae > Wickerhamiella > Wickerhamiella siamensis. Next base: position 324,485 of record JAJLYV010000009.1, read on the forward strand.
AGAGGTGTCTGCAAAGACGGTTATTGCCAAGGTGCAGGTCAACCAGCGGGTCACTCCGGCTTCCTACGATCGCCATATCTTCCACCTCGAGCTGGATATCACCGGTACTGGCTTGACGTATGCGATTGGAGAGGCACTAGGTGTTCACGCTCCTAACAATGTCGCTGATGTTAATAAGTTCCTTGAATGGTACGGCATTGACGCCAACGAGATTGTGGGTGTTCCGCATGGTGACGACGCCAGCGTTTTGGAGTACAAGACTGCATTCCAGGCTCTGCGTGACAACTTGGACCTCTTTGGCAAAGTTCCCAAACGGTTTTATGAGGAGTTGGCCCACTATGCCACTGACGAGGCCCAGCGGACTCAACTTGAGCTGCTTGCGCTGCCCGCTGGCGCCGAAGAGCTTAAGCGTCGCACTGAAGTTGACTTTAACAACTACGTTGACATTCTGCGTGAGTTTAGTTCGGCCCACCCGCCTTTCGCTAAGCTAGCTCAGATGATCGCCCCTCTCAAGCGTCGTGAATACTCCATTGCGTCGTCGCAAAAGGTTCACCCCAATGCTGTCCACTTACTTATTGTGGTTGTGGACTGGGTTGACAAGGATGGCAACAAGCGGTACGGTCAGTGCTCCAAGTTCTTGGCCGATTTGCACCGCGGTGCCGAGGTTACCGTTTCGGTTAAGCCGTCTGTTATGAAGCTGCCCAAGGATCCCAAGACCCCTATTATCATGGCTGGTTTGGGTACTGGTCTGGCTCCGTTCAAGGCGTTCCTCGAGGAAAAAATGTGGCAGCGCGACCAGGGCCACGAAATTGGCGGCGTCTACTTGTTCTTGGGCTCCCGTCACCAGCGCGAGGAGTACTTGTACGGTGAGCTGTTCGAGGCCTTCAAAGCCGCTGGAGTGCTCACCCATATCGGTGCTGCGTTTTCGCGTGATCAGCCTGAGAAGATTTACATTCAGCACCGCATTAGCCAGGCCAAGCCGCAGCTTACTGACGCGTTTGTCAAGAAGGGCGGTAACTTCTACCTATGTGGACCTACCTGGCCTGTTCCTGATGTCTCTGCTGCCCTTAGTGATATTGTTATCACAGAGGCTGCTACTCGCGGCGAAAAGATTGACGCCGGTCGTCTGATTGAGACTCTTAAGGATGAAGAGCGTTATATTCTGGAGGTATACTAGTGTAACTATTGTGTACTTAATAGTGATAGATTTAACCTGAGAGGTATACATGCAGCCTCTTGAACCAGTGGCGTCAAGAAATCTGCAATGCATTGAGCAGAGTTGTAGTCGAAAGAATGTGAGCAGTGAATATTTTTAGAATTCGGGTCGATGTAAATATAAATTTCAGATTTTTCGATCACTGGACCCACAATATTCTGACATGCAGGTCAACACTAGTCGAGCGATTGCGAATAGAAACTCTATTTAAAATTCCATATAACGTATGTGAATTGAAATCTTAAGATTTTTAAAATAGCACTAACAACCCCCAAAAAGCCCATTTGAAACCGCCCACGGGAAATGGGTCCAATCTGAAAAACTGGGACGCTGGGCATGCTGAGTTATATTCGTTCACAGGGCGCATTTTGTCATCACTAACCATGAGCCAGCAATCCTCCATGGAAGACCTCATCCCCGTGGTCAATAAACTCCAGGACTTGGTGTTTAACACTATTGGTCTGGACACTTTAGATCTCCCTCAGGTTGTCGTTGTGGGCTCCCAGTCCAGCGGCAAGTCAAGTGTTTTGGAAAACATTGTGGGACGAGACTTTTTACCGCGTGGCACTGGCATTGTGACGCGACGCCCACTGATTTTGCAGCTTGTTCATGTCGAGAGTGATTCGAGCGCTGTTGAGATGGCCGAGTATGGCGAGTTTTTGCACATCCCGGGCCAGAAATTCTTCTCCTTCGAGGAGATCCGTCGCGAGATTGAGCGCGAAACGGCGCGCCTCGCTGGATCCAACAAAGGAATCAACAAACTGCCCATTAACCTCAAGATTTTCTCGCCACATGTGCTCAATTTGACTTTGGTCGATTTGCCCGGAGTCACTAAGGTGCCCATTGGTGATCAGCCCACCGACATTGAGAAGCAAACTAAAGAGCTTGTTCTCGAGTACATCAGCAAGCCAAACAGTTTAATTCTCGCGGTTACGCCGGCAAATCAGGACCTGGTAAACTCCGAGAGTTTGAAACTTGCGCGTCATGTTGATCCGAAATCCAAGCGCACTATTGGTGTGCTCACCAAGCTCGATTTGATGGACCGCGGCACTAATGCCCTGGAAATTCTCAATGGAAACGTTTATCCCCTCAAACTTGGGTTCATTGGCGTGGTGAATCGCTCGCAGCAGGATATCCAGGACTCAAAGTCTCTGGACGACTCGCTGAGCGCGGAGCGGCTGTTTTTTGACAACCATCCGGCGTACAGGAGCATTTCTCACAAGTGTGGCACGTCTTACCTGGCTAAGATGCTAAACCAGACTCTTATGACGCACATTCGCGAGCGGCTGCCCGATATCAAGGCCCGGCTCAATACGCTTATTGGTCAAACCGAGCAGGAACTGGCGGCTTTTGGCAAAACCCAGGCCTGGACTGAGGAATCTCAGGGTCCGTTGATTTTACATCTCATGACCAAGTTTGCCAGCACATTTGTGGCCTCAATCGATGGCTCCTCGGCAGAAATCTCCACCAAGGAGCTGTGCGGTGGCGCACGCATTTACTACATTTTCAACGATGTGTTTGCAGCCAGTCTCAACGAGATTGATCCCATTGCGAGTTTATCCTACCAGGATGTCCTCACAGCGATTCGCAATTCGACAGGACCGCGAGCATCGCTGTTTGTGCCCGAGCTGGCGTTCGATCTCCTGGTCAAGCCCCAGATCCGTCTTCTGGAGCAGCCTGCCCAGCGGTGTGTTGAGCTTGTTTACGAGGAACTCATGAAAATCTGTCACAATTGCGGCCATCAGGAGCTCGAGAGATTCCCACGACTGCAGTCTCGACTTATTGACACTGTGTCGGCGCTTCTCAATGAGCGATTGGGCCCGACGTCAAGTTATGTGTCGTCTCTGATTGATATTGAGCGGGCGTACATCAACACGAACCACCCTGACTTTATGGGTGCTGCGTCGGCCATGGCCACTGTGCTTGACGAGTCGCGGGGCCGGGATAGTTTGCGATCATCGTCTCCGCCCAAATCGATTTCCGATGCCGTGGAGGAGCTGAGTCTCACAAAGCCGGCGCAGAGCGATGACAGCGTGAGTTCGATCGACGAGCAGACCCAGGAGCACGGTCTCGATCATGATCCTGCCCACCGCGATACTTTCCTGAACTACTTCTTTGGATCGAATGGTGGGGCAAAGGAGAAACGCTCGCGGGACCGCGCTTTGGGAGTGTCTATCTCCGAGAAGCAGGCCGAGCGTCTTGAACTCGAGGCATCAGAGCTCACTCAGCGTGAGCGTCTCGAGTGTGACCTCATTCTCAAGCTCATCTCGTCGTACTTTGCAATTGTGCGCGAGACCATCGCTGACCAGGTGCCCAAGGCCGTGATGCACTTGCTGGTGAACTACAGCAAAGAGAAGGCTCAGAACCGTCTTGTTACTGATTTGTACAAAGAATCCCTGTTTGCAGAGCTGCTCTACGAAGATGAGAATATTGTCCAGGAGCGCAAAAAGTGCGAGCAGACCCTCGAAACCTACCGCCAGGCGGCAAAGGTTATTACCGAAGTTATCTAATTTTCATTTAAATCTTTTTTGTTTTATTTCAGGCAGCGGCCCGTGCGCAGAGCCGAGTAGAATGCATCAATGTCCACATATGTACCTTTGAACCAACGAGAGCCGGACGACGTATCAAACTCGCGTCGAGCGTGCAAAACACGTCGATTGTGGAATACAATACAGGTGCCAGGGTTCATGCGGAACTCGATTTGGTTCTCATGAGCCCCAATAAACGCTTCAAACCGATTGAGACCTCGTAAGAATGCACTGAGTTGTTCATCGCTAACGTCGCGAGCCAAAGAATCAAGCGGGCCCTGGAATGGTGGTGAGTAGTTCAAATGGTCAATAAATGGCCGATTTGTCCGAGGATCAATATCGCCGTATTTTGATTCAACAATCATTGGCCGCATCTGGAAATAATGACGTCCGTCATTTTCATAGTGGTAGGTCAGCGGAACTTCGCACATTGCTTTGTATGCTTCGATATCGTTTTTGAAAATGTCCAAAACGGCAGCATACGAGTCGGCAAAAATACTTTCACCGCCCTTTGTGCTGTTTTCCACAACATGCAAATATTGCAGCCCGGGCGGGGACTCATAATACAACAGATCCATGTGTAAAGGCAAGTAGACAGAAGTATAGGCGACATTGCGTGGATCTTGCACACTTTTCACATTCCAAGATGGTCCGTAAAATGTTTCGCGGGCAAACTCGCCAACTGCTGCCGCCAATGATTCAACGGTCGGCCGAGGACTACCCTCACCTTCAGGTATCCCCACAATCTGCAGGAGCCCGTGTTTGTTCAGAGCTTCTAGAGCACTCACGTACTCAGGCCCCTCACGCTTCATATACTCTTCATATGCCACTTTGTGGACTTTAGTCTGTCCCAGAAGCGGTTCCCACTCATTCAGCCGCCGATATTTGGCAGTTGAAGCTCGCGAGACATACCGCTCGAGCCAGGACTTTGGGTATACACCACGATGCCCGTCTGAGAATTTGACAACCAGCGAATTTTCGGAAATTTCGGCGCTGATAGCGTGAACTTTAGGGTCCAGAGACCCAGTGTTGAATGTTTTTTGCTTGGTTTCGGGATCAACGGCGCCATCTGAGGGGGACCCATCCCGGAGAAAGAAATTTCGGAACCGTACGGGCTCTGAAGCTAGTCCGGCAATAGAAATGGCCTTTTTATCAACGGATTCAATAGAGAAATGCCTGCACAGAACTCTTAATCTCTGCATTGTAGTTTAGACCGAAAAAAAGTTTGTCGGCCTGTCAGAATGTGATGACAAGGTCACCCCACATACTGGCCATATTTTTACATGCACGATCCTGCAACCTCAAAATCTCTATCTTCCCAGATGTGCCAAAATTGTGTGGAACTGCATTTACGCAAGATAATGGCCCACGCTAAACACTCTTTTGAGAAAACTGGTAAAGTGTGGCTCCATATTCCAACTGCCGAGCTCTGTGACCGTAGCACAATTAAATCAAAGCGGCGATACCGTCGGGATTTTCTTTTCCCGGCAGCCACAACACAGTCAAACCTCAAATTAACAATTCTCGTGCGAATTATTGGACTAATTCTCGAAAATTTTACAATCAACAAAGTGAACACGGTCAGAGACGTATTTTACCAAGATGTGAAGCTGTTTCGCACGCAGCGAACTGTAATAAGCGCAATTGACCAGATATGTCGCTTGTTACACACTCCACGACGACTTTTAGGTATTGTTCCCTCCCCAAATGGCCTCGTGGCAGGTGATCTCACCGTAGTGTTCTCTACTGGTTCGGTAGTTGAAATTGACCGAGCAAACTGCCCTCAACTGGTCCCCGTTGGATCCCAGGTTTTCCATATTACTGTGAAAAAACGTCCTCAATTCATATTGGTGGTTGAAAAAGAAGCAGTGTTTGCCCATCTTCACCGTGAACTGCCCGAAGCTTTAGTTCTCACTGGTAAAGGCTTCCCAGACCATTACACGCGACTATTTTTGCGGGCATTAGTAGATGCAATGCCTACGATACCGGTATACTGTTTAGTCGATGCTGATGTACATGGGATTCTCATTATGAAAACGTACAGTGAGGGGTCCGATACGATTGTGGAGGAGCAGAAACCAATTCCGCGAATCGAGTACTTGGGGGTACATATACTTGACTACAAACGAGGAGTAGTCAATTCAACACACCGTGATAAAAAACTGGCAATGTCTACCTTAAAAAAGCCATGGATCAAAGAGGATCGGTTTCGCGAATGGCGTACTGAGCTGCAGCGCGGGCTATTTATGGGGAAAAAGGCCGAAATGAATGTGCTCGACTCAAGCCATCTTCAGGCCCTGGCCCATTATGTGCGGAACAAAGTACGGCATATGCAACTTTCAAAGACCTCGGCCCGCAAGGCTCCTCTCAAGCCGCTGCCCCCTCCACCGCCATGCTGAGCTACGTCTTCCTCTTTTTGCGAACGAGACCCGCACTCAGCACATTTATTTGGGCAACTGGAGCCTGACGTTTAGCAGGAACAGCCGTGCATGTTCCTTTAATATTAATTTGGGTTGCTTCGGGCACGCGTGCTGCAAATTGGCTTGACGAGTACTCAGCCCCTTCTTTTGTAGAATAGTCACCCTCAAGAGTTACTTCACGTAAATTTTTTGCCTCCTTTTGGGTAATTGAGTGGCCACCATCGAGTACTTCGTGGTGTGCAACGAATCCCTCAATTCCAAAGATTCCCACTGTCGTCCCGAGCCGGAACTCTTGACGACTTTGTAATTCGAGCCAAAATTGGGCGCGAGAAACCTTCTTGACGCGCTTTTCGGCAACTAAGTACTCCAGAAAGCGGTGCTTTGGATCATCTGGGAACCGTGGGATACGTTTAACGGCGATTGTTGGATCTTCTGGCGAGTCTTCCCAGAAAATATCGCCAACTGTCCAGGGCAATTGTGGATTTTGTGGTAAATACGACTTGACTGACGACTCCTGGGCCCCCGGAATCTGCAATGCGCATTTTGTGACTTTGGAGAACTCGGATGATAGTCCGTCGAGACATCTCCCCCACCATTTCACGAGCTGAGCATCGGATAATACGTGTTTTTCCGGATTTTTTGCCGAGCCCAAGAATAAATACTGCCGCTCTGCTTTGGCAAACAAACAAACACGGAGCGGCTTCTCAAGCGAGATATAGTATCGCATGAGACCTCGCAGCAGTTGCTGAACTACTTGGAGGGTTTGCATCGGCGGCTTGTCCGATGGATAGTGTCCTGTTGTATCGGCTTTTGATACAAAAAGCGTTGTATATTTTGGCGATTCGTAAATATACACTTCAAGGGCGAGCAGATCAATGTTGTCAAGGGCGAGCACGAAAAAATGAGTCGCGCAGGTATCAACTGATTTGTCGTTTTTACTGGTGAATACGAGTTTCCGGCATTTTTTAAAGTGTGTCTTCAAATGGTACAGCGTGAAATCGAGCGGTGGTAAAACCGGAGCTAGCAGATCCACGAATCGCGTCTCGGCCAACATGACAAAGCTCCAGTTACTACGGCCAAAATAGAAAGTTACTTAGGTGCTTTCGATACAGTACTTTGGTCAATTTTGTTAGCTACTAATATATATTTCAAGCAGAAACAGCCGTGGCCGCAGGGTACTCATCAGGGCGGTATTCATGGGGCAAAAACAGCAGGCGTTCAGGCTTGTCTTTTGTGAGAAGAACCATGCGAATAACACCACCCGAGGACCCGTCCCAGCGGATCGCCTGGGTTAGCGACTGTTTAACAAAGTCGATGGCCTCATCGCGCTCCATGTCGGGCTTATAGTACTTGTTGCACAATCCATAGATGTAGGTGGAGCCGCTGCCAGCAATGGCGTAGTCTGCCTTGTGAAGCGAGCCGCCGAGTGGGATTGAGTAGACCTCGCCACCAGTCTCTTCGTCGTAGCCTGCGAGAATGATTCCGGCGGTCAGGTGGGCCTTGTTGTTGTAGCAGAGCTCGCGGAACACGTTGGCGGCAATGCGAGCCGTGGGCTTCTGCCCGAATTCGTACTGCACCTGGTCCAGGTAGTACTTGACGTAGTCGCTAACGGCCTGGGTGTCTGCCGCGGAGCCACTACGGCAGCACCATACTTTATCGTGAATTTGGGTGAGTTTGTCGGTAACCCGGTTCGCAATCATCGAGCCCATCGACGTGCGAGAGTCTGCACCAAGAATAATGCCGTCCTTAAACTTGATGGCCATAATTGACGTACCCAGGTTTACCTCGCCTTTCTTTAGCGGGCGCAAATCGGCTCGCGGGTCCATTGTGACAGGATGGAAGTTCGCCTCCCTTGACTAAGGCTTTTGGGACATATCCCAGAGATACAAGTAATGACCGAATGCTTAATAGGGAAGGCTTAAGGGTTGAAAAACAGGTATGCAAAAGTATAAAAGAGCAAAAAACAAATTGAACCGTGTAATTTCAGAACAAAATGATTTGCCGCAAATATATTTCCTAGGTGCCATCACAATTGCTAGTTTTCTGACTCCTCGACGGTCAACCCTAAATTAATCAGCGAGTGAAAAAAACTCTACTATATGAACTTGCCAGAGTTTCCTTCGATCTGGGGTCCGCCCAAGGAAGTGCCGTCGACGCTGCGCTTCAGCAATACGCCGTACGCACCGTTCTCCAAGGGTGACAAGCTTGGAAAGGCCGCCGACTGGGCTACCGATCCCGCAAAGGACGGCAAAGACCAGCGTCGCACTCAGGGCCGCGGCTTCCGCGATCCCTACCACGCCTATGGTGCTTCCTCGACCCGATTCTTCACCAACGAGGATACCGAGGCTTCTGTTTCGTTCAATATTGTCGACTCGGGCTCGAAGGGCACGCCCAAGCCTCGCGGCCAGCAGAATGCTGTCCTCAAAACCCGAGGCAGAATGCAGGGCCAGCAGCAGCAGAACGGTCCGCAGGGTCGGTCCATTGGCCAGGCAACTTCGTTTGCCAACCGTGGTACCGGCAGCGGTTACCGTCGCTTTGGCGGTGCGGGCTACGCCGATAAGGGCAAAACCCGCGAGCCTAGCGTGGCTATTGGGCCCACTTGGGAGCTTGTTCAGTCTAACAACTTCAACGAGCTCAAGAAGCTCACCTATAATGTATCCATCGCCGATGCTAAGACTTTGGAGACTTACGGTAACGTCCAATACTTTGACCGTAACACCGAAAAGATCATTGAGCCCATCAAGCTTCGGGCTGTCGACAGTACTGTTTACAATGTCACCACCAGCGAGGATCCAGTTATTGCCAGGCTTGCTAAGGAGAATGTGGCTCAGGTTTACGCCACTGACACCATTATGGCTGTGCTCATGTGCACCACCAAGTCCAACAACCCGTGGGATATTATTGCCAACAAGGTCGATGGCAAGATTTTCTTCGACAAGCGCGACGGTGGCCCCCTGGACTTCTTAACCGTCGACGAGAACTCTATGCATCCTCCTTCTGATGATGCTGAGAACCGTATTGATTCAACGGGTGCTCTCAGCATCGAGGCGACCTACATTAACCAGAACTTCGCCGCCAACGTTATGACTCCCAATGGTGCTCAGTACAACTTTGACAAGCCCAATCCGTTTGCAAGTGCTGAAGACGAGCCGGTGCTGGCTAAGGGCTACCTCTATCGTGAGTTTAACCTTGAGAGCGATCCGGAACAGCCTCCGCTCAATCTCGTGGTCCGATGCGAGGTCGACGCTGCAGTGGCTGGCCCTGACGGCGATAACCTCGTCATTGTGCGTGCTCTCAACGAGTACGGCGGCAACCGGCCTCTGGACTGGAAGGATCGCTTTGTCAAGCATCGCGGTGCCATTGTTACGGCCGAAATGAAGAACAATCTCAACAAGCTGTCTCAGTGGACTGTTCAGGCCCTGCTCAGCGGCGCCAAGTCTCTCAAGATCGGCTTTGTGTCTCGCGTCAACACCAAGGAAAAGGCCAACCACGAAATCGTTGGCGTCCTCAGCCGCGATACTACTGTCTTTGCCGACCAGATCTACTTGCAGATGCAGAACGGCTGGGGTATTGTTCGCTCCCTTATCAACATTATCTCCAGCCTGGACGATGGCAAGTACGCTATCTTGCGTGACCCCAACCTCCAGTTTTTGCGCATTTACAAAGTGGATAACTAGGATTAATATCTAGACAAAATATATATTTCAAATCAATGTGTCTGCCCCAGGTCGTAAGATTGGAGAACCGCCACTATCAACTCGATGGAGTGGAATGGCGAACACGGGCGGCTTCTCTGAGCGCTGTGAGAGCCATCGCTTTACCGTAGACCGTTGGAATACCTTCTCGGACCGCAGCGGAGTTTGCGGTCCCTGAGCGGTTTTCTCAGCTCGTTGTCGCCACTTGCGGAACTTATGGCGCCGTTGCCGTTGCAAATGCCATGTCATACGGCTTTCCAGAAGAGACTGCTTGTCACGAGCAAGCGCAGCCGTAGCCCGCCATTTTTCGAGCAACGTGCTGATCCTCTCCATCGCCCGTCCACTTTCGAACAGTTCAAGCTCCATGCCAGCCTGTCGGGCATAGGCCAGCCGTTTCTGCCACTGCCTGAGGACTTTAGTCCGTGAATTCGCAATAAATAATGCCCCAGCGTGGGCCCGCTGTTCCTCAATACCAACATATCGTCCCATCCAATGCCTGAATACTCGCTGAAGGTCCATAATGTGAGCGGTATCGGTGGCAGCTCGATGCTTGGCGGTGTGGGCTCGCCAGATCACAATCGTTTTGCGTTGAACAGATACGTCGTGCCAGGCTACAGCATAATCTTCAACTTCTTGAAACTGCTCTTCGCGAACTTGCCTAAAAGATAGAGTCCATTTGGCCATTACTTTTCGCAAAGTGTTTATCCTTGACCGAAGGGTAGCCTCTGCCAAAATTCTTTGCCGTGATTTCGTCTCCATATCTAGTAGTCTTAGTGTTCGGCGAGCCAGACTTGTATGCCAGACTTGCTGAGCGACATATTCCAATTGTTTCCGGCGCTCAATACATTTCCGGGCATGTCGGCAAAATGCAGCCAGTTGAAATTTCTGGCCCTGTAATCGAGCCCGAAGCTCAAGGGCATGTTCGCGTCGGCGCTCGCGCTCAGCCTTCTCACGCCAGAGTCCGAACCATCCAACAGCAGTTTTGCGGTTTTTCTGCTGCTGGAAAACCTCCTGTCGATGTCGTGATTGCAACTGCTTAAAAGTGTGCTTTGCGACTCTGGAGTCAAACTCAGATCTTAATGTGTGACACCGGGTTTGTAGTTGCCAGTTAGTGATTGCCCGCTGCAGAGCGAAAAATTTGTTAAATCTCTGGGCTTCAAGCGCTGTGCATGTAGAGTAATGCCATTTTCTGAACACTTCACTTTGCACCCGTAATGTCACTTGCTGGCTTATTTGCTTGGCAAGGATTTGCCGGTCAGCGGCATGTTTCCACTTCAGCAATACGTCCAACTTTGTATTATAGGCATACAATTTAGACGCCTGGAGGTTTGCCGACTCAATGTTGGATAAGCGATATCGCCAATTGGCAACCAAGTTTGGAAGCGTGTTCCGTTTGTTGACCGAAATGGCCTTATCCCATTGCTCCCGAAAAGCGTTCACTTTTGTACTCCAGGAGTTCAAATGAATGCGTTTGCTATCCAACGCAAATTTTGCTGTAGCGACTTCTTCCTTAGATCGCCGGCGCCAATGCGCAAAAGTTGACTGTTGTGTCTTGAGTTTGAAATCCAACTCTGCCACGCGGAACCTGTGCAGGCGGTGCTTTAGTTTGTGTATGGCTAAAGCGGCAGTCCTTGAGTCATTGTACTCACTCGCCTTTTTGGCCAACAGTGCCAACTGTTGTGTCTCAGCTCTCCAGTGCTTTAGCGCTTTACCTTTAGTTTGATTCGCAGTAATATTCTGGATTTCAGCAGAGGCAGCGTGCAAATGAGCTGCTAACTGGCGCCAGCTGCAGAAGTTGGCAGCGATCATAGCGGAATTGAAACGAAGCAATGTTGCTCTGAGCAGTGCAGCTTGCATCCACCTATCGAACCAAACTCGGCGCTTGCAAATCAGCATTTCTGCTGTTTTTAAAGCCATCTGGTGTTTTGTGTATCGCTTTTCGGCCCGCATAGCATAGTCGTCTTGGAAATTGTGCAATCGGTCCACCCAGAGCTCTTCATTTTGCACGCCTAAGTGCAACAAAACAGTTTTCCATTCTTGTTTAGGAGCCAGCTGCAACTCATGTAGAACCTGGTCGTATGTAACCGAATTGAACGTTTTTAGCTCTTCGCGATCAAACGCCCGAACTAGTTGGTCCAAAGAATCCCAGTCATCCATATCCAAATCAACTGCCAATTCGCCATGGGGTTGAATTGGCGACCTTAAAAGCATATTTGTACGCGCCGGCGCGGAGACAGGCCGTCGGAGCTCTGGAGAGTCAAAATTCGCGCTCGGATCATAGGTTGTGAATCTGAGTTGTCGTGCATGGGGTGTGCCTTGACCATATTTCGCCATAAGACGGCTAGCTGAACTCTGTGGGCGGACTTCAGAATCAGAATCAGAAAGCGTTAATTGCGATAATGGTACGGAGATCGCGTCAGTGTCGCGATTCATCTTAGACGTCCTTGCGCGCTCCAGCGCGTCTCTGGCTCCGGAAAATGTCTTCTTCTGGTTGGATCCATCCTGTGGATTCAAATATGACTCGAACTGTCCAAAACTTCTGGATTCGCGAAATGGAGTGCTGGGTTCATTCTCGTCGCTTAGCGAGCGATTGGCCGGACTATGCTCGTCCGGAGACAAATCAATTTGCTGTGGCGGTTTCAGCTCATTATCTGAGCCCCATGCCATTATATTGCCGCAATTCTGGCCGTCCAAACCTCACTAACCTGTCCTCCTAGGCTCTTGAGATAAATGTCCCGACCAGATTACTTGGCTTAAGTAACCCACCATGCTGAGTTTCGTGGCCGGATTCGCGGTGGTTGCCGCTGTTTTTGGCGCTAAGTCGCCAGAGACAGAGCGCCAGGTTGGTTTTATTGTTCCGCCTGTCTTTGAAAATGTTGAAATCTCACAAATTGTGGATGTGACTGCGTCGTATACCCGGGATACTTTGTCTATCGTGGCCGAGAATATTGGCAGCGAGCCGGCGAGTGAGTACTATCTTGCGTTTAGTTATGAAGATGCCGGCCTGCTTGCAGCTATTGAGGCTGAAGACAAAATTGGAGCTTTGCGGATTCAGGAGGCTTCAGATGCACATGACGAGGAGAACGCGTATTTTTCAGTCGAGCTTCGCAAGCCGCTTGCCCCAGGCGCTCAGGTTGAATTCACCGTCGGGCGGGCATTTATCGGCAAAACTGAGCCGCTTCCCCGCCACGCTGAACAATCAGACCCGCAACTGCTCGTTTACAAAAGCAGCCGAACAATTGCGTCGCCATACCACTCCAGAAAGCAGTCTGTCACTATCAAAACGGTAACACAAAACCTGCTTGACATCGAGGAAAACCGCTCTCAGAAATCATCACAGCCAGGGCTTGGTGGTCTCGCCAAGTTTGGACCGTTTGAGAATGTGAAGCCAATGACTCGCAAGCCGTTGACCTTGCAGTTTGAAAACCCGCTCCCGCAAATCCACTTCCCGCGACTTGATCGTAAAGTGTGGGTTTCGCATTGGGGAGATGCCGTGAGCTTTGACGAATCTTACGAACTCCAGAATGTCGGTACCGAGCTCAAGGGCGGCTTTTCGCGGCTTGACTTTATGCGTAGCGGCGACAACATGGGCTTTTCGCTCAACGTGGCTGCAGTTCGCCAACTGCTGATGTCGCTCCCTGCGCCGGCACGTGATCTCTACTACGTCGATTTGGTCGGCAATGTGTCGACGTCCCGTGTTCAAAACACCAAGCAAGACGTCAAGCTCGAAGTCAGCCCTCGGTACCCGGTGTTTGGCGGCTGGCACTACAATTTCACAGTAGGCTGGACCAACCCGCTTGGTCAGTTTGTGCGTAAATCAGAGTCTGGCCGCTATATTCTTGCTGTGCCTTTACTCACTGGTCCAGAGGACGCGAGCTATGACGAGGTTACAACGACGATTATTTTGCCAGAGGGTGCGTCAAACATCGATGTTGGCGATATTTACGGCAACTCAGCCGAGTGGTCAAAAGTGTTCAGCTACCTTGACTTACAGGGTCGCACTTCTTTGACCATTACCCACAATAAGCTGGTGACCGACCATCGGTCCGGCATTATCTTGGTTTCTTACGATTACTCGCTTTTGGCTGCTCTTCGCAAACCGTTCCTCCTGGCGATGGCGGTATTCTGCGTATTTGTTGTCGCTTTATATGGCAGCAAAATCAAGTGGAGTATTTAACAAAAAGTCTACATGATAGGGTAGCATTACATAGAGAGACAAAGAACCTTTGGATCTGCACACAGATTTTCAAACGCCCATCCAGCTGACTTTTTCAACACACTCAAATTTGCGCTTGCAGTCTCGCAAAATACCCATGAGTTTCAACTCGGCAATTCCTTCTAAAAACCAAGCCAGTGCCTGCTTGTCCCATTTCTGTTCGTCGAGCACGGCAGGCTTCTCTATCCGAGCGCGAAACTCGGTATAGAAGTCATAGATATTGATGTACATGCTCGACTCGCGATAGATTTGGTACATTACCGCCAGCGGTGTTGCGTCTCGTTTCCCGCCAAAATATTCCGGAACGGCCAAAGCAGTCTCAAGGGCGGGGCGGTAAGTAGGAGCAAATACTGTTCGATGCAATTCCACGTCATTGATCAGATTCGGATTAGATCCACCACAAAACTTGGCCATTACGGCATACTTTAAAGCTTGGGTGGCCCTGGTCAATTTTAAGCCTCGCAATTCAGCCATCAATTCATCTCCGATTTCGCACCCGATCGCTGCCAATTTTGCTTGAACATTAACCAAATAGTCTTGAGTCTCTGCAGTTTGTGAGAAAGAGCGGCCGGAGATACGTGAGAGCGTCGTTTGTGAGACTGTTTCGAGGACCAGTTTGGGTGACGTTGTCAAACTGAGCACTAAGTGGAAGGGAATATCAGGCAAATAAATAGTCATATAGTGCAAAAGACCGTCAAGAATAGAAATGTCAAAGCACTCTGTGTCCTCAATGCATACAATCAGACGTTCTAGCTTTTCTTGTTGGAGCCAGTCCTCCAGAATACCAAAATCATAGGTCAATCGGCGATCCACATGCACATCATCAAGTTTCTCGCGATTTGTGAATCGGTTCACTACTAGCTTGAGAGCGGATTTCAGATTTGGGCATTCTTTAGAGTGGATCACCACAGTAGACCACCCTTGGCGGGCCTTGAGCCTATCAAAAACCACTTTGTTGTTGGCATGCATCAAAAAAGAAACGGGTAACTCTTCTTGAGGCCGCGATTCATTAATATATACGTCGAGTTCGCTCATTACCTTCTGTAGCTTGGCGTCAACCAAAGCTTGGGCTTCCGATGAAATTATCTCCCGGGCATGGAGATACTGCGTCACTCGAGAATCGATCCGATCCGGCGATTCTGTACCAGAAAAACGGGCCTCAATTCGCTGCCGAAGTCGACTATCAGCCCCAGCAGTTCGTTCTGGACGCGGTCGCAAAACGTACACTGTTTCTTGTTCCTCCATTCTGGATAGTAAGCAGAAAAGCCATGAATGCAATAAAAAATATCTTCACCGTTCAACGCGCTGAGCCTTGTGAAACGAAACAACTAAATAGCGTGAATTTCCATCATGTTTTAGATCATATCCATTGAGCTTGCTTTGAGCGACTCTCGCATCTTGTGCCTCTTCAAATACTATAAAAGCACTGCCTTTAGTTTGAGGGGTGTCGCCCAGTCTAACTTGGCGAATCGGCCCGTATTGGCCGAAAAGATGGTAAAGCTGCTCACCTGGGAGCGTGTAAGGTAAGTTTGTGACAAAAAGAATTTGCTTGTCTTCAAGATTCATCAAAAAAACCACCGGATATATCACAAAATAGTAAGGAAAAAAATATAGTGACGAGTGCGAGGTTCGAACTCGCGCGATCTCACGATCAGCAGATAACCTAATACAAAGCTTAAGTCTGCCGCCTTAAACCACTCGGCCAACTCGCCATTATGCTGACTAGTCATGCCCCTGGGACGCTCTTATAGGCTAACGACGACGGACCTTCCAGTGTCTTCTCTTCAGAGATACGTTTTTTGCTTTGATTGATTAACTTGTATGTATATACACAGGTTTTCGACTATTTTCCGGAGCTCCTCATCTTTGCTAACTATAAGTACTGAACAACAAATGTATCAGCGCAGGTCACATGCGTCTTACGTTGACTATTTCTAAGGTGCTTACCTGTTCGTTACTCTTCTCTGCAGAGCTGGACGCAACAAATGTTCGTAGCATAGAAAGCATCGTTCGTGTATAACAACAAAACGAGAGATAAAGCTTGGAACAGATACATAATAAATTGGGTTTCATATTTTATTTAACGTATAAATGATGGTTGCTAGTGTCAATGGTCTTTGTGTTTGTAACATGAAAATGTCAAAGTGCCAGAAGAGTCAAGATTCTCGATGTGGATCTTGGACTCTACAATCAGGACTTGCGCTGCGACTTTGCCAAGCTTTTTGTCTCGGGCGATCAAAGCGATTTTTCCGCTCCTTCTGTGGAGGTATTCTGTGTGAAGCTTTTGGGGAATTGTACTGATGATCGTAGCACCAATACTGAAACTCTACCTGGTGAAGCAGCATGGCAGGGAATGTGAAAAGAATCCCAGACAAATTATTAAAACAGTAGAAGTATGTTTAAATATTGGGGTAAGCCTGCGCGCCTTTTGTATCCTTTGTGGTTGCTCTCAAATCATCAGCTGTATAATTATACCCTTACCACTATGGTACAGAAGCTGCAAGGGATTGCCATGTGAAACTGGGCTCTGCCAATATTCCACCTTTTGCAATACGAGGCCGGTCACAAATCCCGACCAATAAGTGTTTGCTGGTAGAGTACCTATGCTAACTTGGAAGCATGATGTTTTTGACATTCATATCCCAAGGTACGTGCCGAGGTACACCGGGTGGTACACACATGCTCACCCGGGGAGGACTCATACTCACAGCCACACCAAAGGAGAATTTCTGCAGATCGTGCATATACCCCAAAGAATCGAGATCGCTCACATATGGTTTGACAATTCGAGTTAACGACCGTCCTGCTACTCTGCATTCAGTAGGAGCTTATTGAGTAGCTAGGTTTGTAGAGTAAATTGTCCATTCTCATTAGGTGGTTATGTAGAAGCATCATTGCTTCCTGTTTTAAGCCTCAAAGCACTTTCCTGTTTAGGAGTGTACATAACGGTGAACCTCGGGAGAAATCCGTACCCGTTTCCACAGCTCGCTGCAGCTCACTTTTAGGCACTAGTGACAGTAGGCTTCTCTACTATCAGTATCTCGTAACGCGTATAACTATGGGGCACAGTTAGTGAACGTTGTTCTAGGAAGTTCTTTTGATTCTCTGTTGAGCGAAAAAAAGCCTAGTTTGTACTAAGTGAGTCAACCTCCACGTGAAAAGACACACAAGGGGTACCGCGAACGATTTTGCAAATTATTGGTTATTTAAACATTTGGAAAATACGAAGATAGAGATTTTCTCATATTTTTAAAGGGTTTGATGTCTATAATTTATTGTGCAATGTATCTTCATACCTCTCTGCGAGGTCAGTGCGCATTACGCATAATGCCAAGCACTCACTACGGCTCGGAAATGTGCAGCTCGGCCGATGAGAGTGGTGACCCTGTTGAGGACAAAAGAAATACAGGGCCAAATGCGGCACACAGTCTTCTCAGCATTTCTCCAAGTGAGACCTAATGTGAGCCAATCAATCAATGAAATGGCCCAGTGCCTCACCAGTAAACAGCTCCTAACTACTAGCTCTTGTTGAGCTCGCAGACTCAACCTGGGTTAGGTCAACGGCAATATTGTTGTTCCATGCTTATTGATTAATGTTCGATGCTTACTTTTCAAACGTTTGGATAATGAAATAAATTAAAATTTGTAGTAAAATCAAAACAATTTATAACGGAAAAAAGCTTTTGATAGGTGTCGCTTGACCACTGGGTAGCTGATAGTCTTTTAGGAGACGCTGGATAAATTGCGCCCATGTTTAGTCCAGTCTTCGTCTTGGTCCTGGGCTAAGGCTTCTTCGTTTCCATGAGTTCTCTAGACACCTATCGAACCTGTTTTTGCGGTCATCTAGGAAACCGGATGTGAGAAGAGGACTGTTGTTTCCAGACTGCTTTTGCGCCAAAGTGAGTTCAGGTGTCATGTGAATAGTGTGGAGTAGTGATGTTGGAAAAGATCGTTTGAGCTTTAAGTACCCATTTCGAGTACCCACCGCTGCAAGCTGCACTAGCAAAATAGGCCCTTGCCCATATTCGTGGGGTGCACCATGAGCTGTATTGGCGTACGGGAATTTCATGAGTTTGCATTCTATAGCCCTATTGTTATATGTACATGGCACTAAGAGTCTCCTCAGAGTTATGCTATTTTTTTTCGGAAATTTCCCTTCTTGTTTTGACCTTTAAGCTTTCTTTCCCATGCCACTAGTAAAATTTTGACAGAATGCAGGGGTGCCCATGGTAACGTAAACGAAGAGGTTGAGGCTTTATGACTCCCCTTGGTCATCAAACAACAGATAAGGCATCTTGGCATATCCATTTGACATGTGGCAGCCGTATACCATGTGTAAATAAACTCTTTAAGTCATACTCAGTTTTTCCATAACCTGTACTGTCTATCGTTACGCCTTACTCACCGAAGATTTCATCGCTGCAGCATGAAAGTGGGCATAACCGCCGCAGCGCCGCAGCCGAAACCTTTGATTACCAACTAAAAAAACTGATCTCAGTACGGTTTAGAGAAGATAAGGACTCCATTGGAGCCGAACCGTTTGTATAATAAAGCGAACAATTAACGTTTGTATTATGACAACGACTGTTCTACTCCGGTTCATCCTGTGAAGTACTAAAGCCCATAAAGGTACATGTGCCAGCAATTTGTCTAGAAATTTCGGCAATATACCCAGCAGCTATCTTTGAGATCTGCCATGCCAAGACCATTCTTGAGTTCAACTTGGCTAAGCCACTACTCCAAGATGGCTTGTAAACAAGCCAAGTAGCATTTTTTTTTTCCCTTGTAGCCGCGGAAATTCAGTTGACTTCAGCCCATGAGTCGATCAATCTTGATAAGACCTATCTATCAATTAACCTAAACCATTGAATTCAAGATTCGCCTAGAATCAAGACCGATTCCGAGTAAGGCGTTTCGCGATCATCCAAGAGGAAGTAGAATTTAAATTGGTATATCTGGTATCGAACTTAGTACTGATATGAAGCCCTCGATGGGCACATTAGTTAACTCGTGAATCTAAGAGTTTACCACGAAAATGCCTCCTCAAAGTAATCAACCCGCATGTTGGATTCTTCAATGTGCGTGACAATGGAATCTCGAGTATCGTCGACAAACGGTGCAGGCCCGCACGAAAGAATCGCCTTGGCCCCTGTGGAAGTTCGAATGAAGCGTGCGACAGTTTCACCAATTTTGGGCCGACCGTAATGGATTATATTATCCAAGGAAAGCTCAAAATCTTCAGAGTGCACACTGTGCGTATAGGGCTCTTTGATAGCTTCTCCATTTCTTGAAGAACCGAGGTGATCGACCGAATCAGATTGCGTGGGGTCCCCAGAGTTTCGAGCGGAAATTTGAAGCTCCTGGCTGTCGGAGCTGCGAACTGTCACTTTACCTTCATCAGGGTTGGCGCACTGTGTGAGACACAAATGAAGCTCAACATTCTCACGAGGAAACTCGAGAAGCCGTTGAAGCTCTTCGTTGAATGCATGTAGTAGATCCTCGTTGCCAAGGACCCACATCAAACTGATTCTCTGACCCTCTCTCACAGATGCTGCCATTGCTTTGACATATGAGTACATGGCCGTGATACCGATTCCGCCGGCCAGGACCAGCACCGAGTCGTAGGTGGTGATGGCACTGCAATTACCATAGGGACCCTCTATTAAAATCTTGAATTTTGCAGTTCCATTAGGTTGGTTTCTGAGATATTCATAGAGGTATTTGGTAGCACCATGCTGACTTTTGACCATAAGCTCAAGGTTATTCTGCGACTTGCCCTTCTCCGCCTGAAAGACACTAAATGGATGAGACTGCCAAAACAACCAACGATCAAAGATACGAACATACGCATATTGACCCGGATAAATAACCCAGCTGCGTTGACCAGTAGCTCTGATACGGAAAGCATCCGAAGACACAATCGAAAAAGTGGCCTCAACTAACCCACCAGAGTACAGAGTCCTACCGATACGCAACAAGTGTTCAGCGAAGTAAATGGCAACGCTAGCCCAGACCCAGCCCATCCAACCAAAGTCTGCACAATGAACAATGAGGCAGACCATGACGATGATGAAAAAGATGCGATGCAAAGCGAGAAACGTCTCGTACATGCGCTGGCGAACCGCCCTAATGGAAAAGAAAATCATGAAAATCATAAAGTACAATGACACGTTACCTCCCCGCCAGTTGTGGACATGGTTCCACTTGAAGCCCAAAATTCCCTCTTGTACCGAAGCCCAGGTCAAAAGTGCTCCGTGGATGATTGACTGAACAACCATCATTCGGGCACACCACCGGTGGAAGAGCATAAACGTGTCATATGGCCACCCGGTTGTCACAATAAACGGGTTATTTCGGCATGCAAATAAGATCGTTACTGGTAGATTTGTAAAGGCAATGATTCCGGTTCTGTTAGCCAGGAAGCGGGCAATCTTGTCACCCTTAGACGCAAACGTCATGGGGAAAGAGTCGTCCAAGTCATAGCAAATAGAGACGGAAATGATGTTAATCACCACAAACAGAACAATAATAAGGGCTTGACCACGGGTAGGAGCTGTAATATGAAACAGATGCAGAATGTGGTATGGGGTGTGATGCTTATCGCCCACCAGCGCTGGAAGTGTGAGATACTTCCTGATGCGGTTGGCATGCTTTTGAGCTCGCGGGCCCTTCGCAGGGAAGAAAAGTTTCAAGTAGTGAGCAATTGAGGCACCTAGGAGCACGAGTGCCCAGTAGGCAATCATGCTGCAGCCAAATATTGTTCCCAAGCGGTAATGAGTTTTGGCGTCACCGGCCATTGCCAGCTCTTTGTTGAAGAGACTACTGGGGATGTTAACGGCATTGACAACAGCCTCTCCAGGCTTAATATCTTGAGGCTCAATCATTGTGCGCACGTTTTGAGTATGGATATCATCGAGATCACGCAGGTTCAAGGTGCGATTACCCCAGTAGTGACATTGGTCTCGGATATAACTATAGCCAAAGCTAATGTCTTCCTTCCTTTCAGCATACTTGTGGACGCAATGTAAAGCGGTAGTGAGAAAAATATCACTGTGACAGTGCTGCTCGTACCAACCAATTTCGTAGGGGATAGTGAAGTTCCACTTGAACGCCGAGTTCCAGCACCCAAAGCCCACTGTGCTTTTGACACCAACCTTTTGGGCAGCAGCGCTCGTTAGGAGCAAAGAAAGCACCAGGGTGACGACGGAATGCATTGACAGGTAAAGTGTGTCGTAGGCTAGAGAAGATCAAGAAGGGGTTTTGGTTCACAATACTAGAAACCTGCTGAACAGATTGAGTAAGTTCAAAATTTTCAATTTGCCAAATTAATACTTATAGAAGGTCTCAGCCGAGGCAAGCATTTAGTCTTTTACCCAAAAGTTTATCTCGAGTGGGCTGCCCATATGGGCAGCCACTATGTGTACAGCAAGTCAGTGTCGATCTGCAGCCCTGTAGCCAAAACAAAACCCGACAGTATGGAACCCTCAGTAGCTTCAATTACCGGTTGCGGCATGTAGTCCACGTCCATGTACATGCGACCCACTGCATTTTGCCCACATTAAGCAACAGGACATGTCGCCGAGAGTAATGCGCAAGACAGCTGATGGAGTTTGGCATCTTGTAGGTCAAAGCTGCAGATCTAGACTGTAGACTTTGAGTTGGGGTCTAATTCAGAACCTATTTTGCTTGATAAGATGATAAGTATTAAAGTTTCATTAAATGAGTCCGTCAGCGAAGTAAAATTTTCAGAAACCCTGTCAAATAGTTTCAATGCCAGGATGGGGTAGGGCTCACTTGCACATAAATCACTTCAAGTACTGCAAATGTTAATTTCGGACGTTTGAAGTGGGGCCGGGGAAGCCCGAAATTACAGTGTGCAATGCAGCCATGAAAAAAAACACCCGTGATGGGCTAGGGTACTAGAAAGGGCCGTCTGCTAGTGCAACAACTGCCTAGTTATCGAAACAAATTAGTTTAGTGTCATTAATATTCATACATGCAGCTATAACCATTTTCGACGAAAAAGGGTGTTGAGAAATAATACAAATAAATAGAGTGCAGAGGGCGTTCCTGATTAAAACACGTAGTTGGCACTTGGGGGGCTGTCCCAGTAGATGTCAGATGCAAAGTCCGGGAAGTCAGGATCGCATGTAACAAAGCTACTCATGAGACCACCAAAATTATCGTCAACGAGAATGGTTTCAAAATCAGGATTCTTAGAAGGGAAGTCGGGGCGGGTGTCGGCTGGTGGCAGATCATCCAAGTTATAGGCTTGGATTGGCATTGGCTGGTAAGCAGTCATGGTAGAATCCCAAGACGAGGAAACCGGGTGTTCGATGTCGTCGATACTGCTTGCCTCGTTATCCATTGCCGAAATCCAACCGGGCTGATTGCACTCTGCCTCCATCTGGTCGAAGCGTTCGGTAAAGTATTGGCTGTCGTAGCCCGTCGGTTGTGGCGCAAAAGTCAAGGCTGGCGGGGATGCAGGGATGCCAATGTGTGGGTACATGGACGATTGCCATTCAGTACGGCGTTTGGTAATATTTGGCATCATTTGAGTGTTGTCCATGCTGGTATCCTGGCCAGTAGGTGTGAATTGCGGGCTTGAAGGGATTTCGGGATGCAAGCTGGACAGTGCCTGGGGAGGCGCCGGTGCAGCAACTTGCAGTGGTGAAAACGGGTCTTCCAAATAGCTTCGTGGGTGAGTTCGGACACGGTGGGACCGTCTGATGTTTGCATCTGTAGCATAAGTTCTGGGGCTTGGGTGCATCGGGTCGGCTGCAGTGTTGGTATTGTCAGCCGATGGGTCAAACTGACGGTAGCCTTCCGAGAACGTTCCGGAATCATCAGAGTCGCCACTGGATGAAGATGACACAGAGCTTGCACGACGGCGGATCTTGCGGCGAACACGGTACTGTGGCTCAGCTCCATCGTCGCTATTGAGACACTTTCGTCGATGGCGTTGGAGCAAGTCACCTCGTGAATATCGCCGGCCACAGTCTTCGCATTCGTATACCACTTCGTGTGTGTGCGAGTTCAGATGACGCTTGAGATGTTTGAAATGACGGTATGTGTTTGTGCACATGTTGCATTGGTAGCGGCCTTTGGCGTTCATGTATTCACCATGGCGGGCCTCTGTTTGTTCGGTAACCATTGATGAATGTAGGGTTGAAGTCAAAGATAGTAATTGGTAGAGTGATTGTCAGTTAGTTGCCTGTGTATAATGATAAGTATGGCAAGGAATGACAAAAGACCTTGAAGAGTATGGGGTCGCTCAGATCCACCTGGGCTTCCTTTATAGATAGCGGGGTTCTCATGTCTGTGGTCGTGCACTATCCGATGCATATGCAGGTAGGTCCGGGTTATTCTTACATCTCCGAGGCCCTTACCCATATCGCCACAGACATATTCAGTACTCTTGACCCAGCATTCGAGCAGCTGTGCATATAGAAACTTGTCTGGCAAACGGGCAGTATGAAAGTGAGCCCAACCCGAAATTTAGGTTGGATAGAACCTTATACTTTACCCAGAACCGACTGGCTATAATCTAATCGAGCGCTGTCATTGCGCCTCATTTCGCGCAAGAGAACCTCGCCTCTGCCAAGCGTGCGCCAAGTAGCCGCAGCCTGCAGGTCCTTTGGGAGAAAATCATCCGATCCTGTGGTTCGGCGGCAGCTACCCCAGAGAAGAGCTGACAAGCGAAACAGACGTCTTGGCGCTCCGTGCGTTTGGAGTCAGTCGGAAAATTATGTTGCCTAATTATCTATACATTCGATCAGATAAGGTTTTCGCAAACCTGGGTGCTCAAAGCATATCCTTGTGTTTGAGAACTTAGTTTGGCTCACGAGAGCGCCGGGGGCTCGAGCCAATCGTGGCCAAGGATGGCGTCTAATCACCTGCGAGAAAAAAAACTAGGGCGAAAAGAACACTATGACGAATTGTCAAGGCTTACATATGCATGCAAAGCCCTGTTCTTTGACCACTCAGTGGTCTTGGCTTACGCGAAACCTCCCATTCGAGAATGATTCCACGCAGAGAAAGACCTGGGTAGCCTAAGCCAATGTGTCAGCAGGCCCCTGCCAAATCCACCTTTGGAAGCGCGCTTTGGCATTAGGCCCAGTTTGGCCAATAGTATGCGGTAGGGTCGTGCCCAAAAAAATATTTCACTATACTGCACTAGGCTAGCCCAATGGCTATCCATATTGGGAGACGCTTGGCATGCAATTCCTAGCTCGTTTCAGTCGTAGCTGCGTTGCTCGGCAAAACCCCCACAGTGTATTCAGCTCTAGCCCTTTGCCTTGGCGAAGGATTGTCCTTGCATTGTAGATCTCTAATCTAAGCCATCAATCACTTGGCCGGGTTTCGCAAGAAATAGGGCAAGGGTTTCCTTGGCTACTTTACACTCAAGGCTTTGTAGTCACACAACTTAGTGGAACCATGTAAGGGGGCACTCAAAGCAGCAGGGGTCACAGGTTGATGCAAACCAATTGAGTCTATCTATCGAAAAAGCGAAGAATAGTATAAAATAGATCTAAAATACTTGGGGAAACATGGGTACGATAAAGACATTATCTTGCTCCCCACGTTTTCGTGGAAAAACGCGCAGTCGTATGACTTTCCCATGTCTCGGCGAGGATGGTTAGATAATGTGTACCCACTAGTTTTGAGTCTTTTTCTTCAGTGCCAAGAACAACGTTGGGAGTTTTCCTTAGACTTGGTCTCAATTCTTGTTCCTTGCCCGCCTGACCTAATGAAGGAAATTTCACGAGCCAGCTCAGATAGCGAATTCCCATTGTTGGCTTCGCTCAAACTGTACGCGGCTGATACCACTGGCGATGGCAACTGTTTATTTCGGGCTTTAAGTGATCAGCTCTATGGAAATGAAGCACGCCATAAGGAGATCCGCAGCCAAGCCATGGGTTATATGAAAGCGCATGCAGACCGCTTTGCAGCTTTTGTTGGCGAATACGGCGAAAGCTTTGAGGCCTATGTTCGCAGAGTAGCCCAGGACTCTGTTTATGGCGGTCATTTAGAAATTGTTGCTGCTGCTGAGCACTATCAGGTTGAGATCGCAATCTATCAAGCAGACACAATGTATGTCGTGCAGCCCTCTGGGAGTCAAGGTCGCTCCCGACTCCACATTGCGTATCATACATGGGAGCACTATTCAAGCGTTCGAAATAAAGCGGGTCCACATTCTGGTCATCCACAAGTTGAACCAGCTGCCGAAACGGCGGTGACTCCAGCGGCAGGCCCTCCTCAATGGAAGATTGACATCGTGTCGCGTAGCTGTCCAGAGGTTTCGGAGTCGCGCATTCGTGAAATGCTTCAAACCAAGGATTATGAGCAAGTAATTGAGGATCTATTATTGGATCCGGAGCCGAAACCGGACTGCACGAGCCTTGACTCTGTACTAACTGTGGCGCCCGAGCAGGTGCCAAGACTGGACCCAACACTGGAGCCGAGACAAGAGTCACGGCCTACCGCCACAGCCCCACCCACGGGCAAACGCGTGACGGCTCGAGAAAAGCGTGAGGCGGCTCGGAAAAGGGCTTTAGATCGGAAACTCAACAAACACAAACGCAAAAATCCGGAATCCGCAGAGCCCTCGGGATCCAAAACAGACCCAGCCTTGAATCTGGGTACCAAAACTATTTATATTTGACTCGGCAAACCTAAGCAGTCCAAAACGTTTATTGTATATAGATACGTAGAACATATTAAGACCCGTTTACGACCCGTTGACCGCTGAACAAAGCGAGGGCCGAAGGGCATTTGGTGCAAGCCGCTTATTGGCTGGCGTCAAGGATCTGCTTGACCTTGGCAGCATTAGCGCCCTTGACGACGTCAACCTGAGCACCGTTCTTGAAAAGAATAATGGTGGGCACAGCGGAGACCTGGAACTCCCCGGCGATCTCGGCGACCTCCTCAATATCGAGCTTGTAGAACTTGACGCTAGTGTACTGCTTCTCAAAGTTCTCCAACACAGGGGCAATCATCTTGCAAGGTCCGCACCAAGTAGCGAAAAACTCAACAAGGACGAGACCGGAGTCAATTTTCGATTTGAAATCAGCAGCGGAAGTAATCTGGGCAACCATTCTAGGTGAGGTGGTGGTGAAGAAGCGACGAGAGGCGAGGAGGGGCGTAGAAATACTAAGCCGTAACATGCTAGCCTTGCTGCAGCATTACAAATTTTAAAGTCAAAGCGGACTATTTTCCCAGAGAGCTGACGCATGATTATGGCATTTCCCGAAGTCTGGAATTAGCTAGAGACATAACCAAAATTGGAGGTCTAATAATTATAGAGACCGCTTGTAGAGCTGGTTTAAATAAGTGTTGGCTCCATAAGCAGTCCTAAGAGTCTTGGCTGACTTATGCAGCTGTGAAACCGCTTCGTCGCTAAAGGTCTTTGCTGCATCAATAGTCGCCGGAACTCCGTGGGCGTAAGTGTAAACTGCCGTTGCAAGCACCAGAGCGACCACTGCGAGTTTCACAACTATCATGAATGTAGAGAACACCATTCGCAGCGTGCGGTGCACAATGAGCAGCGCCAAGTAGACAACGCCCAGGGTCACTAGTAGTCGCGTCAGTGTCGCGGTATCTCCAGCAGCTACTGCCTCAACAGTATCTTTGGAAAGCGAGTAAAGAAATCCGGCCAGTAGACCGGCCCAGTAGACAATAATATCCAGAATTGCAATCATTCTGCAAAGTAAAACTTGCTTGGTAATCTTCCACCCTCGACAAAAATGGAGGCAGAGTTTGCAAACTATTCTTCGTGTGACGCCGCGGATGCCATGGTGGCAGTTGGCGACACGGCAAATGGTGGAGCCATCCCCTATGTATATAGACAATCGGGGCCGCAAACAACAATTGCTGGGCCAGCGTACACTGTCGAGTATGCCCCACTTAGCGATCCACGCCCGGCCGTTGAAGGCCATTATATCGACAAAGTGCCTCCAGGGGCCGTAATTTTCATTGCCACAGCACACAATTGCCAATTGCCCTATGCACCATATACTGAGCTGCGCAATTCGCTCTATGGTGGGCTCATGTCGACGCGGGCCAAGTTCCTAGGAGCGGCGGGCACGGTTGTCTTGGGCCTTATTCGCGACATTGCCGAGCAGCAGAGCCTCAATTTCCCCGTATATGCCTACGGATTGGGTTCATGTGCACCCAATAAGCTTGCAAAGGTTGTAGCCGTGAATGAGCCTCTCAAAGTTGGCGACGTTATGGTGCACCCGAATGATGTCGTTGTTTGCGACGAGAATGGCGTGGTAGTAGTACCATTCAGCAAAGCTAACAAATGTTTGGATTATATTCCTTTGCGAGTTGAGGCGGATGCGTTAGCTGCTGAAGATATTGCCGGGGGAATTCCGGCTGCAACTGCCCAAAAGAACCGTCGCAGGAATTTGCCAAAGTAGTATCGACAAACGATGCCTTTGCAACTACAGTATAATAATCTAACGGATGCTGGTTGTAATATACTTGTCGTTTTACAAATTGAACGACCATAATTTTATCAATTGAGTATAGTGTGGGGTTTACAACCTCTAGCGAGGTAGATACAAATAACAAACAAAATTGAAATACGGCAGCCAATTAATCACTCAAATTATTCAATTACTATTTGTTCAACTGGAACACAAGCCAACCAGCTAAACCACTAATAACTTATGAAACGTCAACGCTGCTCGCCGAAGTTCTATAATCAGTACTTGGTTTGAGACTGGGCGTGCACAGTGTCCTCGTGGGTTTGCAAATTCGATGTGTACTTTGACTTGCGGCCAGACTTTTTCATCAAAGCATTGGCAACAATCTCCTCAAACAGCTGAGCCTGTTCTGACTCTTCAGCAGAGCGCTTGGAGTCTTTAAAAATCCGACCAATCATGATTAAACCGCGTGCCCGGTCTGTGCGCTTGGATAGTGGAACCTTGCGGTCGTAAAGTACAACATCGCACACCTCACGGAGCACACTTTGGACCTCGAACCTCGAGCCCATCCAGACAGCAGCCAAAACCTTACCAAGCATGGTCTGCTCCATTTGCGCTCTGTGCTCATCAGTGAGCTGTGAGCCTTCATCTTCAAGCTTTTGCATATCCTGGACAGCCGATTGGGCGTCCAAAGCTGTGCTCACAGTGTTCCAGCCGTCCTTAATCATTGTGCCCTTTTCCTTGAAACGCGAGAAAACGCCGCCAAACCCGAGCAGCTTTTGGCTCTTAAGCATGGTCGATGCACGAGAGATGTAGATTGAACCAATGGTGTGCAACAGTTCCAAACCAAACGATTCCATCTTGAGCTCCTCTGACTCGGCCCTGATTTTGTCCAAGAAGAAATTTGTCACATCGGGGCCCTTGTCCGACTCAGTCCAAAACGACAATCGGTCGACAAGCAGGCCAGCCAGCGTAAGAACTCGTTGCTGGCGCGCAGCTGCACTTTCTTTTGTCATACGGCTCATCTCTTCTCTCCTCTGCTGCTTAGCAGAAAGACGCGCCTGGCGCTCCTCCCGAACCTGGTCAAATGATTCGTGCCGGTGATGGTGCAAGAGGGGGACATGGGGCCGAAGAGGGCTGCTTGGCCGGTTAGGCGACTGAGGCCGTGCATAGCTACCGTGGCTGCCCTGGTTGTAGCCACCGGCGCCATGGTCATAGCCACCTTGATAGCCTTGACCCCCGAAACCGCCTTGGCCACCCTGGTAGCCGCCTTGGCCACCCGGATAGCCGCCTTGGCCACCCTGATAGCCACCCTGATAGCCACCCTGACTCTGGAATCCGCCCTGGTCATAGGCTTGGGGTCCAGGACCCGCTCCTGGGCCTGGTCCTGGGCCTGGTCCTGGAGAGCCAGGTCCCTCAGGGTGGGCTGCATCTTGCTTGGCTTGCTCCTCCTCCATCATTGAGCCCATTTGCTGCATATCACGCAAAAGACCCAGCTCGCCGATCCATGGCTGGAAGGCTTCGCCACCGAAGATATTGGTCATAGCCTCGAGAGGGTCCTCGAAGCCTTTTTCAGGAACGGCCTTGTCTTTACCCATCGTATCATAGCGTTTGCGCAACTCTGGATCGCTGAGAACCTGGTAAGCTTCACTAATCTCCTGGAATCGCGCTTTGGCCGTCTCGTCGCCAGGATTCTTATCGGGGTGGTGCTTTATGGCCTGTTTGCGGTATGCCTTCTTGATTGTCGCAGAGTCCGCATCAACAGGAATGCCTAGTATTTCATAGTACCCTGTATCTACAACCATTGTGTTCTTGCGAATATCGTGTTTTTTGGGCTGTCTTCTAAAGAAATGGGTAGGTGTCTAAGCGCGTGATGATTGCTTAGTGGTGTTTGCTCTGACTCTGAGCCCCCTCCTCCACCATCTCGCTGCTGGCTAAACTCCCAATGGAAACCATTTAAGCTAAGTAAAACTCAAACTAAAAAAAAAGAAATGTCTCTTAAACCAGGTCATCCCCGCGTCATGGGTAGTCAGCCAAAGCGACAGCCTGCACGACGATGGTTTTAAGCAGGATATTTATTTGCGACACAGAGAGTTATAAGGCTCCCAGCCAAACCCGGTATAAATAACCAAGTCAGCCTTTTGGAGTGTCGGTCAAGATGGGAAAAATGTCAACGTGAGTAAGCAGCCTTTTCACTCAATGTCGTCGCTCAACGACCAGCTCAACTCCTTTCGGGCCAAGGTGCGCAACGCCCCTGTTCTGGGCAAACGCATTATCCACCAGCCTCAGCCTGAAAGAGTCGGTGCTGGAGACACGAGTGAGGGAGAGGCGGCGAAGCGGCGCAAGATCCAGGCCGTATATTCACAACCGGCAGCGACCGGAATGGGGCTCCACCGCTCAACGCAGCTAGTCCATGCCATTGAGTACCTACGCAAGCATGAGCAACCGATTCTGTTTGCGGATCTGGAGAATTACCTGTCGTCGCCCGTGCAGCCGCTTATCCCCATGCTACAAAACCATCGCAACGTACGGGTCAATCTAAAGGACCAAACAGCGACCTATGTGTCGAAATTCGATATTTATTCCGCTGAAGACCTCTTGCGATTCCTCAAAACCCAAAAATCCTTCCAGGGAACCAGCGTGAAGGACCTCAAAGACGGCTGGAGCCAGGCCATCCCCACCATCAACCGGCTGGAGCAGGAAAACCGCTTGCTTGTCTTGCGCAACAAAAAGGACAATACTCCGCGGCTCATCTGGCCTAACGATGGCGGACCTCTTGCCACAATTGACCAGGTCTTTGTTGATCTGTGGCGGACCGCCAAAGTACCATCAAGCTCTGATTTGCCCGGTACACTTGAACGAGTCGGTCTCAAGCCCTCTTCCGTTGACCCCAGCAGCATCAAACAAATCAAAAAGCCATTCGAGAAAAAAACCAAAAAGAGCCACCGGGGCAAAATCACAAATACCCATCTCCGGGGGGTTCTCAAAGATTATTCTACCTAGTATTATTATCAACAATATTTAAATCCTGCCTATCTATTTCTTTGTCATGTGCATCTTTCTCGCCTCGAGGGAGCATCCAGACTAGTAAGTGCCCACAATACCCACCAAAGCGACTTTAAGAATTAAACTAACAAGTGCGCTGGTCGTACTGTCCAATCGTGACGAGTTCATTGACCGGGAAACCCAGCAGGCCCATTGGTGGCCAAACACAGCCATCTACGCACCCAAAGACCTCCGGCGGGGCGGGACCTGGATGGGCGTTTCGCGGACAGGAAGGCTCGCAGTTTTAGTAAACTTCCATGAAGTTCAGCCCGTTGGCGCATTGAGTCGGGGACACCTTCCCATTTCGTTCCTTAGCAGCAAACTAGACCCGGAACAATGGGCAGCCGAAACGCTCACCACTCACGCCGAAGCGTTGGAGCTCGCTGGCGGATTCACGATGTTGTATGGAAATGTTGTGCCTGATAGCAAGGGTTCCATTTCGCATTTACAAACGCTCTCAAACCGCCAACCCCCGGCCCATTTGCTCACCGACGACAAACCTACGTTGAGCATGTCAAATGGGCCTTTATCCGACAAATCATGGACGAAAACAGAGAGCTTACGCCAAGCCTTTGAGCCCCTCAAACAGCTCAGCGGTCAAAATTTCGTTGATGCCTGTTTTGCTCTGCTCTCAATCTCGAGCGTAGACGAAACAGTAGATCTTAGCTCCGTCCGCACCACGGTTTTCGTACCTCGCTGTGAACTCCCCACAGGTCCCTATGCAACTCGAACCCAAACTATTGTTTTAATTTCACATGACGGGCAGGTGACCTACCTGGAGAAGAATTTGGGCTCACACGCCGGGAACCCTAAGGCCATTGTAGAGCCAATAATCGAGCAGTTTGCGATTGTTAAATAGTTAGTTCCTTCTGGGCTTTAGTCCCGTTTGGACTTTTTCTCTTTTCTATCTTTCTTCTCCTTCTTGTCCTTTTTAGGCGACTTTGTCGGCTTGGTGGGTTTAGTCGATTTGACCTTGGGCGATTTAGGCTCTTTTGGAAGCTTGCGGGGTTCTTCGGAACCAATTCCAAAAGACTTGGCGCTGTAACCCGTAGGGAAATGGCGCATACGCAGATTCTTGACCTGCTCGACCCGTGGCTTTGGAATGCGTGCCTCGTCGTAGTCGATTTTTGGGAGCCCAACTCGTTTTGTGAGCGTCATGAGCTTGGATGGGCGAGTTTTGGATGTGCGCAAAATCGAACTTGTGTCGGGGATCAGAACCTCACAGTCGCCTACGGGCATATCGGTTGCTTTGAGAGAGTAAGTGGTCGACCCTACGACAATTTCGTTTTCGTTAACAACTTTTGCATCCTTGATGTCCACAGCATTAGGGATTTGGACCAGCCAAACCTCGTCATTGCTGTTCAGAGCTAGCGGGTCGCTGTAGGAAACTTTTTGGTATCCAGATGGCATGAAAAATCTTACGAAATCGGAGAACCTAATGAGTAGTAAACCAAAGAAATTGGATTTGACCGAAAAATCTCACACTCTGTACTTTTCCTAGCACAGCTAAAGAATATGAACTATTTAAACCAGTTTGAATCTCGCTAGATTGGAAAATGGTTTACTGTTTTATTGGGTTATAACTATATAGTTGCCTGACTCAGTGTCTCTTAAATTGAACAAAATGCCCAAACTAGTTCATGGCTAGCAAAAAGCTCACAATTCGTTAATTCACAATTTATATTTTTCAAAACACATTTTGCAGCTGGCAATTTGCAATTTACTTGTTGCATTCCACCCTTTCTCAACTCACTCGACTGATCACGAATTTCATCTTACTAACCGACAATGGTAAATTTTCGAGCGCTGGCTCGGCCGATGACCCGGCTATACAGCGAAGTTGCCGGGAATGCCGCAAAAGATTTGCGCAAGCAGCGGGAAGAGCATCTTGAGCAGCTCAAGAAATACTACCCGCCGTCGCTCATCAAGTCTATTCTGGCAGCAGAGGCTTCGGTGACCCCGGAGATGTGGGCTAGCCGTAAAGCTCCCGCCCGCCCGTTTGCACCAAACTACGCAGACGATTACTCTGAATACGATCCTCTATACGACCATGCGCGTGGCGAGTGGGTCGACAAGACCAAGCCCCGGCAGCCGATCCCTCAGCGGGTTCTGCCTGGAAGCCAGGTTACGCCTGAAATCATGTCTTCGCGTGCGCCTTCGGCCACAAATCTGACCCAGCTTGAGCAGCTCACGGGCCTCAAGGCTGAGTATCTGCAAAAACTCGTGTGCAAACCTCTCATTCGCAAGCGAGTTGTCAACATGACCCGCCTGGGTAAGCGGCCAAGTTACTACGCTTTGGCAGTGGTTGGCGATATGAACGGCCACGTCGGTATTGGCGAGGGCCGTGATTCGAAGCTGGCTACCAAGGCTGTCGCCCACGCCCACTGGGAGGCCGTCAAGAATCTGACCTACATCCCGCGGTTCGAGGACCGTACTATTTACGGTGAAATTACACATAAACGCGGTGCGGTGGTCATCAACATGCGATCTTCTGCTCCAGGCTCCGGTCTACGTGTTAATCACATTATTTACGAGATTTGCAAAGTCGCTGGCATCAAGGATTTGGTCGGAAATGTGTACCGGTCGCGGAACCCTATGAATGTAGCCAAAACGGCTCTGGAAGCTCTGTCTACCAAGCAGGTTTTGATTGACGAAATCGCTGCGGATCGCGGCAAACGGGTTGTCGATGTCACAAACACCTATCTGAATTTCTAGTGTATATAGGCTCTAAACGCCAGTTCTTTCATAAAGTCGGATTATCTTGTTTTGAAGTCCGGGGTAACTCTGGTATTTCAGGGTTCCCGGAGCCGGGGCAAAGGCCGGTTACAATGCATTTTTCTTCTCAATAACCAGCTCGGGCATGGCGTACATGGAATTAATGAGAGATTGGCGAGAGAGCATCGCCAGGTCCTTTTGCGCCTTGGCCAACGCCTGCTCAATCTCAACCGGGTCTGTCAGCCCACGGTTAGACCGGAATCCATCGCGGGCTCGTCTCAGAGCGTACGACCGGAAGTTGTAGTTGTTAAACTGATTTGCCTTCCGCAAAATTTCCCGGTACAGCTGGAGGGTCTTCATTTGTAATATTTTTGCCCCCACTCCCTCTACAAGTACCCACGTCGCGATCACTAATAGTGCTGGAGTTGATAACTAATAACGCAGTTTAGTACTCGCGGCTTGCCAGTAGAGCAGGTTTAATATTTCAACGGATATTTTGTAGTTATGGTGGGGTTATTTAGGTTATTTGGGAACAATGAAAGAACGGGCCTTTTCAATCTCGCCCTTAGAGCCGAGCCAGACGCCCGAGCGCTCGTGAATGGCCTCGGGGACCAAGTCAAGAATCCGCTGGCCGTCGTCATTAATAGCCTCACCGCCAGCCTGTTCAATGATCATAGCCATGGGGAATGCCTCGTAAAGCAGCCGCAGCTTGCCCTTTTTGGACTTCTTGTCAGCGGGGTAGGCAAAAATGCCGCCGTAGAGAATAGTGCGATGCACATCAGCAACCATAGAGCCAATGTAGCGGGCAGAGTAAGGCTTAGAACCATCAGTAGGGAACTTGAGGCTGTTGAAGTAATCGCGAGTGCCGTCAGACCACAGAGACGAGTTACCCTCATTCACAGAGTAGATAGAACGAGTGTGGGGGATTTTAAGATTGGGGTGGGTAAGAATGAACTCGCCCATCGAGTCGTCGAGAGTGAAACCGTTGACACCGTCGCCTGTGGTAATCACGAGATTGGCGGAGGCACCGTACATGGTGTATCCGGCGCACACAAGCTCCCGTCCGGGGCGCAGGACGTCGCGAATAGAGCCCTGGGAGCCCTCAAGCAGACGGTAGATACCGAAAATTGTGCCCACTGAAACGCCAGCGTCGAGATTAGATGAGCCATCGATAGGGTCGCACACGATGGCATAGCGACCATCGCCGCTGAGTAGAATGAGATCCTCCTGCTCCTCAGACACGACGACGCGCACCTTACGCGAGGCTTTCATGGCGTTGATGAAAATCTCATCGCCAATGACATCGAGCTTCTTCTGATCGTCACCTGTCGAGTTGGAAGTGCCGGACAACCCCAAAAGGTTGACCAGCGTGGACCGACGGATGTTGAAGGCAATGAGCTTGAATGCAAGCTGGAGGGCGTTGAGAAGCAGTGTGAAATCACCAGAAGCTTCGGCGTGCTTGTTCTGGGTCTGCAGAATAAACCGCGTGAGTGTGTAAATGTCTGTCTCTACTTCGTGATTGGAAGTCATTTGAATAATTCTCAACACGGGGTCCCCACGTTATTTATACGGGTGGCTGCGTCAGCCCATCGGAAATAGTCGGTACTGTCCGCATTTTTCCGGTCCCAATCTGGGCTGATTTCTCTCTGCGGCCCACGAGTCTGGCCCAAACCCAGCGGCGTCCCAGGCACCATTACAGAGCGCGGATTTTCCGTCGGAGCACACAGTGGAGCAAAAAGTGGAGCACAAGACAGAGCATAGAGTGGAGCAGCTAGCTCCAGACTGTGCTCTAAGCTAGATAGATAGCTTCATACACTACTACATAATAATTTCGGGCTTTTCAACATTGGCACCAATCGACTTGTGCGGCAAAACCCGTCCACCATTCACATAGATTTCGTCCTTGATCTCAACGTCGTCGCCCAGAACAGTGACGTTCTCGGTGCGAGCCCAGCTGCCAATCCGAGAGTTCCAGCCCACAATGGTCTGCTTGACGTGAGCATGCGGCTTCACAACGGCGTTAGACATAATCACCGAACGCGAAATGCGAGCACCATCACCAATCTCAGCGCCAGGTCCAATTACAACATTGGGACCCAGTTTGGCGCCAGGTGCAATCTTGGCGGTGGGATGGACCAAAACGTGGCCCGAGTGAAGATAAGGCGCGTCCTTGGGCACCAAGCACTGCGGGTTACGAACGCCCAACGAGTTCAGATAGAGACCAGTGCCAGCCAAAAAGTCCTTAGGCTGTCCAACATCCATCCAGTAGCCCTCGAGGTCAAACGAGTGCAGAGTGCCCTTCTTAGCCAGAGCCGGGAATGTCTCCTTTTCAATGGAGGTAGGCTTAAGCTCGATCAGATCAATGACGGATGGGTTAAGAATGTAGATACCGGCATTGATGCGGTTGCCCACAAAGGTGACGGGTTTCTCGACAAAGCGGTCAATCTTGGTAGTGCCAGGGTGGTGAACAATAACACCATACTTGGACGGGTCCTCAACTTTGGTAGCGACAATGGTACCCTCACCGCCGTGGCTATTGTGGAATTCAATCATCTCCTTAAAAGGATAGTTGCAAATAACGTCCGAGTTGAGGACAAAGAAAGGAGACGCGTCCTTGGCCAACACCTTTTCGGCAAGCTTGAGAGGTCCGGCGGTTCCCAGGGGCTCGGTTTCAACGCTAAACGTGATTTGAACGCCAAACTCCTTTTCGTACTTTTGCAGAGTCTCGACCATATCCTCGGGGCGGTAGTTAACAGCCAGCACGATGTCGGTAACGCCAGCTTCGGCAAGAGCCTCGATTTGATGGAGAATCATGGGACGGTTGCCGAACTCGACGAGTGGCTTGGGCTTTGTGAGAGTGAGAGGACGCAGACGCGTGCCATAACCGCCGACGAGAATCAAACCTTTCATGATGTAAACGAGAGAACGCTAAACAGTTGTTGTGGACTTGAGGGAAATGGTTACCACGTGTACACGTAAGGATATAGTCAAGGAGGTCTTAATAATTAAGTACATTTTTAGCCTTGCAAATATATAAATAATTCGGTGAATTTCGCGAAAACATTAGTCTAATAAATGTATATATAAAAGCAGACTTCAGCGGATATATCTCTAGAAACACACAATCTCTACAATCTTGCCAATTAATGCAAGTTGGCATGTGTACTCATGTCACAGATGCGGAGCGGCCGGAGAAGTAACTGGTTTTGGAAGGTTTCTAATTTGGACAAAGTTTTGTGGTAACCCCATGCCCTGACCAAAATGAGCCAAAATTTTTGATCCGTAAAATGTTCATTTTCGTAAAGTTTAATAAAACTTTAACGGTTTATGTATGTTACAAACTCTCTTGAGATGTTTCTTCAGTTTATCAAGGCCAGCGAAGTCTGGCAAGATTCGTGCTAGTTCATACATTTCTAATTTGTGCCCCTCTACGACGCACCCCTCTTATTCGTACCCCTTGTATGCCCCTCTTCCATACCCTTTGGCCTAAACCTCTAAGCTTCCTTTTGTTCTAGTCAGCAGCCTCTACTTACAAGGTCCCATTACCTACGTAATTCCGATGCTTTAGTCTCTGGCTTTCAGTTGCATGTGTAGTTCCAACCCTTCCTAACCGCCCAACTGAAAGTTCAAACTCCCAACTCCCAACTCCCAACTCCAATCCACACTACCAATTTCCAACCCCTCTCTCACTCCAATTTCCAATCTCTAAAACTCCCAGTTTCAACCCC
This sequence comes from Wickerhamiella siamensis, assembly GCA_030571815.1. NCBI lineage: Eukaryota > Fungi > Ascomycota > Dipodascomycetes > Dipodascales > Trichomonascaceae > Wickerhamiella > Wickerhamiella siamensis. Next base: position 361,478 of record JAJLYV010000009.1, read on the forward strand.
TCAACTTCAAACTTCAAATTCCCCCCCACCTTGGATCAGGGATTTCTGGGAATCCAAAAATGCCTCCCCACGTCGAGGAGTATACCCTCGATTGGGACCAGCAGTCCACACACAAGGACCGGCGTCCGAGCTCGCTATCAAGGCGTAACTCTTATGTCTGGCTGGCCTCGGCGGCTATGGACAGTCAAGGTCCATCTCGGGCAGCCAGTCGGCGGCCCTCTCTGTGGAACCTCGCTGGACTGACCCCAATGACACCAATGACTCCATTATCTCCAATGGCAGCTGTTCATGCCCCCGCGTCCCGTCGGGGACGGTCACTCGACTCCTTGCCTCAAGAAATCCTTACGATCATCTTGCAGTACGTTGTGTCCTCCGACACGGGGCCAGGAGATCTATACCGATTACTGTCGACTTGTGGCCGGATCTACGATCTGGGAATTGCCATGTTGTACCGTCATGTTGTTTTTCGCACGCCGCACGCGTTTGACAAGTTCAGATGGTCAGTCGAAGCCACAGGGTACGGCCAGCATGTTCGAGTCTTTGATTTCAGTGCATTCACTTCAGTTGGCCTTGGCCGCACAAAACGTATGAATGCCGAGATCCAAATGGTTACAGCCAAGACAATCCGCCGGGCCCTTGACTTATGCCCTCAACTCGTAGAGTTTCTCGCTGCCGAAAGTATTGACACAGACTTGGATGCGGCCGTGTTTGACCACCTGCTCACAATGCCAGTGCTCCAAGCACTTGATTTTTGCGGTGCGACAGCCCCCCAGTTTGTCGAGCAGCTGCAGAGCTCCCAAATCATGCAGCCAGACTTCTTTTTCTACACATTGACTAAACTGTCTCTGCATTGTTGTAACACAATTCCGTCGGAAACTCTGGCTACGTTTCTATCCAAATGCCCTAATCTCACCCGTTTGGATGCGACTCATACGCAAATCACTGATGAAGCCTTGCATGCGGTGCCGGCCACTGTTCAGCTCACACATCTCAGTCTTTCGCGATGCGTCAAAGTGTCCAACCACGGCCTCGTCCGATTCCTAATTTTACACCCGGCCTGTAAAAAGCTACGATGGCTTAATCTCATGTTTGAGGCTACAAAGCCTAATCCCCTTGGTCACCGCGACGTGGACACAATTCTGCGATTCTTGCCTAGAGGTATGACCTACCTAAATTTGTACGGCCAGAAGGTAACTGACGAATTGTTGCCGCTCATTGACACCTCAAAATTACGCAGCTTGTGGCTTGGGTACACTCAAGTTACACTACAGGGTATTGAGCATTTTTTGCCGACGTGTCGGTCGCTTAAATTTGTGAACTTGTCGGGCATACCGTGGATCTCAACTTGGACCCTGAAGAACAGCGACTTTCACAATTTAAGTCCATCGGTCGATATGTTCGAGTTCACTCCCGAAACCTTATTGCGGTTGGCTAAAATGGATGGATTTTTTGTGTTTCAGGGTCGCGGACGTCGGTGCTGGCTATTCAGGTCTAAAGATAAAGTGTTGGAGCGTGAGCAGTCTCAGCATAATTTACGTCAAACCACTTTTTCGTTTGGCCAAGTTGCACTGGATCGCATCAACGCTCGGAATCAGATCAAGCATCCAAAGCCTATGCCCCCAGCCGAAAAGCCCCCACCGCCATGGGATCCTATCTGGCGGTACGCGTCGGTCAAAGTCAATGTTTCCATGATTGGACTTGGCAATGCGTCCTCGCCGGCTATTTATGGCACTGAAGGATTCTACAACTACTACTCTTTTCACAACATCTAATTTTTTTATATATGTAGTTTGTGCATCCTATATTGCTTACATGGACGACGCGCTTCGGGAGATCGCCAAAAGTTTACTGGACGACGTTCCAGAACGCATTGTCAGGCGGTCTGGCAAGCTGGTACTGCAAAGTAGGGCAAAGATTCCACTCAAGGCTTCAGAAGAGCCGGCGAGAAGTTATATTTGCGTGCTACTAGCTGCCGAAGCCCATGCCAACCGACCCCTCGAGGCTCGACCACCGATTCCGCCTGCCCAGTTTGCCAAATTAGTGGATGTTTTCCGGCAGGAACTGGGATTTGTTGAAACGGTGGTGTCAGAACCTCAAACTCCACGAAAACGTCGGGCAGTCGCACCGGAAAGTACCCCTAAGACACCACGAACTCCAAAGACCCCTAAAACAGCCAGAACCCCTAAAAATGGCCGAACACCCGTCCGCACGCCGGCAAGAACACCCGGGCGGTCTGCAAGAGACCCAGAAACACATGATATTTTGCGCATTGCTAACGAATTAGGACTCGAGCCATCTACGGCTAAAGCTATCCAGCACGGATACCAACAGTACCATCATTTGGTCAAAGACAGGTGGGGTCTGCTGCTAGGACTGGCATTCATTGTTATTTCCCGTGCTGAGCCCCAGCAGGAATCCTTGAATACGCGGCTGGCCCGCGCAGTATCAGTACAAGGTGCACAGGGCCGCCTCGAGGAGTGGATTCATTGGGCAGCCCAAATCGCGACAGGACAATCGTGGATTACGCAGGTGGCAGTTACGCCAGAACCAATTAGACAACTATATACAGGTCCCGGGGATTGGAAATAAATAAACAGTCAACACACAGTCAACACTAGCGTTGGCAGCGGGTTTCAGAGTGGACATTCATGCATACCAGCGAGCAGTAGCGTGCTCCGCATCTAATACAACAGGCATTGGAGAAGTAACCGCAAATTGTACATTTTGGTCGCGCTGGATAGGCGCTAGGGCGGGCAGCTACATCCAAAAACAGCTGGGTAGCGGGCTGGTCGTCATCCAGGTGGTTTGCGAGGGACTTCTTCGAGGCCAAAATACGTCGTGAAGCTACTGTTTTGCCCTGCTTTGCACCACCCTTGAGATAAACCGGTGGGATTTCGATTTTGACGTCGCGAAAGTTCTCGTTAAGCAATTCGGCCCTCCGTCGTTTCCGGGCCCGTTGCTGGCTCATCCGTGCTGCTTCCAGCGTGCGAGCACCAATTACTGCCGTCTGAGCACCACCTCGTAACAGTGGAGCCGCAGTTAAATCAGCAGTGGCGTCAATTTTCATCTTGGCTGGTCTGTACTAGCTTAGAAAGTTAATTCGCAGACTTTGTAATCAACCATTTTTTGGCGAAAACGACTCGGAATCCGGCAGATCATGTCTCCCCCTAAACGGCCTTTCTCGAGTCCGTTACTAGCAGGGTCACCAGCACGTCATCTGCCGTCGTCGCCTGAAAATGCGCCGGCAATGCCCCCGCCCAAACGGTTCGCTGAAGCCACCTCTCCCCCATCTTGGACCGCCGGGTCTGCCAGCGCCGCTGAAGCACTCAACGGTACTTCTGCAATGCCTACTTCTGTCACAACTGGAGTAGAGGCAGCTATATCTGATCTACGAGCTGAAAAGTGGCAGAAATCCATGCAGGATGTCGTTGAGGCTGTCGTGTCGGTTCACTTTTGCTGCCCAACCCCATTTGACACCGAAGGATCCTATGTTTCCGAAGCTACTGGGTTTGTAGTTGACGCTGAGCAGGGTATTATAATGACGAACCGCCATGTTGTTGGCCCCGGACCGTTTACGGGCTTTGCAATCTTCGATAACCACGAAGAAGTACCTGTGTGGGCCGTGTACCGGGACCCTGTCCACGATTTCGGATTTTTGCGATTTGACCCAAAGGCTGTTCGCCACATGAAGCTACATGCTCTTGAGCTGTGTCCTGAGTTAGCAAAGGTCGGTACTGAAATCCGTGTCGTCGGTAATGACGCTGGTGAAAAGCTGTCTATCCTGGCAGGCTTCATTTCGCGGATGGACCGCAACGCCCCCGAATACGGCGATTTGACGTATAATGACTTCAATACCGAGTATATCCAGGCCGCTGCATCAGCTTCGGGAGGTTCGTCCGGGTCTCCAGTTGTTGATATCAACGGGCGAGTTTTGGCGCTTCAGGCTGGCGGTTCCACCACTGCGTCTACTGACTTCTTTTTGCCGCTTTACAGAGGTAAACGGGCTCTTGAGTGCTTGCAGAATAACGTTGAAATCACCCGAGGTACAATTCAAGTCCAGTGGATGCTCAAACCGTACGATGAGTGCATTCGATTAGGTCTGACTGAGGAAGCTGAAGTACAGGCTCGGCACAACCATCCAAACTCGATTGGACTACTAGTTGCTGAAACAATCCTAGGAGAAGGACCCGCCGATGGTCTGTTGGAAGAAGGTGATATTTTGATAGAGGTGAATGGCAAACCGACAGCTCGGTTTAGAGATGTCGATGCTGTGCTTGATGAGTCGGTTGGCAAAACTATACAGCTGACTGTTTTGCGTAGCGGTGAGCGTATTACATCTGATTTTGAAGTTCAAAACCTCCATGATATTACTCCATCCCGCTACGCAATGGTTGCTGGCGCTGTTGTCCATGACCTGTCGTACCAGCTGGCCCGCCTGTACGCTGTGCCAGCACGAGGCGTATTCATGGCTGAGACTGGCCAAGTTTTCCGGCCAGATCGCGACAGAACTGGTTGGATACTAGAGGAGCTCAATAACGAGCCCGTATCTAATTTGGACGAGTTCCTGGCCGTGGTACAGCGAATCCCCGACCGCAAGCGAGTCTCAGCACGATATCGTCACCTCACGGATCTGCACACTGTCAAAAGCTCAATAGTATGCATGGATCGACACTGGCATCGTGACATTACTTTGGCGACCAGAAATGACAGCACAGGACTCTGGGATATGACGACAGTTGGCGAGGCGCTCCCTGCTGAGCCAGTGGCCCGGCTATCGGCTCGATTTGCCAAAATCAGTGACGATGAGCGCACAGAGCGGCTGGCCCGGTCGTTTGTCAAAGTTGAAACCCGCATTCCGCTGTCCATTGAAGGCTATACCGCGTCTGAGTGCACCGAGTATGGTCTGGTGGTAGATGCTGAAAAGGGCTATGTGTTAGTGTCACGGTTCTGTTTGCCACATTTCATGTGCGATGTTTCAGTGGTCGTTGCTGAGAGCGTTATTCTGCCAGCGCGGATTGTGTTTTTGCACCCGCAGCAAAACTATGCGATTATCCAGTTTGACCGCAGCCAGGTTGACGCTCCGCTCGAGACAGCAACATTTTCCAATGAACCACTTACCCAGGGCACGAAGCTTCATTTCGTCGGCCACAATTTCAATATGCGAGTGTTTACGACCGAAACAAAAGTGACAGATATATCCGTGCTCTATATCCCAATCGGCACCGATTTGGCCCCACGGTATCGGGCAACCAACATTGAAAGCATTGGCTTTGATGCCCCCATGATTTCTGATTGCATTTCGGGTGTTTTGACGGACGCTAATGGGACTGTGCGGGCATGGTGGTCGTCGTTCATGGGTGATGTTAGTTCCAATGGCCGCGATCGTCAGTTTAGACTTGCACTTGACACTGCTCCTATTTCTAAAGTTGTCGCCCAACTCGGCAATACTGGCACGATCAACCCGCGGTTCTTAGATCTTGAATGCAGTGCGCTTCATATGGTTGGCGCTCGAATTCGTGGCGTGCCAGACAGCTGGCTTGAAAAAGTCCAGGACCGTCAGCCTGAGCGGCCGCAACTGCTTCAGGCTTTGCGAGTCCCCAGCAATCTGGCGGGCAAAGTACAGGAGGGTGATATTTTACTAGCGATTGATGGCACGCTGCTGACATCGACGGTGCAACTACTAAATTTGGCGGCTCCGCAAGTGACCTTAACGGTCATCCGATCAGGCCGTGAAAAACGCATTACCGTGCCCACAACTGAGTCGGAGTCCGTGGTTACTCGTAGCATTGTGTCTTGGTGCGGCCTGTTAGTGCACCCACCACACCATGCGGTTGTGCAGCAAATCAAGAACCCACCGTCGCTGGTCTACGTTGACCACGTCGCAGCCGGTTCTCCAGGCAACCAGTACGGTGTTTCTGCAACCCATTTCATTACCCATGTTGGTGGCAAGGCGGTCAAGACTGTAGAGCAGTTTTACCAAGTTGTTTCAGCCATTCCAGACGATACCTATGTGAAGCTCCGCATTGTGACGTTTGACGGCATTCCATGTGCATGCTCGCTGCGTACCAATTATCATTATTTCAAAACTTGGCGTCGGGATTTGGTGGACGGCGTTTGGCAGCGTACGGGCGGCGATCCCATTGAGTAGTATAAATAGTGGAGATTTGAAATTCAAGCAAAGCGAAAAGCATTTTTATGTATTTAAAAGCATGCTCAACAAGGCGTGTAACCTTTTATTTGAAGCGTCTGGCAAAGTGTTTGACAGGGTTCTTGCACCATATGAATCAGGATGGTAAGAGCAAAGTAGCTTAAATATTTACAAACATATTAAAGTGAAATGACAAGAACAAAATCACATATGAGGAAGTAGTTTGGCCAATTTTTTGTGACGCTGGGTGTTTGCAGCCAAAACTGTGCCGTTGAGATGGCGAAGAATCCGGCCCCGCGACCAGCCGACATTGCCGTGGCGACGACCAGCCTGCTTTCGAACAAACTCACCATTACCGTTTTTCCACCAACGCTTAGCGGCGCCCGAGTGGGTCTTCATGCCGCGTACAACCTGGAACAGGCCGCCGGTTTTGGCGAGCATTTGCAACATTGTTTGATTACGTTTATGGCCTGGCGAGTTTTTTCACTAGAAAAGTTGCGAGTTTCGGGCAAAGCTGGTTTCGTAATCATATGGGCAACGTCATGTCGGCAAGTTTCGCTCCAGAATGCACCGAAATGAAGCAAAAATACGACAAATGCTTTAACGAGTGGTACTCCGAAAAGTTCCTGAAAGCCAAAAGTACTCAAAATGAGTGCCAGGAGGTTTGGGATTCGTACCAGACCTGCGTAAAGGCGGCGTTGCACAAGCAGGGAATCATCAAAACTCTGGACGAAGCCCGCAAGGAAGCTCCTTTTGAAAACGGTGGACTTCCAAAGGAGTAACCTATTTAGCACACCCATTTGGCGATACCGCCAAGAGTGTTGGCGCCCCAGCCGCTAAGTCATGGTCATAATATTTATGTACAGTCTAGTTGATATGATCAAGATGGATTTCATCAAGAATGCGCTTTGCACCCTTTGCCACCAAATCAGATGCGAGATCAATGCCTACTTGATCAGCATCAGCATCGGAATAGACTTCGGAGGAAACCTCGCCTTCCACGGCTTCACTGCCATCTACGCTGACCACAATCGCAGCAAGACGTAGCTGGCCTGATGCCGAGTCGTAGCTCGACTGAACGCCAATTGGAACCGAGCAACCACCCTCTAAAGTACGCATTAAGCTCCGCTCAGCTCTGCACCGGAAGCTGGTGGGCCGGTGGTTGATTCGTGAAACTAGCTTTTGGATCCGAGCATCGCCCTCCCGGATTTCAATACCCAAAGCACCCTGGCCAACTGCATAGTACATGTCTGGCGGATCAAGATAAGCTGTGATACGATCCTGGAGATGAAGTCGGTGCAGGCCGGCCGCCGCGAGAATGATTGCCGCATATCGGCTGTCCTCGGCGTTCAGTTTGTCAAGTCGCGTGCCGAGCGTACCACGAACAGGCTCGAATTGCAACTTGGGGTACCGCCGGCGAAGTTGCGCCGAGCGGCGAAGGGACGAGGTACCGACGATTGAGCCGTCGGGAAGATCGCTAAGCTTTTTCCAGGAAGAGCCGCTGCGAATGCACAGAGCGTCACGCGGGTCTTCTCTTTCAGTAATAGCTCCAAGAGAGCAGCCGTCTGGTAACTGAGTCGGCATGTCTTTGAGACTATGCACGACCATATCGACCTGCTCGTAGCCTGGCACTTTTTCCAGTAGCAGCTTTTCAAGCTCCTTTGTCCACAGCGCTTTTCCGCCAAACGCATACAGAGGCTTATTTTGGACGTTGTCGCCCAATGTACTAAGGGCAATAACAGGGAAAGTTAGACCAGGGTGAACGTCACGAAGCTTTCCAGCTACCCAGCGAGACTGGACAACAGCTAATTGGGACCGCCGACCCCCCACATATACCTTGAATTTAGTTTCATCATTAAAGTCGTAAAAATCAGGCGTACCCGGGTTCACTGGGGTCGCCATCCGCTCGTAAATTTCGGGCGTCTGCTCGCGCAATGGTACGTCCGAGTCCATTTGGAAAAGAGTAGCAGTGGAGAATTAGCACAAGTTAAAAGAGGTATCCACAACCTTCAAGTCCCAGCAAAAGAGAGAAATAAAAATTTCACAGGGAGAAAAATCTCGTTTCAGCTTATTATAAAGCTTGGTTGTATCTGCAAGGGAAGGGAAGTTTTACCCTTTTTTTTTTTTCGTTCGCCTTGTCAGGACAGAAGTAGTCAAGACTGGGCCCTCATATTATGTCATTTAAATAGCGCAGCCGTTACTGGTTGTCGAAATTCTCTTTTTAGTAAGGCCCGCGCAGAACGGGAGCATAGACTAATCCAGCACAAAATTATGGACCAGCTGGTCAGTCTGGGGATAGGCCCGCCGGGAGAGAGAGGGTCAATTTATCGCCGCTGGCTTGATCTTATTGGTGAGACAGAGTCCGAAGATGGTGGGATCAGAAAGGGATGGCCGGCCCCGACAATCGATAAATTTCGCAGAGTCTATACCGCGTTCTTAAAAACTTATCCGTGGTTTACTGGATACTGGATTCGCTATGCTCAAACAGAATTCCGACTAGGATTTACTCAGAATGCAATCACTGTGTATACTCGTGGGCTTAACGAGTTGCCATATTGCGTGGATCTATGGGCAAGCTATCTACAGTTTTTGGTACTAGTTTCGAACGAAGCGGCTGTTATCGAGAAAGCGATAGATCAAGCGTTGGTTAATATTGGCGATGACTTTTACGCCCACAAGGTGTATGATATTTATCTTGAATATCTCGAGTCGCAGGGTAATCATGCTGAACGTCGCGTTGTGCTTGAAAAGCTGCTTGACAAAACGCTGCATCAATTTGCCAAATACTTTGCTATGCTCGACGACAAACGGCAACTAGACAAGTTTTATTTGCAGCAGGAGCGTGTTGCTCAGGCCTGGAAGTATGAATGCCAGATGCACCGTCCTTTTTTCCATCCAAAACCACTTAAGCAGGTCGAGAGATCCGCCTGGCTACACTATCTCGACTCTCAGCAGTCTGGCCCGTTTAAGACCCAGCTGTACAGGAGACTACTAATAGTTGGCGCTCTTGACGAGAGTTTGCACTTGCGATATATCCGCTGGAACATTGCCCAGGGCGAATCACCCCTGCAAGCCTTTGAAACCGCTGACCGACAGCTCCCGCTTGATGCAGTCCAGGTCCGGCTATACTATGCGCTATGGCTTGAATTTACAAATCAAATCCCCTTGGCAATCGAAATTTACCGCAGAATTGGCGACGCCGGCGCCGTCCAAGCCAGTGCATTTGCCGCCAGAAATGATGCTGGCGGTAATCCCCGGTCTATTTTGGTCAATGCCATGCAATCCACATCGCTTTCCTCGGTCGAAAAGGTTGGAGTGCTCCGTGAGCTGGTGAAATACGACCCTGACGCGTTTCAATCGTTCCCGCTGCCCGAGTGCCCAGAGTACTGGCATGCATATCTGGCTGCTCGCCCCGATATGGGTGAGCATATTTATTTGAACGCCCCTGACGGCGTTATTACCTCAGAATACCTTGGCCTTCTGGCTCGCACACAGGTTGCAAAGTACATTGAGCTTGATCGCACGATCAACCGCCGGGCCTTAGGAAATTAACACGTTCACTATGACACTCAAAATCCATAGCGAGATAAGAACAACCCCCATCGCCGGCGTAATTCGCCATGAATTGTATTTGACGCAGACTTGCAGCCCAATTAGAACCAAGACTAGCAGTGGGCCTGAGACAAAGATCTGACGATCAACAGGCATTGGGATGACTGTTTGTCGGTTCATAATCATCGCAACCAGTGAACCTAGGCCAATTCCTATAAGCATAGTCATGAACGGCCCCGCAAAGCATGCGGAAATTGCCATCGTCGACATACCCAGCCGGGCAATGGTTATGTTTGTCACCAGGTCGCCTAGTGAGTCGCCAATTGCGAAAACAGTGAGTCCTAAGAATGTTTCTGAGATTCCCAGGTCCTCTCCAATGATTTGTAACTCTGTAATGACCAATTCAGCCAAGTTTACAACCCAAACAACTGACATTGCAAACCCTAGCCAAGACAAGGCTAAACTTTGCTGGCGGCGATATGCAATGAATAAGAGGATCCATACGCAAATAATAGCTGCTAATGCCAAATAAAAATGGTCCACAAGCAGAAGCAGAGCAATCGGAGCACCTATAGCGTGCATTAAGTACCCAATGGGCGGGCAGTAACAGTGGTCATCAGCTACCGGAACGCTAATAGCCAATCCAAATACTGGAATTGCCATCACCAAACTGTGAAGTTGTGCTAGCCAGTGACGGTCTTTAAAGTCGCGGAATAAAGGGAATAAATGATGCCACACTGAAAAGTCGGTCTGGGGTAATAGTGGATCTGTTTCGTATTCAACATGCACCCGCGGTGTTTGACATATTTCATCGCCTGGAGAAGTAATAACCAAACTGGCTAAAACAGGACGGTCTTGTGCTTCGAGATCCTGTGATAGATTGAGTGGCGGGATACTCTTACTCCGCGGCGAGGAACTACGCGGCGAGGCTCGCTCCGAATGGGAGTTCGAAGTCTTGGGCGTTTGTGGCGGTTCCGCCATGGTGTTTGAAATTTGTTCTGTACAATTGTCTGGTATTGAAGTGTCTGGCGCCTTCAAAGTGTCTGGTTTAGATGCAGTGGAGGGCGACGAAGGCAATGGAGATGGATGAGGCGAAAACCGCGGAGAACGGCGTGAGATTGTACCAGATCTTCGAGTGTTATTCTCTGGAAAAAGACTGTTCTCGAGTACTGCATCATGAAATTCGTGTGCACTGAGCAGCGAACTCCGAACGGGCATGGGCGATCCGGGAATAGAGCTCTCCTCGGCCCTCTCCTCATGGTAAATACCAATGTTCCTTGTTACGTCGGCATAGAGATCATCCTGGGCCTTTGCGTGGTCGAAATGGTCCATAGCCACAACAATGGCGTATACGGCATATAAAGCCAGCAAGCTCAACACCTCGATGAGGGTAATAACTCCGTCATAAATAATGTAGAGGACGACAATGCTCGCCACAAGTAGAAACTGGCCGTCCCGTTTAAAAAACTTTGGCTCGACATCAATTTGGCCAAACAAAGCCATGGATCCGACAACGACAGTACATATAAATAGAGCCGCACCGATCAATTCACCAATGGCTAAAGCATTTGCTCCGGCAGATATTGCAGCGATGGCGCCAAATATGTCAACCGAGCTATTTCCAAAAGCCACAAAAACCACGCCAATTACATTTGCTGAAAGACCTGACCTTGAAGATAATGCGCGTAGATTGGGGCACATAAAGTCGTATGCGGCGACTGAAATAGTACCAAAAAGGAAGGCCAGAAAGCCAATGTGCAGGCCTCTTAAAAGTATGGTCGAATGTTCACAAATCCATGATGGGAGGTCTATACCTGCTCCACAATCCATGGTTGGGGTGAATATTCCTATGCTCAGGAGCAAATGGCAATAAGAAGAGGCAAGAATCGTAAAAACCTCCCACTGGGTTTTTGGTGCATAATGCGAGCTTGTTACTTAAACTGCCCATTAAAAATTTGGCCGGTAACTTAGAAATACTAACACTTAGGAACTTGACTCTGCCCTTGCCCTATCTGTATCCACTGGTAATTACTACATTTTGGGAATACGCCTTTAGAACACACCTTGTTCCCCACATCGGTTGATTAAAAAGTTACAATGAGCCAAGTGCCCCTCTGGCAGCCAGACGAAGACGTCCAGGCATGTCCTATCTGCCGTCACAATTTTTCGCTGTTTTTCCGCCGCCACCACTGCCGTAAATGCGGCCGAGTCGTGTGTGGTTCCTGCTCCGCCACAGAGGCAACATACTTAGCAACTACCTACGTTGTTTGCCCGCCACAGCAGGTGTACTTAGAAAGCCCTCATGTTCCACATCGCACATGCGATGATTGTGTTGAAGAGCTGGCACTAATTCAGCGGGCATTACCAGACTCTCTTCCCACCCGTGAGCTCATGGTTCAGCATGTGAGTCACGTTCAGGAGGGGCTCACAAGGTGCCCCGTGTGTGACCGGCTATTAATAAATATGTCTGAGGATCAGCAGGAATCCCACGTCGACACATGCTTGCGCGATCAGGCTGGATCTCCCGGCTCAGCTGGTAATCATAATCGAATGATTCTGTACCGGCTGAACCCCAAAGAGGCTGGCGCATTGGGCGAGTGTACTGTATGCTTTGAGGACTTTGAGGCAAACCAAATGGTTGGCAGACTCGAATGCTTGTGTGTGTTCCATGAAAAATGCATTCTGTCGTGGTTTGCACGAAAGGGGGCTGGAAAATGCCCTGTCCACAGCCGCTAATTTTGGACATTCCGTATTTATTCTGACGTTTTCTTATTCATAGAGCTTTTCGAGCACCAATTGGGTATTTTCTAGATACTGCTGCCAGTACTCTGCCAGCTGACCCAGTTCTTGGCTCTCATCATTGATTTCATTCAGTCGTCTCGTGAGCTCGTTCACATTTTCAATTAGTCGGCGGAAATTTGTCAAAATTCGCGCCATCAGTGCCGAATGTGCAGACTCATTGGGATTGCTTTGCATTGAGGGTTTGAAAAGAGTATACTTGAGAATTAGCCAGTCATTTATATACTAAACAAAAAAGCACAACTAGATACTTCCCCACTACTACATTATCAGGCCGAGTACTAAACTGATCTCGATCAGTCAGCAAGTAATTTTTTTCCAATGCATTTGATGTACACTTTGGACGCTGATGGAAAGCGTATCTACACTCTCGCCAAAGAGACTAGCACCGGCGAAATCACTAAATCGGCACATCCTGCTCGATTCTCCCCGGACGACAAGTACTCCCGCCAGCGCGTGACCCTTAAAAAGCGCTACAACATGCTGCCGACCCAGCAGGAACCCTTGAAGCTCTAAGATATTTAATGAATACTATTTGACTCTATTGAGAAATGCTGCAAACCTGTTATGCAAACCATAGTTAGGCTGCTAGAGCCGTTTAAACTCCTAGGGTTGAAAATTGGCAATCCATTTTGCATCTGCCTGAAAAGACCTGTCAAATTCGATTCGGATGACAAAACCAACCACTATGGCATACCCCTCGGATCGCTATGGTATGCCCAAAACTGACCACACGCGATGGCGATTGGTGACTGATGAGTTCGGCAAACAGAACTGGGTTTACGACCGCACGGGGAATGGCCCGGAGCCGTCGCAGTTCACGCGTTACCAGATGCTGAATGGGTTTGAGCCAGCAGAACTCGACCCGCCGAAAACTCCCCGTGACGCTGCGGCGAATTGCTTTCGTTTCCTGAGCTCACTGCAGGACGAAAGTGGTATTTTCCCCTGTCAGTATGGTGGGCCAATGTTTATGCTCATTGGATACGTCACCGCTAAGTACTTCTGCAACGTGCCTTTCTCCCCCGAGGAGAAAATCGAGATTTGTCGGTACATTGTAAACCGAGCCCATCCTGTAGATGGTGGCTGGGGATTGCACACATATGGTGACTCCACGGCGTTTGGAACGTCTTGCAATTATGTGATTTTGCGCATTCTTGGCATGGACGCCGATCACCCTGCCCTCGTCAAAGCCCGCACCACTTTGCTACGATTGGGAGGCGCCATTGGCGCACCATTGTGGGGCAAGGTGTATCTGTCGGTACTCAATCTGTACAAATGGGAGGGTTGTAATCCTTCGCCGCCTGAGTTATGGATGATGCCCGATTGGGTGCCTATTCACCCAGGTCGCTGGTGGGTTCATACTCGTGCCATTTACCTTCCAATGGGCTACCTGGCGATGAATAAAATCGCGAAAGAACTCAATCCACTTCTTGAGCAAATCCGCAACGAGATTTATACTCAACCGTTTGACAGCATCGATTTCAGTCAGCACCGAAACACTGTGTGCGGAGTTGACTTGTACTATCCGCACTCTGGGGCATTAAATATGGTCAACTCGATCCTCAAGACTTATGAGACATACTTGCGACCAGAATGGCTCCGTAAGCGGGCATCTAAGGCCGTCTTGGATCTTGTGCTCAAAGACCTGGAGAACACTGACTGGTTGGCCATCGCCCCGGTTTCTCAAGCCATGAATGCAATTGTGATCTACAGCGAGCTCGGTGGTGACTCACCTGAATTCCAGAGGTTCTTGTTCCGGTGGCCTGATGCTTTGTATATGTCTCCTGAAGGTATGTTTGTATGCGGAACAAATGGTGTGCAAACTTGGGATGTTGCATTTGCTTTACAATACTCTATCATGGCTGGACTTGGTAACAACAAAGAATTCCATGATACTCTTGTCAAGGGATACCGTTTCCTGGTTCGCTCTCAATTTAGTGATAACGCCGTTGAAGGAAGCTATCGAGACAAGCGTAAAGGCGGCTGGGGCTTCTCGACAAAAATCCAGGGTTTTACAGTCAGCGATTGCACGGCTGAGGCGATTAAAGCGATTATTATGGTTCAGAATGTACCCGGTCTCGAGTATCTGAAGGATGAAATGCCCGAGGAGCGGCTGCGGGAAGGTATCGATGTCTTGTTAGCAATTCAGAACTGGGGGTCTTTCCACTATGGATCCTTTGCTTCCTATGAACAAATTAAGGGCCCTGAAATTCTGGAGAAGCTCAATCCAGCTGAAGTCTTTGGTAATATTATGATTGAGTATCCCTATGTCGAGTGCACAGATTCTTCGATTCTTGGACTCCACTACTTTACTACACATTTTGACTACCGCAAAGAGGACATTGCAAAGGCCATTAAAGCTGCAGCTGACTATATTATCGACTATCAACGCCCAGATGGATCGTGGTATGGTTCATGGGGTGTTTGCTTCACTTATGCCAGTATGTTTGCAATTGAAGCTTTGGCAACGCAGGGATACTCTTATGCCAACAGCGATAATATTAAAAAGGCCTGTGAATTTTTGGTGAAACGCCAAGAGTCAGATGGTGGATGGGCCGAGGATTTCCGCTCTTGTGAGCTTTTTAGTTATGTGCGCCATGAGAAATCTGAGGTTGTTCAAACCGCTTGGGCCACCATCGCCCTCCTTTTGGCAGACTACCCGGACCGTACGGTTCTTGACAACGCCGTAAAGTTCCTCATGTCCAAACAGAAAGCTGATGGGTCTTATGACTACAATCATGTTGAAGGTGTATTCAACCATTCGTGTGCGATTGAATATCCCAACTACAAGTTCTATTTCCCTATGAAGGCTATGGGCATGTACGCAAACAAGTATGAGTAAATATTGAAACAATTGAAGTGACCCCTCGTCTGATTCGAAGAAAAAACAAAAGGAGGCAATAATTGTCCGAGTAAGGATAAGAAAAATGATCCAATAGAAAAACTGTCAAAAAAATTGTCAACAAAAAAGCAACTTCCCAACCAGGGGTCGAACCTGGAATCTTTCGCTAGGACCAAATCGTAGGCGAACGCCTTGCCATTGGGCCATTGGGAACGAAGTTGTAATATTACGCATAGAACTGCACACTAACAGACTACTCAGGGAGAGGAATCCCCTGAAACTATTCACTAGCCAATAACTGAGAATCACTACAAGTGACAGCAACCTTGTCTAGTGTCAAAAAGGCTCCATAAGGTATCGGTTCAGATCTCGCCCGGTGTTGTCATAGGACAGTTACTTCGATGCAACCTAGTGGGCGAGGGTGTGGAGAAATTTTTCAGCGAGATAGCCAAGGAATCGGCTACATGGTGAGAAGCTATTTCTGTACCTGAGCTTATTCCCCGAAAACGGACTAAAAACATGGATGGATTGGTCTATCCATGTTATGCTGAACTGAAACATTTTTTCCTTAATCGCATCTTGCGTATTGATCGCTGTACCTGCGACCATGACGCAGGATGAAAAACGGCGCCCCCGAACGTTGGAGCTTGCTTTGGCGAGAAGAGTAAGATCTATGATTCGAATTGTACTCAGTTGATTAAAGTCATGTTTGTATATTCTTGGCATCTTGAAAAGCGTTGGAAGTTCCCGAGTTGAGCACCGTGCTGCCCTCTCTAAAGACTCACATGAAAAAACGACTCGAGAGCCACGCATACATTTCACATGGAAATGATATCGAATATCCCTGTTGAATATTGAATAGAGTCACTGTCACCATCATTCTGAATAGCTGAAATGCATCAGAGCTTATCAGATGAGGGCGCCTGCACACTAACTGCAGCTGTTCCTAGAGCCGCGTTCAGTTAAAGACCCTACCCAACCCAGATGTTCTTTCCCACAAATAGAAACCCATCGTAGATCGACCCTACCAAAACGGACGATACGAGGTAGGTCAAAATGAAAGTTGGGATATTCTGCTTGAGTCCAGTGGTATCACTTCTGTTCTCGGTGGCTTTAGCTCGAGCAAATCCGCCTTTTTGGAACGCTACGAATTTGGCCTCGGATGCTAATTCACTTTCAACTCCAGACACAAATGTGGACCCCAATTTTTATTTGGTTGTCACAAATAACACGGAGTTTCCGACGCTCTATGTGAATTTCAACCAAACTTTTGTGGTATCCGCAGCGCCTACCGTCATGCCCAAGGACCATAGCACACTGGGACGTGGTCCGCCAGGAATGACTCTATGCCCCAATGATGGGGGGTGCATTACAGTTGTTCCAGTGCCTAGTCGTCTTTTGACGGGATGCCCGTGCACGATATTAACAATTCCTACGCCTACGCATACAACGAAAACCACTGGGCCAATATCACCTCCTAAGACCACTACGAATCCTGTTCAAACAACAGCTACTTCGAATGACAGCCACCATTCGCAAACTCATGATGGCGAGTCTTCTGGTTCGGGTAGCTCTGATTCCGGCGCAGGTGACTCTGGTTCTGGTGGTTCTAATTCTAATTCTAATGGCGGTTCCAGTTCTGGTGGCTCCGACTCTGGCTCCACTCCTGGCCATGGTTCTGGTTCCAACTCTGGCTCCAACTCTGGCTCCAACTCTGGCTCCAACTCTGGCTCCAACTCTGGCTCCAACTCTGGCTCCAACTCTGGCTCCAACTCTGGCTCCAACTCTGGCTCCAACTCTGGCTCCAACTCTGGCTCCAACTCTGGCTCCAACTCTGGCTCCAACTCTGGCTCCAACTCTGGCTCCAACTCTGGCTCCAACTCTGGCTCCAACTCTGGCTCCAACTCTGGCTCCAACTCTGGTGACTCTGGTGACTCTGGTGACTCTGGTGACTCTGGTGACTCTGGTGACTCTGGTTCAAACTCGAGCTCGAGCTCCGGGGACTCGATTGGTTCACATTCTCATGGATCAGACTCCACTAATTCGGGCTCTAATGACTCTAGTGGCTCCAGATCCAGTAGCTCCAACTCAAATGACTCCAACTCCAATGGCTCTGGCTCCAATGATTCTAACTCCAACGATTCTAACTCCAACGATTCTAACCCCAATGGCTCCAGCGCCCCGGGTAGTTCGGCCGGATCTAGCAGCACCAGCTCAGAAGACAACTCTCCTAACGGAGATTCCGGTCAAACCGGCTCCAGTATTGGAGCTGACTCTGTTGAGAGCAATTCTGAAAGTGGAAATGCCAAAAGTGGATCCTCGGCAGGAAACAGAGGCCCAAGTCGCAGCATCTCCATCAGCACTAACAAAGAGACATCACCTTGGCATTCTGGATTGCAAGTATCTACGCAATCTGATGCTTTAGCAACAAAATTGGAATCCCTATCTTACAGCAGTTCAAGGACTGCTTCTAAAAACGGCGGCTTCACAACAGGCGGTAACTCTGCATTTATCTGGGCCGCTGCATTCGCCTTACTTCAAATCTGATTAACTTCATTTGAAGCCTTTTTATTGTTATCTAATGAAGCCTTCGGCTTTTTCTTGGTTCAGCTTCAACTAGACATAGCTCCAAGTCTCGGACACCTAAAGCTCCAAAACTCACATGACCTACGAGATCTACATACTGTGATTAGTAATTCAAGCATTCTCAAAGAAGTTAGCTGACAAATATGCTTGACTAGGAACAACTAAAAAAGAACTGGCCAGGAGGTGGCAACTGGCTCTGTACACTGTTTCCGGCCTGTACTGGTCCCAATACACAGTTTTGTGGATTGCTTGAAATGAAAGTATTGCTCTGCATTGCAGCATCTGATGCCAGGCCTCCCTAAAGCCAGTCGGGCGGCTCTTTTGCTGTGGCAGCGAAGGAATTTTTGTTTGTTCGCTCGCCGCTTTCGTAATCAGTTCACTGCGAACGGTCGCGTCCCAGCTTGGAAACTTAACAACCACTAGTTTAGTCTTTGCAACATGTCCGGTGGCAAAGGCAAAGGAGGTAAAGGCAAGAGCAGCGGCACCCGTGTGGCCATGTCGCACAGCGCACGTGCTGGCTTGAACTTCCCCGTGGGTCGTATTAAGCGCTTCTTGAAGCGATCCGTGCAAAACAAGATCCGAGTTGGTGCAAAGGCCGCTATTTATTTGGCTGCAGTCATGGAGTATTTGACAGCAGAGGTTCTCGAATTGGCAGGTAACGCGGCAAAAGACCTGAACGTTAAGCGTATCACTCCCCGTCACCTGCAGCTCGCAATTCGTGGTGACGAGGAATTGGACACTTTGATCAGAGCCACCATCGCCTACGGTGGTGTTATGCCTCACATCAACCAGAACCGCCTGCTCAAGGTCGAGTTGACAAAGGCGAGCAAACACTCTACCTAATTTTGGTGGGTATCCTCAGGTATCCTAGATATCCTTTGGTATTCGTGGGACATTTTTCCCTCAGCTCTTGTGTATTTGTAACTTTGGTTTCTTTTTTTTGATAACAAGAGCCTCCTGACCTAGTTAAATAACTACTACTGTTTATATTTTTTGAATTTGCTCCTTCAAACTGAGCCTGGAGCAGACCGTGTCAGCCCCAACACCCCTAAGACTAAAAAATTTGGCCCAGCTGGCCCAGTAGCCCAGCCACACCCTAACTTGCAGATAGTATTCTCCGGAGTCCTGGGTTGTTACGGGAGGGTAACTTAGCTCACCGGGTACACCCGGGCACTTGAAGAAATCCCCCTCCAAAGGTCCCGGGCCAGACCGGGTAGACCGGGTCACTCCACAAACCCTCTTCATATATGTTTAAGATAAAAAGAAACCATTTTCCCCACACCACCCATAGACACAACCGAAGAAATGTTGGGCAGACGATGCTACAGTGATTTGTCGGCTCTCCGACGGACTCCACTGTTCGATTTTCACCTCGCTCATGAAGGCAAAATGGTCGACTACGCTGGGTTCGCAATGCCTGTCCTGTACAAAGCCCAGTCCCACATTGTGTCCCACAACTGGGTTCGCGAGAAGGCTGGTCTTTTCGATGTGAGTCACATGGTTCAGCACAAGTTCTCTGGTCCCGACGCTACCAAGTTCCTTGAGACAGTGACCCCTAGTGACCTCAAGGCGCTTAAGCCGTTCACCTCCACCCTGTCGGTTCTGCTCAATTCCCAGGGCGGAATTGTCGACGATACGATTATCTGCAAGCACGGCGATAACGAATTCTATGTTGTTACCAACGCCGGCTGCCGCGATAAGGATCTTGCTTTTTTCAAAGATCAGGCTGCTAGCCTGGGCGTCTCCATTAACCACGAACTCATTGGCGGTGGATTGCTTGCTCTTCAGGGCCCAGAGGCTGCCAACGTGCTTCAGAAATTCACAACTACCGATCTGAAGGAGATTGGTTTCGGCGAGTCGGCGTTTGTCGATTTGCTGGGCGGCAAGTTCCACGTCGCTCGCGGTGGTTACACTGGTGAAGACGGATTCGAAATTTCGGTCACTAACGATGCCAAAGCTGTCGAATTCGCCAATGCGTTGGTGGGCTACAGCGAGGTCGAGCCAATTGGGTTAGCTGCCCGTGACTCGCTGCGCTTGGAGGCCGGCATGTGTCTGTACGGAAACGAGCTCACTGAGGAAATCACCCCCATTGCCGCCCGTCTGGCATGGGTCATTGGCAAGTCACGTCGTGCCGACAAAGAGTTCAATGGTTCTGACGTTATTCTCGAACAATTAGCCGCCAAATCGACTCCTCTGCGCACTGGTCTGCTGTCCACGGGCCCGGCGCCTCGTACAGGGGCCAAGATCCTCGATAAAGACGGCAATCAGGTGGGCACTATCACTTCGGGCTCGCTTTCTCCGACTTTGGGAAAGAATGTCGCCATGGGATATCTTCCCCGCAATTTGGCTAAGAATGGCACCGAGTTGAGCGTTGAAATTCGCGGCAAAGCCCGACCCGCCGTCGTCGCTGCTATGCCATTTGTTACCCCGAAATATTACCGAAAGTAGGATAGATTTATATATACAAAGCACTTACTTTTTGCTCACCTCTTTTGGCGTAGCTACTGGCGTAGCTTTTGGCGTAGCTGCTGTCTCAACCTTTTCGTCAGGTTTTGCCACTACCCGCTTGATGTTCTCCGCGCCTGATGATGTTTCATCGGTGTTTTCTGCATCTTTACGCTTCAGTTTAAGTATTGTGGGTTCAACATTGTCTGGAACGACATAATCGTCAATCTCAATGATCTTCTTCGCAGTGAGCTGGGCCTTCAGCCACTCGATTTCGTCTTGAAGCACCTGAATATCATCGGCAACGGACTCGCGGCGGGCCTGTTCTTTACGCCGCGAACGGTAAGACTCGTAAACAACCAAGCTACCGGCCACACTAAACACAAAAAAGTCGGCAATGAAGTTTGCTCCATTCTGAATGGCCTTAGCGTCGTTCAGGGGGCGTACTTTGATGTTTTTCTCATTCAAGAGACGTAGCCGTATATTTACGTCAGTCTGATGCAGTTTCTGAGCAAATGATATACACAATTTGCGGAATTTTGGATGTTCTTTTGCATTGGACTTAATTGTGTTGGAGATCGGCTTGGACACCGTCTTAACCAGAAGCGACGTGAACTTGAGGGCCAGGCTCATGACAAATTCATCCTGGGAACACTGAGCTTTAGTAGGGAGGGCCTTCGGCCAGCCTAGGATCCCATTTGTTTACATCTAAATTTTACGTCCCCTTCGTGGTCCGACTCATCACTAAATCGGTCCAATCTAGTTTCACTAAACTTTTTTGAAACAACAAGTTGTGATTTATCTAACATAGCAAAAAAAACCGCGTCAAACAAGGTTATGCGTTTGACCCGGGCTGCATAACATACTGATAAAAAAATCTCCCTAGCCATCAATCTGCCAAATATCATCAAGAGGGCTCGTCTAAACTTCTTAAACAGCCGCTATCAATGTTATCTTCGGCAGTTTGTCTACGCTGAGCTTAACGGTACCCAATGGCACTACTCTTTAAGAGCTCGCGAGACATGTTGACAGGCCCTTGTCCCTTGCCCCTGAATCTCTACTGACTCATACGACAACATTGTAACCGTTGACCACCTTGGCAATGACTTGAGTGATTGCTGGCGATGACTTTTCTAAGCATTCTCTAGTTTGGGCTAGAGATCCTTGGAACCCCCCTTTCCAGGTACGTAAACCGCCATCATGTCTAGAAGATTACCAGAGCCTATTGAACTCCCCACGCTGGGATGATATCTTTCTCATGCAGGTCCAAGGGCACCGAAGCTCCCGAATGCAGTTGCATGAGCATTGTCATACATATAAATACGACCAAGTCAATTATCACATCATTATCTAGCTGGAATGAAGATTGATATTGCAGCTTCTCTTGCTTTGGCCTCTTTAATGGGCGTCACAGCCGCTGATAGCCCCTTTTACACAAGCCCCAAGCCTTATTCGCAAGATGTGCTTGACAACTACAACTTTTTGAAGTACACGACCTGGATGGGCCCCTGGTCCCAACGCCGCGGTGTTGGTATCAATCGTGATCCTCCTCGGGGTTGCAAGGTTGATCAGGTCGCAATGCTGCACCGCCACGGCGAGCGGTACCCTGCGGAGTATGCTGTTGAGAATATGAATAAAGCATTCGACAAATTGCTCAAACTCAAAGGCAAGCTCAAGGACGACCTTGAGTTCGCTAACTACTGGGTACCGTTTGTAAACCCTGGTGACGGAATTATTGGCCAGGAGTCCATGTACGGCGAATACTCCGGCTGGCTCAACGCATACCACCGGGGTGCCACCTACCGGGCTCGCTACGGTCATTTGTGGGACGGTGAATCCACAGTTCCGATTTTCACCTCCGGTTTTGAGCGTGTCACTCAGACAGCGCGTAAATTTGGCCAGGGCTTTTTTGGATTCAATTACTCTGATGTTGCCGCACTCAACATCTACCCTGAGACTGCTGAGCAGGGTGCAAACACTCTGACAATCATTTGCAACATTGATGCCAATGCCACGAACTGCGATGTCCCCACTGACGAAGCTCGTGCTGAATGGCCTATGGATGCGCCCTGGATCTACCCTGAGTTCGAGCAGGCAGCCAAACGTCTTAACAAGGCCAACAAGGGTCTGAATCTGACCGCTGAAGACATTCCCCAACTTATGTCGTTCGCTCCCTTTGAGCTCAATGTCCGTGGGTCAACCCCCTGGGTCAATGTGTTCACGGCCGAAGAATGGATCGCATTTGAGTACCAGCAGTCGGCTGTCTACTACTGCTATGCTGGCCCTGGGGCTCCTAGTGTACGAGCTACGGGCTCGGTGTATCTTAATGCTACCCGCACACTGCTGAACCAAGGTCCTAAAGACTCACTTCCTATGGCCTGGTCGTTTGCTCACGACACGGATATCACACCCATTGTCACGTTGCTTGGCTTTGCCACGGACGATAACTATGATCCTACTACTGTTTCTTTTAATTCTCCCTGGGATATTACTGACATTACACCTCAAGGTGGCCACTTAGTGTTTGAGCGTTTAGTGTGCGACAGCGACGAAGATGCCGAGTACGCCAGTTTGTCTAGTGAGTACCCTGCATCGTTCAATGTGTCCAACACCACGGCTTACTACGCTGCAAACGGCACCTACCCTGGTGCGGATAATTCAACTATCGAGACCAGCAAGGATGCAAACATTTATGTTCGCATTGTGCTCAACG
Organism: Wickerhamiella siamensis; assembly: GCA_030571815.1. Taxonomy (NCBI): domain Eukaryota; kingdom Fungi; phylum Ascomycota; class Dipodascomycetes; order Dipodascales; family Trichomonascaceae; genus Wickerhamiella; species Wickerhamiella siamensis. Next base: position 384,563 of record JAJLYV010000009.1, read on the forward strand.
AGGCGGTTGTGCCACTCCCAGGGTGCAACTCTGGCCCAGGCAAATCTTGCAAGCTCTCTGACTTCTCGAAGTTTGTGGACAATGCCATCAAGGATGTGGACTTTGTGAAGACATGCAACGTTTCGGACAGTGCTCCCCATAGCATGACCATGTTCTGGGACTACAACTCCACCAACGCGTACAATTACGACACTTACCCCATCGCTTACCAGGCTGGTTTGCTTGACGCCGATGGCCAACCCAGTGACACCGAGGCTACCTACTAAGTCTTTGGTGCTTTCCAACTCCCAGTTAAAGTTTCGAAGTGGATATTTATCCTGCGGTTTCAATACCCTGGTCCAGATTTTGGTCCCCGCTTAACTTCGCGTACTTGACTACTCTATAGCTGTAGCTAGCCTTTACCACCGTGATTTAGAATAGAGAACTACAACTTTGATCGAGTCCATTAGTGCATCTAGCAGTTTGATGAGCAATGCAGATACAGCAGTCCGCATGTCAATAGCTGCAGTTCAATCCCCGACCGGATATAGCCGCGGGTTCTATTCAAGATAACACAAAAAAGACATACACTAGTTAGTTTGGGTTTAAAACCCAAGGTGAGAGTGCTTTTCTGAATGTCTGAGGTTATCGAGTCATCAAAGTACGTTGAGAACTGTGAATCTCTCCAACGGCGCGGCTAATCTGGTGCAGCTTTGTCACAAACAATTCGGCACCTCGTGGGTAGCTTCTGCGGGCATCAACCGAAGCATTGACGACAGATAGAATTCAATTGGAGTGCCTAGATATGGTTACAAGTCCACATCCTCGAAATTTTTCCTCACCCATAAGTGGGCCATGCTCACCGAGCAGATTTAGCACGAGTTTCCCAAGTACTCCAAGAAATCTCACTGGTCTTGGCTGCTAGACAACCGAGCGTCTAAGGCTAGGGTTTATGTACGGCAGGTTTTTTATTGATGAAAGTATAGCGCACGTGGTGCAGCTGGTAGATGTCGACTCCAGGAAAATCAACTATTTAAACACTCAAACCATTGTACTCTATCCAAAAACTTTCTGAAATGAAGCTCGACATTGCTGCTTCCATTGCCCTCGTTTCACTCATGGGTGGAGTTGACGCTCTCAGTGAACCCTTCTACACCAACCCCAAGCCTTACTCTCAGGATGTGCTTGACAACTACAATTTTTTGAAATACACTACCTGGATGGGTCCCTGGTCCCAGCGTCGTGGTGTTGGTCTCAATCGTGACACTCCTGCTGGCTGCAAGGTCGACCAGGTCGCCATGCTGCACCGTCACGGCGAGCGGTATCCAGATAAGTACTCTGTTGTCGACATGAACAAGGCTCTGGACAAGGTCACTTCTCTCAAGGGTAAACTTAAGGGTGACCTCGAATTCGTCAATTACTGGAAGCCGTTCATCACCGCTGATGGTGGTCTTGTCGCTCAGGAGACCACGGTTGGTCCTTACTCTGGTTTACTCAATGCATTCAACCGCGGTAGTCTCTACCGAGCCCGTTATGGTCATTTGTGGGATGAAGAGTCCATTGTACCCATTTTCACTTCGGGCTACGAACGTATTGTTCAAACCGGACGTCGTTTCGGTGAGGGTTTCTTTGGTTTTAACTACACCGACTCGGCTGCCATCAACATCATTCCTGAGACTGCCGATCAAGGTGCTAACTCGCTTGTACCAGTGTGTGACATCCCCCACAATGTCACCCTGTGCGATGTGCCCGAGGATGCCCGCAATGGCTGGCCTGACAGCCCTCCTTGGAAATACGAGGAGTTTGAGCGGGCGGCTAAGCGGCTCAATAAGGCCAATAAGGGCCTCAATTTGACTGCGGATGATATTCCCCAGCTCATGTCGTTTGCTCCCTTCGAGCTTAATGTCCGTGGCTCATCTCCTTGGATCCACGCCTTCACCTCTGAGGAGTGGATCGCCTTTGAGTATTTACACTCTGCCTATTACAACTGCTATGCTGGTCCCAATGCTCCTAACACTCCGGCTCGCGGCTCGCTGTACCTTAATGCTACGCGTACTCTGCTAAACCAGGGACCCCAGGATTCCCTGCCTATGATTTGGTCGTTCGCCCACGACACCGACATTACCCCGGTCATCTCTCTACTTGGATTCGCTACCGATAAGCACTACGATCCCACTAAAGTTACTTTCGGCAAGCTGTGGGATGTGACTGACCTCACCCCTCAGGGTGGCCATATCGTGTTTGAGCGTTTGGTGTGCAGCAATGACGAGGACGCCGAGTATGCCGTACTTGCAGAGACTTATCCTGCTTCGTTTAATGTGTCCAACACTACCGCTACCTACGCCGACAATGCCACCTACCCTGGTGCTAACCCTACTATCAAGAAGGGGAACACTGAAAACATCTATGTGCGTGTTGTACTCAACGAGGCAGTTGTACCGTTACCTGGCTGTGATTCGGGTCCTGGTAAGTCGTGCAAGCTGTCCAAGTTCTCTGAATATGTTGACAACGCTATCAAGGATGTTGACTTCGCGAAGACCTGTAACGTTTCCGCAAGCGCTCCTCAGTACCTGAGCTTTTTCTGGGACTACAACACAACGACTAGCCTCAATCACGATAGTGACCCGATTCCTTATCAAGCCGGTCTGCTTGATAATAAAGGAAATCCTATTCACCACTAAGTAGCAGCCCTGGGTTAGCGTAGCCGCCCAAGCGGCTTCTCCCCGCCGTTTAACCAGAAAACAGCTGTAAATAATTTTGGAAACCCCCTAGAGTATACTGTTTCAAAGGTAGCAACCATCATCAGGTTTCATGCAAACTTTCGTCATTTACTGGGAAGACACCGGCCATTGGGCGGCTCCGCTCCACAACCATCCCCCAGACTCACGCAGGCTCAGGTTGAAAAAGAATTCCAGGGAATTAGCTCTGCGCTTTTCATGATTGCAATTGTTTCTAATATTCTACGGCAGTTAAGACTGCTAGGATTTGTCGAGGTCTAGCCATGCAGTCAATTCAGGCCGTCTGCAACATGACATCCGCGCTCATGGTGAATACCTGTAGGTTTCGACCACCAACAATTCAAGAAACAGATTGGGAAAATACAAAAGTCTTTAATCCATTAGTTAGCTTTAGAGGTGCATTCACCACCATCTAGCGCATTGTAGCTTGTTTACCAAAGATTCTGCTAGCACAAAAGGATTCTCGACTGTGTAAACCGGGGCAAGGGCTATAGTGCGGGCGATTATGTTTCGCAGAGTTTACCATGTGGTGCATCTCACAACGGTGATGCCAAAGCGTATATAACAGATTGATACCCGACAAAAATAAACTTTTCCGAAGAATGAAGCTGGGAATTGCTGCTTCTGTTGCCCTCGTTTCGCTAATTGGTAGTACTGATGCTCTCAGTGAGCCGTTCTACACTAACCCCAAGCCTTACTCTCAGGATGTGCTTGACAACTACAACTTTTTGAAGTACACCAACTATATGGGTCCCTGGTCCCAGCGCCGAGGTGTTGGTTTAAATAGGGACCCTCCTTTGGGCTGCAAAGTTGATCAGGTAGCTATGTTGCATCGCCATGGCGAGCGATATCCTACGAAACACAGTGCCAAGGATATGGAGAAGGCTGTGGCTAAGCTCGATAAGTTCAAGGGTAATCTTAAGGGTGATCTCGAATTTTACAACTACTGGGTCCCATTCTTTGACCATAAAAGTGGTCTCATCGGCCAGGAAACTACCGTTGGCCCTTACTCGGGTCTGCTTAATGGTTATAATCGCGGTGCCCTTTACCGAGCTCGCTATGGCCACTTATGGGATGGGCAGTCTGTGGTGCCTCTTTTTACTTCGGGTTACGAGCGCATCGTTCAAACCGGCCGCCGGTTTGGTGAGGGCTTCTTTGGCTTTAACTACACAGACTCAGCTGCCATCAACATTATCCCCGAGACCATGGCTCAAGGTGCTAATACGCTTGTCCCTTTTTGTATAAGTAGCTTGAATGCTACCAATTGCGAAGTTCCTAAGGACGAACACCGAGTGTTTGGTGCGACCACCCCGCCGTGGGAGTACGAGGAGTTTAAGCGTGCAGCCAACAGGCTCAACAAGGCCAACAAGGGTCTTGACCTTAAGGCCAAAGACATTCCACAACTTATGTCGTTTGCTCCATTTGAATTGAACGTGCGTGGGTCGTCTCCCTGGGCCAAGGCGTTCACCTCTGAGGAGTGGATCGCTTTCGAGTATTTGCATTCTGCCTTTTACAACTGCTACTCTGGTCCCAATGCTCCCAGTTCCGTGGCGCGTGGCTCATTGTATCTGAATGCTACTCGTGTTCTCCTCAATCAGGGCCCTGAGAAATCGCTACCCATGATTTGGTCCTTTGCCCACGACACTGATATCACACCTGTGGTTGCATTGCTTGGCTTTGCTACGGACAAGCACTACGATGCTACCAAAGTAGAATATGGAAAGCTATGGGATATTGCAGATATTGTACCTCAGGGTGGCCACATTGTTTTCGAGCGCTTGGTGTGCAGCGAGGACGACGAAGAGGAGGCACTGTTAGTTCAACAGTATCCCGCGTCATTCAATGCTTCGGGTAATGGTGCCACTTATGCCGAGAATAGCACCTATCCTGGTGCTGGTTCAAGTGTGAAGCGGGGTAAAGAAAATATTTATGTGCGGGTTGTTTTGAATGAGGCAGTTGTGCCTTTGCCCGGCTGTGACTCTGGTCCTGGTAAGTCCTGCAAGCTGAGCGAGTTTTCCAAGTATATTGACGACGTTATTATTAGCAACGAGGAGTATGTGAAAACATGCAATGTTCCTGATGATGCCCCTCACCATTTGACTTTCTTCTGGAATTACAACACGACCAATGATCTCAATTTTGATAGTAGTCCCATTCCTTACCAGGCTAAAAACCTTGATGCCCAAGGCAACCCTTTTTAGTCTAGCCATGAAAGAAGATCCATAAAGTTATACTAGAAAAATTTACAAACACTCAAATTGCGACGAACAATGAAACCACGGACCTACCAACCAAGAGGCTGCTAGGAGCTAGTCACGTGATTGAAAAATGTGTCAGCGACCGGGTAACTAAAAGGACTACTCATTGGGATAATTGGCATACTGAATGCTTATTGGACCCTGTCATCCACCATGTTTTCGCTTCGCATGGCTTCTGGTGCCGCCCAACGGGCGTCTGCTACTCGGTACGTATTTAAGAATGGAAAAGCCCCGGAGAACAAAACTAACCGAAGTACCTACGCGACTTTGCGTGAGATTGAGACCCGTCTCAAGTCTATCAAGAACATTGAGAAAATCACAAACACCATGATGGTTGTCGCCTCGACCCGTGTCAACAAGGCTGCTCGTGCTATGCAGAGTGCTCGTGTCTATGGTGTGGCTGCCAAGGATGTTTACGACCAGGCTGAGGTCCAGCCCGTGGAGAACGCGGAGAAGACTGCGGAGACGACCACGGATAAGGCCCCGGAGAAGAACCTGTACGTGGTCATGTCCTCCGACAAGGGTCTGTGCGGTTCCATCCACTCTCAAATGGCCCGTGCTGCTCGCCGACACCTGGCCGAGGACACCAACGCTGATGTGGTTGTTGTTGGCGACAAGCAGAAGGCTCAGCTTTCGCGTACCAACGCCAACCAGATCAAGCTGTCGTTTGCCGGTATTGGCAAGGAGGCCCCTACTTTCAACGAGGCCGCCCTTATTGCCGACGAGATCACTAAGCTCGACACCAAGTACGACAACATCAAAATTTTGTACAACAAGTACCTCTCGACTGTTTCCTTCGAGCCTACCCTCATCGAGGCACCCCCCGCCGAGGCCATCGAGCAGGCTCCCAAGTTTAACGCCTACGTGCTTGAGGCTGAAGATGTTGACACCGATGACCTGGTTGAAGGTATCACCGAGAACCTGGCTCACTTCAACCTGGCTAACTTCATTCTCTGGGGTCTGTCTGAGGGCCACGCTGCTGAGATTACTGCCCGTCGTAACGCTATGGACAGCGCTTCCAAGAACGCCAGTGACATGATCAGCAAATACTCTATTCTCTACAACCGTACCCGCCAGTCCGTCATTACCAACGAGCTGGTCGACATTATTACTGGTGCTTCTTCGCTGGAGTAAGATAAAAGGAAAGCATAAAGTAGATCTATTAGTCTAAAGGTACGACAAATTAGCTAGTTAGCTGCGGCTAGCTGTCCACCATTTATAAAGCAAGCGGGCGCCAACACCGAACATGAGCGGAACGTTAAAAGGCTCAAGCACTTGCCAGACTGACTTCAGTCGAGCTTTGGTTTCCAGAGGCTCGCCAGGGATACTGCCCGTTTTGAGCTGCTCAAAAATCTCATCTTTCTCACCCCAGAGCTTGAAAAGCCACTTATTGAGCTCTTCGCTATCTTCGTAGGGAATATTCTTTGTGTCAATGCGCCGAATATGCATGCGAATATCAGGAGGGCTTTGGCCACCGGCATATGTGCGGCCCAAAGTATAGTACTCCTCACCATAGGTGCCTTCCGGAATGCCCGAGTAATAGATTGTAACGTCGTAAATGTAGGGCAGCTGGCCACCTTTGACTACGGCCTGTAATCCCCGGACCCGCGGGAGTAGGACGTTGTTAAACTCCTTGATGCCGTTTTTCTGTGCGTACGCATGGTTTCTAGAGTAGCCACCCTTGCTCATTGTAGTTCCTTCGGGGAAAAGAATAATGAATACCGGGAGCGACGGGTTCTGTGCGATCTCCGTCATTTGATTGGCGATCGTGTGCTGGTCGTCGGCCCACTTTCGCTTGAGAAACAGGAACTCAAAGTGCTGCATGCCCCATCCGAAAATCGGAATGTATTTCAGTGAATGTTTGAGCACAATCTTGATGGCATGACTTAAATCGCTAGTGTAGGCGAGCCACCAAAGGTAAATCCAGTCGCTGTATAGCTGGTGATTTGAAATAAAAACGGATCTCGGACTGATATTGGACTTGAGATTGCCCGTTTTCTCATCTATTTTGAACTGGTCCTTGATTTCGTCGTCAATGTACAGGTGCATGTTCGAATTCGTGAAGAATTGCAAAACGGTAACTTGCACGATCGCAAACAGCCGCTTGCCGGCACCAATCCATGCGCGCGCCAAGTTGCGTGATACAAGCCATAGCGGGTAGCCGGTTACAGTTGAAAGATATACGCCAATGCTAGAGACCAAAAAGTAGACTACGAGCGCCGTCCCCCGCAATTTCGCAGCAAGCGGCGACATGAATCTTAGGTAACCAGTCTGAGCTCTAGAAAGTCGGTCATTTGGTGACTGCATTCCGCCATGGTAATGTATCAATGACACAATGGAAGCTTAATTCAGATTTGAGTCACAGAAGCATTCAGAGTGCTCGCTCTCAAAAAACACCGAATTTTGCTGAACTAGTCGCCAGGCTTCGTCACGCCTAAACTCGGGGCTTCAACCAGCAATCCGTTCAAATCTTAGTCTTTACAAACGTAGCGCCCTTACCCAGGACCTTCCCAGATTAGGGAATGGCGGGACTTGGGTTGGTCTTGATATGCAAGTAGGTGTGGTCATTAAGTTCCCAACCCGTATAAAGCTCCCCTCCTTCTCACCCACCACTCCATTCAAACAGTAAGTATAAGGTGGCAAACCCACAAGTCACTCAAAACACGGGTTTTCCGAGCTCAATTAGCTCTCTGGCACGCTTTGGCGCGCGAGATCAAACGTTAAACAGAGATTTAGCCGCCTCGCCACCAATCGCAACCTCCTATGTCCATGAGTGCTTTGGGGTCGCGACCAAGGCGGCGTCCAATCACCCCAACCATGCAACAGAACTAACAACAGTGCGATCACAATTCAAAGACGACTATCCCTTTGAGTCTCGGGCTGCCGAGGCTGAGCGGATTCGTCAGAAGTACACCGGCCGTATTCCAGTTATCTGCGAGAAGGTCGACAAGAGCGACATCGCCAGCATTGATAAGCGCAAGTACCTCGTGCCTGCTGATCTGTCCGTGGGCCAATTTGTGTACGTGATTCGCAAGCGTATCAAGCTTGAGCCTGAGAAGGCCATTTTCATCTTTGTGAATGACGTTCTGCCCCCAGCTTCGGCCCTCATGAGCACAATCTATGAGGAACATAAGGATAAAGATGGCTTTTTGTACATCACATATTCGGGCGAGAACACATTCGGTTCTCTATGATGTCGTATTTAAATTTATATTACAATATAACGTTTGCTTTCTTACGGTATAGCCAACCCTGGTTTTCTCTGGCAGAACCTAGGTAATCGAGACGGGACTAAAGGAATCACAACACTTCGGCTAGAGACTGCATAGCCCCACTACGATCTTTAGTTACTCTGAAGATATACTACTAGTCTTAACTTTGGCCCAATACATAAAATGTAATGCAAACAAATATAGTACTGGTGCCCACTCAGCCCCTGACTTTCCTTTTGAATGGAGTAGCCATTAACGCCCAAGGGTGCAACGCTAAACACTAAGCTTGTGTGCGGTGTTTCTCATGAGGAGCCCAGGGACAATCTGGTCAAAATCAACCCGATACTATCGTAGCTGGGCTATAGACCCCAATTATATTTAAGATTACAGCAAGTAAAACCAGCTGCGCGCGACGGCGATCCCCCTCGCTGCGCTAGGGTTATCAACCCTTCAGACGCCGAGACACTACTTAAGAGTGGTGGGCGGACGCCGCTCAATCGACATGCCTTTCATCACTACTAGGGACAAAACTGAGATCTTCTACAAGGATTGGGGCCATAAAGATGCCCCTGTCATATTTTTCCATCACGGATGGCCTCTCTCGTCTGACGACTGGGATAATCAGATGTTGTTCTTCTTATCCAAGGGCTTCCGAGTAATTGCACACGACCGCCGGGGTCATGGCCGCTCAACGCAAACTTCCATTGGCAACGACATGGATACTTATGTGTCAGACGTTCTCGAGCTCACCAGGTTTCTCGATCTCAAGAATGCTGTTCATGTTGGGCACTCTACAGGTGGCGGTGAAGCCGCTCGCTATGCGGCTCGAGCTGATCCTGAAAGAGTCTCAAAAGTTGTGCTTGTGAGCGCTGTTTCTCCATTCCTTGTGCAATCTGAGTTCAACCCGCATGGGGTGCCTATCAAGGTGCTCGACGACATCCGCGCACAAACGGCAGCTCACCGCTCAGAGTACTTCTACAGCTTCCCTGAAGCCTTTTATGGATTCAATCGCGAAGGAGTCGAATTCAATGAGGCAGTTCGTCTTAATTGGTGGCGGCAGGGAATGATGGGCAGTGCCTTGGCGCACTACAAGGGCATTGCCGCCTTCTCGGAATCCGATTTCCGCGAAGACCTGAAGGCTCTCAACATCCCGACCCTCATTATGCACGGCGAGGACGATCAGATTGTACCTTTTGAAGGCTCAGCTAAGTTGTCTGCCGCCCTAGTTAAGGGCGCACAGCTCAAGGCTTACCCCGGATTCCCTCACGGTATGCCAACAACTCATGCGGATATTATCAATGCGGATCTTCTTGAGTTCATCAAATCTTAAAATGACATAACAGGTTGCCGTATCTGTATTTGGCATGCCCCGATGAGTGGCTGATTAGACGTTGGCTCAATGTCTTCTGACTTGTCAGGGCTGCAGGCTGAGTTTACTTACACTTCTAATTACCGGTTCATAACTTTATATTCAATATCTGAAAATTATACCATACTCTTGGCTTCATGATTCCAAATTCTTTATTCTGTATATTCAACGTCAAGAGGCTTTGTCTAAGAAACTGATTGGACTACACAATTTGGCAACTGGCTTGATTTTCTTTTTAATCAACTTTGTTTCGCGGTGCAGTCAAAATGTGACACAAAGTTTGAAGAATCCGGATTTGGATGTTTCGCTTCTATTGACGTTTGTGCCCACAATGTCCATAAAAAAATATCAACGGATTTAATTAGCGCTTCCAATAAATAGTATGCCAAGTATGATCATGCCGTATCCAAATATAATACAGCAAACCGGCAATAAAGTCAATGTTCGTTTTGAGTCTAGTGGATATAGTTTACTTGGTGGATCATTTAAAAGCTACCTCAGTCCTAGGTCCAATGTACTGCCATGGTTAGTCTTTCTGCTGCGTTTACCAAGTTCCTGACTGTTGTCTGTTATCTTTACCCCAGTCTCAACAATGATATGAAGGAGGGTCGATCTGTAGATTTTATGCAGGCTCTGAAACGCGACAACCCACAGGTTGTGGCGATGCTTCCGTCGCTGCTGCAAAGCCTTAGCCCGAAACTGCACCCCCCAAGCGATTGGCCAACTGTTCCTCCTATCTTTCCGTCTCCTAAAGATGGTACTTGGATATACAATGATAAAATTTCACCCATTCTCCCTACACAAGACCCTTTCTATTCGCCCCAGCCCAAGCTGTACGTGCACTTGAAGAAAGGTGATTTGATTTCTATACGCGAGGTAGGTGTCGGGGGGATTTTTCCAAACGCATCAAGAGCATTCCAAGTGAGCTACAGAAGTGAGGACACAAGCGGTAATCCGACAGCAGATGTTACTATGGTGGTGCTCCCTAAGGTGTCAGATGGTCGCACACTAATTTCCTTCCAGACCCCTGAGGATTCTGCTTCTATTAATTGTTCTCCGTCATACTCTATGTTATCTGGTGATGTTGACCAGCTCATCAATATGTTCCTGATCGAAGGGTGGACGGTGAATATCCCTGATCACGAAGGTCCAGGCTCTGCATTTGGAGCCGGCATCAAATCTGGTAAGGCGACTTTGGACTCAATTCGGGCTATGCACAATGCACAACAGGTTTTGGGCTTTAAATTTGACCGTGTTGGCTTGAACGGGTATTCGGGTGGCTCGATTGCGACGGGCCATGCTCTTGAAATGCAGGCTGAGTATGCGCCAGAGCTCAAACTTGACACCGCTGCAGTTGGTGGTTATGTTGTTAATCTGACTGCTACATTTAATACCATCAATGGTGGGCTTTTTGCTGGATTTTCGCCAACTGGCATCATTGGTCTGAGTTCCGAGTACCCGGAGCTCGCTAAAGTTTTGAACGACCAGGTCAAGAGCACGTACAAGAAGAGGTTCTTCAGCCCCACCGGTACATGTGAGACGGGTAACTTGGTGAATTTCATTGGCCAAGATATTTACACCTATATGAGCAGTGGGCGTGATTTTTTGAAGCACGATGTTGTTCAGCGAGTACTGGCTGATAACGGACTGGGTAAGGCACGGCCTAACGTTCCTATGTTTATATACCAGGGCGTTCAAGACGAAATTGCGCCAATTAGTGAGGTTGATAACGTGGTTGATTTTTACTGTGCGCAGAATGTCAGGCTTGAGTATTCGCGGCAGAATCAGCTTGAGCATTTGAGCGCTGCGGTCCTTTCGGGTCCGGACGTAATTGACTTCTTTAAGCGGACGCTAAATGGCTATGTTCCGCCGCCTTGCTCATCGCATGTTGAAGCAATTAAACCTATTCAGCATACAGCGTCTATCAAGAAAATGACTGAAATGGTTATTGGCTTTTTCTCTTAAACCTACCGATGGGCCCGTATATAGCACTCGTTTAGCCCCCATAGGCATTTGCATATTATATGTAATTCATAGTGTATTTCTATCAATGCAATTCAAAACGTCGATGTATTCAAACCAAATCGTTAATCATGATCTCTATGAATTTACAGCTTGAGGCCGAACTTCTCAGCGAACTTTTCGGTGGAGAAGGACTTGGGGCGCTCAATAGGAGCACCCAGAGCGCGGTCGATAATGAGCTGGGGCAAGACACCCAGGGCGCGGGAGACAGCGAACAGAACAGTGTAGTAAGACTGCTCAGTCAGGCCGTAGTACTGGAGGAGAACACCGGAGTGGGCGTCCACATTGGGCCAGGGGTTCTTGATCTTCTGGTTGGCGCCGAGGACCTTGGGGGCGACCTGGTAGATCTGCGAGACAAGCTTGAAGAGCTCGTAGTCGGGCATGTGCTTAAGACCGAACTCACGCTGGGCGGTGTAGCGGGGGTCGGTCTTGCGGAGCACGGCATGGCCGTAGCCGGGCACAACACGGCCGGACTTGAGGGTATCCCAGAGGTACTGCTCGATCTGCTCGTTGGTGACCTCAGAACCAATCTCAGAGCGCATCTTAAGGATCCACTCGAGGACCTCCTGGTTGGCGCGGCCATGCAGGGGACCAGCAAGACCGTTGAAACCGGCGGCAACCGACAGGTAGGGCGAGGACAGAGCCGAGCCGACGAGATGGGTGGTGTGGGCCGAAACATTGCCACCCTCGTGGTCGGAGTGGATGGTCAGGTAAAGACGCATGAGCTCAGTGAACTCTTCGTTGTCGAAGCCGAGCTGCTTGGTGAAGTTAGCGGAGTAGTCGAGCGAAGAATCGGTAGAGCCGACAACACCGTCGTGGAAGACGTTACGGTAGATGCGGGCAGCGATAGAGGGCAGCTTGGCAATAAGGTTGAGCGAGTCCTCGAAGGTGTACTGCCAGTACTCTCTCTTGTTAACGCCCTGCTCGTAAGCCTTGGCGAACTCAGACTCAGACTCCAGAGCGTTGACGGCAATAGAGAGCTGGGCCATGGGGTGCAGGTGCTTGGGGGAGTGGTTGAGCAAGTCCTCGACGTGCTCAGGCAGCTGGGAGCGGGCGTAGAGCTCGCTGGACAGAGCGCGGACCTGGCCCTCAGTGGGGATTTCACCGGTCAGCAGCAGCCAGAACAAACCCTCGGGCAGAGGCTCGCTTCCGCCGGGAGCCTTGGGCAGCTTCTCAGCGATCTCAGGAATGGTAAGGCCGCGGAAACGGATACCCTCATCGGCGTCAAGGACAGAGCCCTCCCAAACCAGAGCGGGGATACCACGCATACCACCGTAAACCTGGTCGAGCTTGACCTCGCCAAGAACGGCGTCGCCCTTCTCCTGGCGCAAGCGCTTAATCTGCTCCTGCTTCTGAGGAATCTGGGCGGCAAACACCTCTTTGAGGGTAGCCTCCTTAGAGTAGGCCCGGACAAACTTGGCCATGTGGCGAGCAGCCATAGGGCGGAACTGGGACATACGGCTCATAGACATTTCTGGTTGTGTGACTTTGTAGACGACAAGAAGAAAATCCAGGTGGGGGAGGGACTAGGTTCTTTTATATAATTCAGTAGGGCGTCTGGGGGACCGGTGAATTATGCAATGCATAATGTGGCATGTGGCCAATGAGAGCAAGCGCTCCTGCGCATAACGGGCAAGATGATGAAAAAAACAACGCATTAATCTGTCGGCAGATAGCCGGGTTTTAGTGGACAAAACCTGGGAATTTAGGGGAAATTCGACTTATTTACTAAATAATGTATTGAGCCCCTATGGTGGGCGAGCATTACAGCAACTTAGCCGTCGGGAACTGGCAAAATTGCACACTTGCGGCTATCGAAGGATCTTAGTTGCGCCATAAGGGTTAGGTACGGATCGAACTGAGGTCGCTATTTTAATCTATTTTCGCAAACCATACACTTGAACAGACATGAGTATTCACTGGAAAAATACAAAATTCACCTCTAGTCCTTTGTATAGCTCAATCTACGAAAGAACTGCCCCGAGCCGATATCTGTACCCCGCATCTTAGTAAAGTGAAATCCCATTAAAGTTCCGCACCGGGTGCATTGAATAATTTACAAAGCTTAAATCAAAAAAACTCCGGAATTTATAGTTAGTATCCAGCGTGGTATAGTGCGACTTGCTGCTGTCATCCTGAACCAGCGCAATTTTACCTTGCGAGAATTGACGTCACGACTGCCGACGTTTCGGCAGGTGAAAAAGGTCCAAGCCCTAAACCTCGGGAAGCGGCTGAGAATGAAACCGTCTCGGTGGTAAAAGTCTAAACCGCCAAGACTAAGATTTTTTGTTGATTTTCTTGGTCCTATATGTTTGAGGGACCTAATTATCTGCAAAAATAATTGTTTGGACTCGTTTCGACCATGTTTCGGCTAGTTTGCCAAAACACGGTTCTACACGTCCCATTTTTTCGTAACATACACAAAATGTCTATTGAATAATCAGTGATAAATAAAAGAACCATTCTCACGTTTTTCCAACGCGAATCATTTTCAGCCTTAAACTTCACCAACTCTTCACTGTCTCCCAAGCAAGCTTACCTCATGGCAAAATACGCCAAAGAGCCAGAGCTCGGGCTAGTGAAGCTTGCTGATTTACAGCGTCCAGCTTTAGAACTCGCGTCACGCTTTGTAGATGAAAGTCGGCGTCGGGATGAAAACTACCCTGATCTTGATCTGATCGTGTCGTCCAAGGCTGATGTCAAGCCATCTGTAGTGGATCTCAGAGCTCGTCAACACAGCTCCGGCAGCGTGCCTTTCGAGTTCTCGTCGCAAGCATTGCCCAGTGAACTCTACAATTTAGTTTCTGCCCCAGAATCAAAGGCGCTCATGGGAGTGTTTGCCCCGTTGAATCGTGTTTGGGTTGCAGAGGGCCGTCGTTTGTATTTCTGGGCCTTTGGCACCGGCGCTACAGAGACAGTGCAAAAGTTCGATGAGATGCCCTCGGATATTCTGGCTGTGGATCTGGTTGCGCCTCGCAAAGACGTGTTTATTGAGTCTGTTGATTGGCTTTTGCTAATTTCTACGGCAGAAAATATGCATTTCTACGCTCTGTCAAATTCGGACAAGGACCTCCAGGTTTTTGACGCTGGGTTGACAATTCCCTTAGGCGTCGGAAAGCCTCGTATTCGGGCTGACCCTCTGAGTGGCAGAATCTTTTTCACAGCTGCAAACACTGGTACTTCACTCTGGGAAGCCACATATTCCAACACCGAATCGTGGTTCAAGACCAAAACCGGCAAAGTCTGCGTCTCTGGCCAGGGCTTGCCTCTTTTTTCATCTGTGTTTGGCACTCCGGCACCAAAAACTGGTGCTGAACAGATCACAGATATCCAAATCGACGAATCGCGAAGTTTGATTTATACTCTGTCGTCAAAATCAACCATTCGGATCTACCACTTCCGTGGCGAGAGCGGCAACGTATCGTATGAGCAAAAGTATACTGTGGCACAGGTTCAACACCATCTCAATGTTTCTGCTCAGCTTAATGCCGACAAACCGCCTGGACAGCCTGCAGAACCCATCAAAGTAAGCCAGCTTGTGTCGATCGCTATGATCCCGCGCCAGCAGTCTAGCTTCGCCCGCCTCGTGGCCGTGACATCCACTGGCCATCGCGTGTATTTTAGATGCGACAATTTTGCTCGTGATCCTACCCGTACTTTCCAGGCTGTTTACTATAAACCTGGTCCTGACTTGGTGAAGGAGGCTCCCAAAGCCCCCAACGGCACGGCACCAGCGGCCCCAGTAAACGGCACAGCCAATGGTGCAGCGGTACCACCCCCGGCCCCGGTCCCATCAGTCACAGTGGATCCCGCGTCTCGGGTTATTGATGGAACTACTCTCGTAGTAGCCGCTGATGAAACGCTTTACCTTCACGCGCTTGATGCGACGCGAGTGTTCCACCATATCGATGTCGAGACACGTCCAGTATTTTCTGAGCTTGCGGCGCAGCTTAAAATTGAAGGCAGCGTGCGGAATATCGTCTTGGCATCACCATCAGCCACCAAACGCATCCGAGACCATCGCGGATTTGACAACCCATGTGCCCAGCAGTACACTGAGTCTCCGCAGCGGTTTTACGTGCTCACAACAAGAGCAGTGTACACTCTACTTGGTCGATCGTTTTACGAACGGCTAGACGACAGCATCTTGCCTGCCTATGGCCCCGTCGAAGTCTGCTGTGCTGCTTTGGCGGTTGCGACCAGGCCGTCGAGCTCTGTCACCAAACAGCAACGCGAACAGGCTGTCGCGACCTTTTTCAGATTTGGCGGACTGCCTGTTTTCCAGAAGAATTTTGAAGCTGCCCGCAACCCGCTAATCACAGCAGACCCCAAATCAGCTATTGGCCACGAAGCTGCCCGTGATAATTCTGAGCCAACTTCGCAGCAGGAATTGGCCATTTTGCTATCCGCTCTCGTGGATGGTCTGGCAGTGTATACTGAGCGACTTCTTCTACCCCTCTGGTCACGGAAAATTGTCACTCCAGTACAGGATGCTTTAACTATTTCGGTGCCAAGAGCTGTTTTGGAGTCGGCTCATGCTGATCTTGCAGGTCTTAGCGCGCTGCTTCAGAACAACCGTGCATTCTCTGACGGAATGGGATCTCGTCCAGCCTACGCCCAGCAGCTTTATGTTGGCGACGTTTCAGTTTTGACCCAGGCGGAGCACACGAGTTTGAGTGTGTTGGCCCAACTGGTTAAAAGCAGCCAGCAGGGAATTGCGTTTTTGCTTTTGATTTTGAGCGAGACCAGCAACACGCCTAAAGGACTGGCCACGCTGCTTGGCTATTTCTCGCCTCAGAATCTGGAAAAGTTCAAGAGCATGACATTCCGCGACTTTTTCGGTGAGGCAAAGAACTCGGATGTGACCCGCGAGCTCGTGTCGTGTTTGGTGAACTTTGTGATCAACCGCGGTGATAGTGTCGAGTCAGTTGCCCAGACGCTGCAAGATCGCTGCGACTCATACTGTTCGGCCAACGATGTTTTGGTATACCGCGCCCTTGAGTATCTTCATGCGGCGAAAAACGTGGCACCGGCGACTAAAGGCGCTGACTCGGATGCGCGGATGCGTAATTTGTACCAAAGCGTCGCCCTGTTCAAGCGGGCGGCAGTAACTGTACAGCTGGACACTCTCAAGGATGTGGTGAACGAGTACATGCAGTTCCAGTTCTACTCAGGCGCTGTCGAGGTTATTCTTGCTGTGGCAGCAGGAGTTGATAAGTCGAATGCCACCCTATCGTATATTCGTGAGGGCAAGCCAGCGAACGACCCGCGGGAGGCGGCCTACAAACACAAACTTGAGTATTACCAGCTCGTTTTTGACGTGTTGTCTAAAGTCGATGCTGCCAGCGAGCAGGTCACGCTGCGCATTATTGTCGAAAACAAAGACCAGGTGTTCCACTTCAGCTTTTACGACTGGTTGCTTGCCTCAGGCCAGGCCGACCGTATCGCTATGCTTTCCACGCCGTTCGTTCAGCCCTGGCTTCAGGCCGGTGCCGCTCGCAACTTACAAGTAGCTGAGCTACTTTGGAAGTATCATCAAAAGAATGGTGATTTGCTGGCGGCCGCGGACGTTTTGCTGGAGCTGGCTCGTGGAGAGTTACCGGTGACAATGGCCCAGCGTGTGGAGTTCCTTTCGCGGGCTATGGGCTATTGCTCTTGTAGTTTCCCACCAGGAATGCGCCAGCAGGTTGGCAAGCTGAGCACTATGGTGCACTCGTATTTGCAAATCGCAATGGTGCAGTCTGACATTTTGACTGAGGTGAAGAAGGATCCGCGGTTGGGCCCGGCGGCTAAGGAGTCTGCCATTGCCGCACTTAATCTCAAACTGCTCACCATTACCGAGCTTTTCAACGACTACGCGGATCCGCTTGGGTACTATGCTATCTGCCTCGCTATTTTCGAGGTTGCGGACTTTAGAGACCCCGTCGAGGTTCGTCGGGCTTGGGAAAATCTACTCAACCGCACTCGTATGGACGACGAGCTCGAACAAAACATGCACTATTCCCACGTTGCGACGCTGGTCACTAACCTTGGACGCCGCTACCTCCACTCAGAGTTTGTCTTCCCTGTAGAGGAGCTGGTTCCGTTGCTCGAACAGTATGCGTTTGAGCACACTCCTGGATCACCCCCGGGATGGACTGTTCAAGCATTTATCAATGCTGGAGTCGCGCCGTCAGTGGTTTACGGACTTTTGCTGGCATTGCTCAAGCAGGGCCAGTACCCTTTTAACTACGACGATGCTGCTCGCTTCTTGGCAAATGACATTGACCATCTCATTGAGGAATGGACGGCTCGGGATCAGTGGGAAGTTTCAAGGGTCGTGACGGAAGACGACCGGGCTCTTGTTCGAAAACACATGGGCTAACTGTATTCTATAAGGTATTTACTAATTTGGTGCCGTTTGGCCTTCAATTCAACACGATTCAATAGACTGACACCAAAAGAAATTGAGATTGAGTTCATAATATATTTTGACTAGGTCACACGGCCAAAATATGGCCGATTTTGAATGTAAAGTTACATTTCTCTCCTACAGCTAAAAATAATGGCTGAGTAAATTGCTTTCCGAATGGAGCATAACCCCACAACCCTTGTATCCTTGCCGCACCAGGACCTCAACCCAGCCTTGTACCTCACAATGTACTCTCAAAGAATTGGCGAGCTTGTGCCAAAAAAAATTGACTCACTGTACCAAGGACGGATCAGACAGTTCACTGATGGTAATGGGCAGTATCATCAGCTCAATCTCGCTGGTTTTCTCGACCGCGCTCGGATCAATGATGGTGATCACGTTCGTCTGAAGGTTTATTCGGTGCCAAACTTGGAGAGACCTCTATTCAAAGACGCAATTTCAAACGCTACTTGGGAAGAAACCTCTATTGGTCAAAGTTTTGGGCCAAGCTGGTCTACACATTGGTTCCAGATCCAGGTTCTTGTGCCCCCGGAGTGGAAATCCGATTACGACGAACCGGTCGTGTTTGACTTTGATTCAAGTGACGAAGGCTTTTTGTATCTCGAGGATGGCACTCCGCAGGTTGGATTGAGTGCCGAGCATAAACGCCGAGAATGGACGCTACCGGCAAAATGGAATGATGGAAAGTGGCACACGTTTTATATTGAGACGGCTTGCAACAATGTTCAAGGTTTAGGCGGACCACCGCCCTCTAACAGGTACTTTCGACTGAATTCTGCTGATCTAGTGGTACCGAGAGCAGAGGCGCGAGCTCTCAGCCTGGACTTCTGGATAATTGGAGATGCTTCTCGGGAATTGTCCAATGAGTCCTGGCAGAAACACCGCGCCCTCGACGTTCTGAATCGAATTATCAATGTATTTGATCGGGAAAATGTCGACGAATCAATTGCCGAGGGCCGTAAAATTGCTCAAGAGTTTCTCGGCCCTGATGTCGACTCGGACAAAGTTTACCGAAATCCTACCCGGGCTACTTCTAGCACTGAGGGCCGGTGGAGATGGTCGGCAAGTCGGCAGGGAGGTAATGCTCCTCCCGGGGCTCCAGTAACGTCTGAGGAGCCTGTTGTTTATGCTATGGGAAACTGTCACATTGATACTGCATGGCTTTGGCCATTTGCTGAAACCCGTCGCAAAATTGCCCGCTCGTGGGCTTCTCAGCTCGCCTTGATTGAGCAGTACCCCGAGTACCAGTTTTCTGCTTCGCAGGCGACCCAATTTCTGTGGCTGCTGGAAGACCATCCGAGCCTTTTTGAGCGTGTCAAGTCGGCAGTCAAAAGCGGCAGGTTTATTCCAATTGGTGGAGCGTGGGTTGAATGCGACACAAATATGCCTTCAGGAGAAAGTCTGGCACGTCAGTTACTCCTTGGCCAGTCCTTCTTTAGAAAGCATTTTGGCGTGCAAAGCCGTACGTTCTGGCTACCCGACACATTTGGCTACTGCCCGCAACTCCCACAGCTCTGTCGTCTAGCTGGAATGGATAGATTCCTGACCCAAAAGCTGAGCTGGAATAATATCAATGTGTTCCCAAACTCTACTTTCAATTGGGTGGGCCTTGATGGCTCGCAGGTTCTGTGTCATATGCCACCTGCCAACACCTATACTGCCGAAGCGCACTTTGGCGATGTGAAGAGATCTATTGCGCAGCATAAGAACCTGGATACAGACCAACATGGCCTGCTGTTGTTTGGCCATGGCGACGGCGGTGGAGGCCCCACGGCTGAGATGCTTGAGAAGCTTCGCCGCTGCCGTGGACTATCTGATACGGTTGGTGAACTTCCGCGTGTTCATGTGGGAGTTGATGTTGATTCTTTTTATGATAAAATTTTTGCAAACACCAATCAGGGTACAAATTTGGTTTCGTGGGTCGGCGAACTGTATCTCGAGTATCACCGAGGCACCTACACGACTCAAGCCAACATGAAGGCGTTTAATCGCGAGGCTGAGGTTCTGATGCATGATCTGGAGCTGCTGGCAACCTGGGCTAGTGTTTACGATAGAAAGTTCAAGTACCCGTGGGCCGAACTTCAGCAGCTTTGGCAGCTCGTATGCCAGAATCAATTCCATGATGTGCTTCCGGGTTCATCGATTGGAGAGGTTTATAAGGAGGCGCGGGCACTTTACAAGACCATTTTCACAAACGGCCACAAACTGCGCGATGACTTATTCGACAAGCTAAACTATGAGCCTGCAAAGCAGGGTGCTGGGATCAATACACTTCCATGGGCGCGGCGAGCTTTGGAAACTATGAGTAAAGCCCAAGTAGCAAAAGCGGCCAAGACATTATGCAACGAGTGGTTGGAGGTTACTTTTGAAAACGGTGTTATTGCAAAAGTGTTTGATAAACGCGTTGGTCGAGAGGTTTTAGTTCCCGCTACCCAGTCTGGAGCTTTGGTGTTGTTTGAAGATCAGCCAATGAATTTCCCTGCGTGGGATACCGAGGTTTACGCCACAGAGAAGGGAAAGAGGCTAGTTCCCGATTCTGACGAGTTTGAGGAAAACGTGCACGTCGCCCACTACAATTTCTCAAAGTCAAAGGCTACTGTTCGCACAATTTTGTACAATGACGAAATACGGGTGACTATGGACGTTGACTGGCATGAGACTTACCAATTTTTGAAGGTCGAGTGGCATCCTGATATAGTATCAGACTATGCGACCTATGAAACGTCCTTCGGAATGCATCGGAGACCTACTCACTATAACACAAGCTGGGAAGCGGCCAAGTTCGAAGTGTGTGGTCACAAATTCGCTGATCTTAGTGATTGGGCTTATGGCGTCTCTATACTTTCCAATTCGAAGTACGGTTATTCGATTCACGGGAAGACAATGCGACTAAGCTTACTGCGGTCACCTAAGTCGCCCGACGCCGACGCTGATATGGGTCACCACACGATTGAGTACCGTGTTTTGGCTCACCAAGGTCCTCTAAGCCCGCAAGTGATCCGCGCCGCGTACGAATTCAACTACCCAGCGTTGGCCTACAAACCGCGGGAGAACGCTGAGCGTATTGACAATATTTCTGTTGACGCCGAAAACGTGGTTATAACTGCTATCAAACGAGCGGACGACGATGAATCGAGCTCTGACCGGACAGTAATTGTTCGGGTATACGAAGCTATGGGCGGCCGAAACAAGGTCAAGTTATCGAGTCGGCTGAAAGTAAAAAAGGCCGTGCGGGCCAATTTACTTGAAGATCCTGTAGGAGATGATTTGGCTATTTATGATCAAGAGCATGTCGAGTTTGAAATTAAACCATTCGAGATCGTGACGCTGCGACTGCAGCTAGCCTAACCCCCGCACTTCAATCCTGTACCTAATTGACTAATCTACGAGAAAGATCCTCCTGATGAGCGACCAGGAATTTTTGCAGCTGGCCATTGAAGAAGCCAAAAAAGGTGTTTCTGAGGGTGGTATTCCTATCGGAGCTGTTCTTGTGAACAAGGATGGTAAGATCCTTGGCCGGGGCCACAACAAGCGTGTGCAGCAGGGGTCTACAGTCCTTCATGGCGAAATGGACGCTCTAGAGAATGCCGGTCGACTGCCTGGATCTGCCTACAAGGGAGCCACAATGTACACCACATTGAGCCCGTGTGATATGTGCAGCGGTGCATGTTTGATGTATGGTATTTCGCGGGTTGTTTTGGGCGAGAACGAGACGTTTATGGGTGGTGAAGACTATCTGCGCTCTCGCGGCGTTGAAGTAATTAACGCTAACAACGCAGAGTGCAAAAAGCTCATGGCTGATTTCATTGCTGAGAAGCCCCAGCTTTGGAACGAGGATATTGGTATTTAGGCAAGTAAACTCAAAATTCCGGTAATGTAATCCTACTGCCAGGGTACATCAAGCTAGCTAGTTGCCTGCCTGGCTGACGCCTACCTAGCTAATGAGTACCATGTGAGATGCAATAGCTCATTCAGGGGTTGTTTTAGCTATCCGAAACTGGCAATCGGAGTCTTTCCCTCCAGAGTCCCAACCCTTATTACATTAGTCTGCGGCGTCTCGGGCTTTCCAATTTCACAAACCCAAAATGGACCGACCGCCTGACGATTTACCACAGGATTCGGACCGAATACCACGTGAACCACAAATAAGGCCAGCCCAGGATTCGTCTTCAGGTGAATCTAGCAATTCGGCTAGCGAGCCGCGACGTCAGCCTTCTGTAGAGAGCGGTGAAGAGCCTGACCTCAACTCAGATTTTCTGGCTTTCACACCTCGCACATTTGAGTTCCATTTTGACGATGGTACTGAGGTCATTGATTTGCTCCGCCTTCTGGTAGGACTACCGCCGCAAATGTCTCAGAAACCGTCAGCGCGGGCGCTGCGGGTGCTCAAGCCAGTGCGGTTCTGCGACATTCCAGAGGGTGAGCAACACTGTAATGTGTGCTACGAGGAATTCGAGGACGTTCCCGAACGAGCCCTGAGCGGATATCTTGCTGCTAAGGCCGCGGCAGATGCAAACGAGACGCTGCAGCCATCCGATCAGGCCGAATGGTACTCTCACGAGGAAAAGGACGATGACCATTATGCACTAGAGATGCCATGTGGCCACAAGTTTGGTCGCGGATGTTTAGTGACATGGCTGGACACGTCTCCTACATGCCCGCTGTGCCGACAAAAGCTCGAAACGGAATTCGAGGCCCAGCACCCCACCCAGGACGGCGAGCAGCCGACAAGGGACTTTCTGCTGCAGGAGTACGAGCGGCTACGGCCGCCACATATTTGGGTTCGCACCCGTGAGCCCACAACCACAACAGAGTCTCGGACAACGCCAGATCCAGACCAGGACGGCGAGCGGTTGGCCTCTCCCCGGCCAATGGTTGTCCATTTCTATCCAGCAGGGCTTGCGAGCGGTACCTACGAGCGGCCATCGCCGCAGTCGCTAAGGAGATTCCAGCGAATGGTTATGCAAAGGGCTGCTCGTGAAGCGTTTGGTACAGCGGCACCAGGTACTGCAATGCGGCCCCCAGGACCCGAGTCACCAGCGACTTCGGTGTCCACACCATCCGGCATGGGCTCGCAGCCATCTCCACAGCCCATATTTGGGCCTGAGCGGCCCCCGTCTGGGCTGGCGAGTTCACAATCAAGTCCGGGCCCCATGGACTCCGTACCAGCGCCTGTTGAACCCATTGAGCCACCTGCGGAGACACCGTCATCTTGGCGGCTGTCACCGTGGTTAGATCGTGGCTTGGTAGGATTTTATACGTTCTATCAACATGTTATGCCAGGGTCTGGTACGAATACTGGAGCTGGAGCCAGTGCTGGACCAGGAGCGAACACTGCAGCCGGAGCTGGAGCGAACACTGCCGCCGGAGCCAACGCGGGAGCCGGATCCAACGCTGGACCCAGTGCCGATACAGAATCTGGAACAGAGTCTGGACCAGAAGCTGGACAGGAAACAAACAGAGCTACCAGCTCGGCCAATTCAGTATCCGAAGATACCCAATCAGACAATTCATCACGCCGAGGCCCCCAGAGGCACGGTCTGCGCCGCAACCACCCCTACCACTAGAGCCTGGGGTGTAGCCGCGGGTGTTAGCTTAGCCAAAGTGGTTGCTGAGACAAAATCAGTCATGTGGCAGGGTAGGGGTTTATTGACCTGGTTCCAGACGGGTTCGGAGAAAAAAAGCACTGTTCAAGCTTCCCCAGCTCCCAACCGGCCATCGCGACGAGAATTTGTGCCACCAGACGTAGTGATTTTATTTAGTAACTGCATATTTAACCAGCGATCAATTCCAAACGTGTCATTCAAAAATCTATTCCTAATAATCTACTAGTTCGCGTGACTGATGCGAGGGCAATCGATCAAAAAATAGGCGCTTTGTAAGTGTGGTAAGCAGAAAAAACCCCCAGACCAACCCACCAACGGAACCACACCCTTTTTTAACGAGAATACCACCATGGGCCAAAATCTTTCACAGCCCGTTACAGAGAAAATAACAGAGCAGGGCGAGAATGCCAATCTGTATTACGGTGTCTCGTCAATGCAGGGCTGGCGAGTGTCTATGGAAGACGCGCACGCGACGATTTTAGACCTCAAAGCCGGAGGTGGCAAGTTTGCCAGCGAGGGAACTGCAGCGTCGGCAAAGGCGGCCGTGGACAAGGCGATTGAAACATCCAGCACTGGTGCATCTGACGCCGCGAGCGTGAAAGATGCTATTGCGTTCTTTGCCGTGTACGACGGCCATGGCGGCGACCGGACAGCACTGTTTGCTGGCGAGCACACACACGACCTTGTTGCAGCGTCCAAGCCGTTCAGTGAGCGGAAATGGGGCAAGGCTATTCAGGACGGCTTCCTGGCGACAGACCGTGCGATTCTCGACCGACCGGGCGGAGGCGCAGACCCAAGTGGGTGCGCGGCCACGGCGGCGATCATCACGTCAAGCGAGATTGTGTGTGGCAACGCCGGCGACTCGCGGACAGTTCTCGGCGTGTGCGGTACTGCTAAGCCCCTGTCGTTCGACCACAAGCCGGACAATGAGGGTGAGAAGTCCCGGATATCGAACGCAGGCGGGTTTGTTGAGATGAGCCGTGTCAACGGCAACTTGGCTCTTTCCCGGGCCCTGGGCGATTTTAGCTTCAAGACCCAGTCTCAGCTTCCACCGGAGGAGCAGGTTGTCACTGCTTATCCGGACGTACTTGCCCACCCTCTTAGTGAGCTCGATGAGTTTGTTGTGCTTGCTTGCGACGGAATCTGGGACTGCATGACGTCCCAGGAGGTGGTGGAGTTTGTGCGACGGGGCATTGCCGACAAGATGCCTCTCGAGGATATCTGTGAGCTGCTTATGGAGGAATGTCTCGCCCCAGAGTCAGATATGACAGGCATTGGCTGCGATAACATGACGGTGTGTCTGGTAGCTCTGCTCCAAGGCAAGACCAAAGAGCAGTGGTACGATATGGTTGCCGAGCGGGTAGGTGCAGGTGAGGGCCCCGTCGCGACGCGGACGACCGATGAGATCCGGGCCCAGATTCAGGCCCGCAACGCTCGGGCCGACGACGAGCCTCCCCATGACGCAGACAGTACGTCATCGCAAATGGTACTCCAGCAGCTGCTTGGTGCGTCTGCCATGGGCGGTGGCCGGCTTAATCCGGAGGCCACGACGCTGCTCTCCCGCCTTGGTATCCGACTCATCAGCGCTGACGACGACGAGGCCACTGGTTTGGACTCATCCGACGACGACGAGAATGCGAACGACAACGACAACGAGCACGACAACGAGCACGACGAGGGCAAGACCCCACGCGACGACTGGTAGATCTATTTCCTAAAGCACGTCTTTCTCCAGTCTTAATTTACTTTTCCCACTTTAAGTTTTTGGTTGGCCTTAGTCCCAATCCCTGTCTGCTATATATTCTAGCCGCCTGTAGTATATATTATGTGGTGGCCAGCCAACGTTTTTACGGCAGTTTAATTCATATCAAACATCTGCTGCGTATTTGTCCACGCCGCCTCGGCTACTTGATCAACGTCGACTTCATGCAAAGCAGCGACAACTTCAGCAACGCTGCCAATGGCACAGGGCTCGCACCGTCCGCGGACCATGCTGCCTTCAGTAAACTTTTCAGGCTTGGTTGATGGCCACGGAAGGGGTGTGATGTATTTATGACTGGCGTGTGACGGTCTGATCTCGCACCACGGCCCATCAGTTTCAAGCATGAGTCTGTTCAGCGGCAGATTTCGCACCACCTCGAGATTCTGCTCGGTTTTAAGTGAGCAGCCATTCACACCAATGTAAAGCCCCATATCCAGAAGTTCTTTTGCTTCGGCCACTGTGCCTGTAAACGAATGGACGACGCCGCCTTTGGGCAGCCGAGGCAAAAACTCGGCAAGGATAGCAGAAAAATCCGCCGCACAGGCACGCGAGTGTAGGAACAATGGCAGATCGAGGCGAGTTGCAAGCTCGAGCTGGGCCCGGAACACCTTGATTTGCCTAGACTTGGATGCATAATGCAGCCGGTCGTAGTCTAGCCCAAGCTCGCCAAATGCCTTGACGGTGCCCTCTGCAGCGCCAGTGCGTGCCAGCGACTCGACTTCCGCCCAATACTTAGCCTCAGCCGTAGGATCAGTAGGAACCTTCTTGGCTGAACACGGATGTACGCCAACTGTCGCATATAGAACGCCCGGGTGGGCTTTGGCCAGGTTGACGGCGGTTTGGCTCTCAGCCAAACATGACCCAGTAACCAGGGCCTTTTCAACGCCAGCTCCACGAGCCCGTTGCATCATTGCCATGAAATCGTCCGCATGTTTCCGTTTGCCACGATACACGCCCACAAATTGCGGATCAGTGAGATTGGCTCCAATGTCAATAAACCTCCTCATACCAGAAGACGTAATCCTTGGGTAAACACCCACAGAAAAATCGCAAACCCTTTTCCTATTAACCACCTGATGGATCCAGTGCTCGTAGTGCTGGAGCAAAGAGAGCTTAGCCGACAGCATATTGACGATGTATGTGAGCTTTTTGCTCAGGTAGAGGCCCAGGACATCTTTACAGCGTTTGAGATTCTGTGTAAACTGCAGACCTATTTCGACGAAACGCAGTCCTGGTCCTTCAAACTCCTATCGCAGTATGACTTTGACGCACCGCCCAATGAATTCGAGTCTGACCTGGCCAAAATGATTTACAATCGCTCACGCTCGCTGCTCATAAAAATGGCTTCCTGGGACGTCACGGCGCTCCGCGAAAAGGTCCAGCGATTGCCTCAGCTCTCGGACTGGGGCATGGTTCTAACTTCGCTTGTCCTGCGCATTATCAATGTATACGCGAAAGTTGAGTTCAATCTGCGTTTGGCTTTGAGCAGAGCAACGCTTGTACGCATTCACTGCGAGCTTCAGGAGCTAATGGCTGATCAAGTCGACGAAACCGGATCGACGCTCGTCAACAAATATCGTAGCTTTGTCGCTCAATTGTTACACGAAATGGAGGGTGCCCCAACCATTGTTGAACAGGAAAAGATGTTCAAGACAGTGAACGATCTACACCACATGTTTAGTTCCTTTAAGGAAGGCCAGCGCCCGCCCTCTGCCCCGGCATCTAATTCTGACTCCGCTCCCTCTTCCGCTTCTACTTCTACGTCAGCTTCTACGTCCACATCGGCATCTGCGTCAACCGCATCTTTCTCCTCAAGACCAGGATCGGCCCAGTCGCCCCAGTCAGCCCAGTCAAGCCCTTCACCCTCGACTTCTTCCCGGGCTCTGGTGGGCGAAGGAGTTCTTTCTCACAGTATCCTTGGTGCTTTCGACCAGGCTCGGACTGAACAAACGCTCTCGCGACTCCGCAATCCAGTGCGGCCCACCCAAACTATTCCACAACCTGCCCCAGCAAATGGCTCACTAAATGTCAAAATGGTCAATGGTCGAATGCAGGTCCTGCAGAACGGCATGTTTGTTGACATGCAGGACTGGCTGAACTCTGCCAACAAAGTCAGTGTCGAACCTCAGCCCTCCTCTCAAGTGCAATCTCAACCAGGGCCCCCCACAACCCAGGCATTTGGCTCGGTGCCAACTCTGCAGCAGCCGGTTCTGCCCCAGCAAACACCTGCCAAACCAAACATTGCATCTAGTGCGTTCCTTCAGGCCATGCGCACGGGCCGTTGGTAGCCCCCGATTCGTATTTATGTCTATATCAAATATACCGCTGTACCACAACAGAGTTCGCGACGCCGGCCGCCGCAAGCGTGATCTCGCGGTCCTCTAGCTTACGAACAGGGAAAACCGTGCTCATCACGTACTCGCGACCACCATTCAGCATGTCCGCATAATCATACAACTGCTGCACAGGACCCTGACCATCAAACTGGGCCCGCCGTTGCGTACCGTTCGCCAGCCGGATCTGCACAGTTGTGTCGCCGCCTGGACCCTGGCTGGAATTCTGGGATTCACTAGCTGCGGGTTCACTGGCTACCTGATCGACCTGTGGCTCTGGCGACGCCGATGCCCGCACCGACGGACCCATTGTACCTAGACGCTGGCCCTCTGAGGTGTCAAAAGCTGGCAGACGCTTAGGGCGGACATATTTCTCGCCTGTACGCTGCTCAACCCGTACATCAACATACTGGTTGGACACGACACCCAATACTTCAAGCGGAGCATTACCGGCATTGATTGCCTCGAGATATCGCACGTTCTGAGGGTCATCATAGCGGTATAATTCACCATCATCCACACTGAATCCGTCCTGCCAGAAGTAGATAGTGCGTTTAACCCGTTGCGGAGTTCGGTCTGCAGCCGCGCCCAAATTCGACGCAGGCATCGAAGCCACGGGGTCAGCCAGAGTGCCCAATCTGAATCCTGCAGTTGAGGTAAAATTACGGCTAGTATCAAGCTCTTCATCGCTGAATTCGTCCATGGGCGGCGGTGCGCTTCTAGCTTGGTCAATGATCCGGCTCACAATATCGGGTCCACCGCGACCTTGGCCAGCGCCTGAACCACCAGGACCTTCAACTTCAAGACCAGAGCGCTCTCCGCCGGTAAAGAGGCGATTATCTTCGTCTTCAGGGTTGTCATCGCGACTTTGAAGATCCCGCAGCGAGGTGACACCGCCGCGGCCCGAACTCCGTGTACGCGCCGACCGCTGCTGCCCACGCCATGATGCCAGTGCACTCTGTAAGTCTCCTCCAAACCGCGCCAAATATGCTTCTGCGGTCGCAATGGATGCGCCGGTTGCCGCCACGAAATCTTGAGCGGACATAGTTTGTAAGCTGAAGACTAGGCTGCAAATCACCTGTATACTGCTGGTCT
Organism: Wickerhamiella siamensis; assembly: GCA_030571815.1. Classification (NCBI taxonomy): domain Eukaryota; kingdom Fungi; phylum Ascomycota; class Dipodascomycetes; order Dipodascales; family Trichomonascaceae; genus Wickerhamiella; species Wickerhamiella siamensis. The sequence goes on from JAJLYV010000009.1 coordinate 413,349, forward strand.
TTCTACATTTGGCTTTTTCTATCCATATTACTCTCCCATTAAAAATGACTATAGTGTAAACTCGATTGATTCTTATATTCACTATTATTTTAGTTTTTAACTCTTTTTCCAGCCGGTCTTGTTATTACATGTATTTTGTTATTACTCCGCACTGGCAAACAAGGAACTTTTCATTTCATACACTTGCAAAACATTTAATTATGCATACATAGCAAAACAGATGAATACTCATTCCATTTGCGAATTAATGGCATAAACATTGCGATTCACAGATTTTGAAATTTCCCTGCCCCACACCAATAGCGTTATCGGTGATAGTGATGACCCTGACTCATACCATGTCGCGAATTTTCACTAGGAAGGTCAGCGAGTTCGCGGCTCGGGCCCGTGTGCCTGCCGAACTTACCAGTCGGACGCCGCCATACGAGCAGCTGCTAACCAAATTGCAGACTGCCCGTCAGATTTTGGACCGGCCTCTTACTTACGCCGAAAAAATCCTTTATGCGCATCTCACCAACCCCGCAGAGTCTCTGGCAGCTCTACCCTCGAATCATGTTAGAGGCGAGGCCTACCTGAAGCTCAGTCCCGATAGAGTGGCCATGCAAGACGCCTCGGCCCAGATGGCCTTGCTTCAGTTCATGACCTGTGGAATGGCCGAGACCGCTGTCCCAGCCAGTATTCACTGCGATCATCTCATCGTGGGTAAAGACGGTGCCGATACTGACCTCAAGGCCGCCGTCGCTACGAACCGTGAAGTCTTCGACTTCCTTGAGTCCTGTGGCCGCAAATATGGTATCCAGTTCTGGGGACCGGGTTCAGGCATTATCCACCAGATTGTGTTGGAAAACTTCAGCGCTCCGGGTCTCATGATGCTCGGCACAGACTCTCACACTCCCAATGCTGGTGGTCTTGGTGCGATTGCCATTGGTGTTGGCGGTGCTGATGCCGTAGACGCTTTGACTGGCACACCCTGGGAGCTTCGTGCTCCTAACGTACTTGGTGTCAAGCTCACGGGCCAGCTTTCGGGCTGGGCATCCCCTAAGGACGTTATCACAACCCTTGCTGGAATTCTCACTGTCCGTGGAGGCACTGGCTCCATCATTGAGTACTTTGGCCCCGGTGTCGAGACTCTTAGCTGCACGGGTATGGCAACTATTTGCAATATGGGTGCTGAGGTCGGTGCCACGACTTCGACTTTCCCCTTCACTGAGTCTATGCGGCGGTACCTTGCTGCTACACACCGCGGACCCGTTGGTGAGCTGGCTGCACAGGTTAATTCTGAAACTGGACTGCTCAGAGCCGACGATGGCGCCGAGTACGACCAGGTCGTTGAGATCAATTTGTCTGAACTTGAGCCCCACATCAATGGCCCGTTTACTCCGGACCTTAGTACCCCAGTTTCCGAGTTTGCTGGCTTCATCAAGGCCAACAACTATCCGGAAACCACCTCAGCCGGCCTCATTGGCTCGTGCACCAACTCTTCGTATCAGGATATGACCCGTGTGGCTTCGCTGGTTGAGCAGGCCGAAAAGGCTGGTCTCAAGCCCAAAACCCCGTTCTTCGTGACTCCGGGCAGCGAGCAGATCCGTGCTACCATGGAGCGTGACGGTCTGATTGACATTTTCGAGCGTAACGGTGCCAAAGTTCTCGCTAACGCCTGTGGGCCCTGCATTGGCCAGTGGGACCGCAGTGGAGAAGAAGCTGTGGCTAACAAGCAACCCAACGCCATTTTCACTTCGTTCAACCGTAACTTCAAGGCCCGCAACGATGGCAACCCGAACACGCTCAACTTCTTGACCTCACCCGAGATTGTTACTGCCATGGTCTATGCTGGTTCCACTACGTTCAACCCTATCACCGACAAGATTGGTGACTTCAAATTCAATCCGCCCTCGACCGGCCTTGAGTTGCCCCGTGAGCAGGATGGTGGATTCACAGAAGGCCCGCGCCGCGAGTTCTATCCGGCCTGGGACCCCAAGCCTGAGCCGTCTACCGATGTGGCTGTGTCGCCCGACAGCGACCGCCTCCAGCTTCTTGAGCCGTTCGATGCCTTCAACAACCAGGAACTCAAAACTACCGTGCTTCTTAAAGTCCAGGGCAAGTGCACAACTGACCATATTTCTGCAGCCGGTGTCTGGCTGAAATACAAGGGCCATCTCGAGAATATTTCCAACAACACATTGATCGGCGCTGTGAATGCTGAGACGGGTGAAACTAACGTTGTGTCAGACTTTGACGGTACCAAAATGTCGATCCCGGATCTCATGATCCACTGGAAGGCTGCCAACGTGCCCTGGTGTGTGGTCGCTGAGCATAACTACGGCGAAGGTTCGGCTCGTGAGCATGCTGCGCTGTCCCCACGCTTTTTGGGCGGCCGCCTCGTGCTCGTCAAGTCGTTTGCCCGCATCCACGAAACCAACTTGAAGAAGCAGGGTATGCTGCCTCTCACATTTGCTGACCCTGCCGACTACGACAAGATTTCATCCCACGACGTGCTTGAAACCGTGGACCTGCTTGATATGCTGGCCAAGAACGGTAATAACGGCGGTACGCTCACTCTGCGTGTCACTAAACCTTCAGGTAAATCCTTCGAGATCACCGCCAAACACACAATGTCCAAGGATCAGGTTGACTTTTTCAAGGCCGGCTCGGCCATCAACTTCATTGGCAGCCAAAAGTAAATATCATCAACATAATCAAGCCCTGTAGAGTTCTGAGAAATATCCGTGCGTGACACGTTTATGTACTTATAAATATATGGCCTCCGGATTTACCGGGGCTCAATAAACAGCGACCGCCGCCAGTGGCCGTCCGAGTCGGAATTGAAAGAAGAATATGAACGGGCCATCTCCTGGCGAAGCCAGATTTGAACAGGTACGTTCGGTGTCACATCCAGTGGCAGTCGCTGTTGGAACTGCTGAAGCTCCGATATAGTCCGCGCTGCCTTGACGTAGCGGTCAAGATTGATACCCTCTACGCCCGGCCGCACAGCCAACCGTTTAGGATTGCCCTCATCAATGAATGTAAGGTCAGAAAGGTAAAGGCCAAAGTAGGGAATTGTCGGTTGATCTTTGCGAGCCCGTGTCTCTTGACGGTAGGCCTGGAAATTACGGTCCGGCGCGGCCAGCCGCCCCAAGTTTTCAAGAGTAGCCATGTTTTTCGTCGAAAGTAAACTCCAGATTTTGCGAAGCCGAATAATGTTGGCCGACTGCAGAGTCGACACGATCGTTACCACACCATTGAGATTGCCGCAGTCGTAGCAGGCCTGTGCAGTTTTGATCCAGTGCCGAATAATGTTTTTGCGGGTTTTTGCACTGAGATTCTCAGCGCCTAGAATAGTCTCGGCCACAAACGCCGACAAATGGTTCGCCATGAGCACCAGCTGCACAACGTGCGGCGCTTGGCCCAGTGACCGTTTAGACACTGAAAACCGCTGATCCAGCAATTCATCTGCCCGTAGCTGCTCGAATATCTCCGTGTCCATTACGGCAAGCTGCGCAGCTAGTGTCCCGGCGTCGTATTCAAGGAACCGTGCGCCTACCGTTGAGTTGCCATTTCCACTGCTACTGCCAAGGCGTAACGCAGAGCCCAGGGAATGAAGTCCTGTGAGATGGCGAACATCGTCGTGCGAGCCATAGCGTCCGCGGGATACCGACTGGCGGCGCGAAGACATCGACGCGAGAGTCACTGACGAGGCATTCGCCGAACTGCTAGCGAAACTGCTACCGCTGTTTTCGTTATCGTAGTTCAATGTCCGCGAAATAAGTTGCTTCGATGCTGGCCACGCCCGCCGCTGCATGATCGTATCGGAAATCCCAGGAAGTTTGGCTAGAATGTCCAGAGCGGGCAAATCTTCGTCTTCGAAGAATGATTCGAGCCAGCGTAACGCAATACGCGTTGCCTGAGCCTGGCAAATAAGTTCTGCCAAATCAACTGCTGCTGTGTACAGCCGGAAAGTAAGCAAAAACGCATGCAGTGTGAACGAATCCGATTGCGGCGACTCGAGATAGGCTACTATAGCCGGCAGAGTGCCACCGCGAACGCGCTGGCCACGGACGATTAAATCGCGGTGAATTTCGAGTAATGGATCGTCTTCGATGGTCTTGCATTCTACCTCGGTACCTTGTGATGGCGAAGAGCTTACACTAGTTGCAATTGAGCTTGCGTGGCTGAGTGTAGAAATACGTTTGCTGCTGCTGCTCGCACTGATGCTCCCGTTTCCTCCTGGCTGCGCTGAGTGAGCTGTGTCTGCATGTTTTGGTGCCGGGAAGTAGCTAGAAAGCAGTTGAGACGAAGCATCACTGAAGGGCCGTTCTTTAAACACCGGATAGTCGCGGTCAGGAAGCTGAATAGGGTGATCAAGCTGAGCAAGCGCGGCAGTGCAGCTCACGACAGCGTCCCGGGCCAGTTTCGAGCACTCGGTAGCAACCTGAGCGAGTTTTTGGCCTGCTGCAGCGATCCGCGACTGTGTGTCACCCAGCGCTGCAACTAAGTAACGAGCTGAAGACACAAGCAGCCGGATACGAATAAACAGCTGCTCTTTGACTCGTTCAATATCGGCATTTTTCGGCTCAATAGCTATTGCAACGGCCTCGACAACAATCAACAGCTCGCGACATGCGAGCATGCTGTGTCGTGTGATAGCTAGAATTTGTACTGACGCATTCTTGTCACTAGTTATCAAGTCGGTGTTCTCGATAAACGGCCTGAGGTATTCGCACAAACAGCTTACAACTTCTTCGATCCGCTCGCGGGCATCGGGCACCTGCCGGTGAACGGCCTGCTTAGGCGCTGTTGCGGTGACTGCTGCGGCTGCTGTGGGTGTTGTAGGTGTTGGCGGGAAGCTTGATGTGTCCAAATGCGGAGTATGAGGCGGACCAGTAGCTGGTGAGTCGGGTGGAGATTGGCCTTCGTCATCGCTGAGTGCGGTGGTAGAATAGAGCTTCTCGTCGACTGCCCAAACATCCAGCAGAGCCGCTGCCTTCATAACTACATGGTAGACGCCCCGCACAAGCTTTTCAATAATCGTGTCGTCAAGCGTCCGCTTGTTTTCGCGGGCCAGCGTCACGACATAGGCCAACTCAGTAAGTAGAGCTTTGCGATAGCGTCTGATTGTAGGAGAGCGCTGGGCGACGGGCGAATCGCGATTGAGTGTGCCTGACAGCTCAAGTAGCGATCGCACGCCGCTCACAATTTCGTTGATGGCAGCCTGAGAGAAGGTATACGACACGTCACCGCCAAGTTCAGAGGGTACTAGTTTGTAGGATTTTGGTTCGTCGAAAAAGCTAGCCGCCGCTGAGAGCAGAGGAATAGCCTTGACATCAGCGAACGGTGAAAAGTAATTGATGGGAATCCAGCCACGTTTACCTGTGTGAAGAAGTGTTACGTCTCCCCAGCCAGACTCATGGAAGCCGTGGGCAAACGCAATGTCTCCCTCAGCGAAACTGAGACAGATAGAAGACGGGTCTTGCTCTGCGTCTTTGTTGGCCAAAGTGACAGCGTCAAACGAGTGTTCAGCGCGTAGAAACGGGAACTCAAGCTCAGGTGCAGTTTCAGAGACTTTGAGAGCACTGTTCGCGTAGTGCTCATCGAAAGTTTGACGCTTTGCAGGTACATTCGTGCATGTAGAGTCTTTGAGGTCGTCTGGATGTGTGAGAAAGTCAAATGATTCCTCTTGCTGAGCGACAGAGGGCGCGCTGGTCGCAGGAGTCGCTGAAGATGGTGGCATCCCCCTACTATTCTCAAAGGAGGAAGCCACTTGACGAACGGCTACATTTGCCGCCATTCTGATTGGTGGATAGTTAGCTGATGCTTTCCAAAGTGGGGAAATCGACGCTTGGTGAAGCAAAGGCGATTAACTCCAAGGAGTTAAAAAGGAGGTACTTTGACACGATTATGAGGTACACACTTGGGAAACCGCTCCAATGTGCTGGTAGCTGTAAGTGAGTAACGGGTGGTTTCTCGAAACTTTAGTGGAAATATCGTAGACACCACTAGTTTAGTTTCTTAGAGCGTCAAAAAGTGATCAAGCCTTCTATCAAACTCGAGCCCTACTCCCAGTATTAATTCAGAGAAAAGGGTTGCTGAGGTGATTAATGAGCCCTTTCAAGGAGCCCACGAGTGACAAAAGGGTCTTAGTATGGCTACTATTGGTTTTCTCTATTTGTTGTAATCTATATTTTTTGAATATCCAATTATTTAGTACGATATATGGCTCCTTTGCCGGTATTCCTGAGCATCGATATTAAACGCGTGATTGCCAATAAAACCCCAAGTTTGGATGATCGATCTGGACGCGTTCCCATTTTGGGTTCCTTTCAAGCTCTGAGCTGAAATTAAAAATAATCACGCCCTCAATTAACTGTATCCAGTAACTAGTAAGGGTGTAAAAAATCGCAACCCATTGTGTTTAATGCGCCACAAACTTGCCTGGTGAATTTTTGGTTATTTTGAGAAAAAATGGCAAAAGCAAATTTGATAGCAGGCCAAATTTCTAAATTCTGTATTGTCTCGGCAACGATGTGAGTACCCCTGGAGGCTCCCAAGTCCACAAACCCTAGCGCCAAGGGGGGCATAGTTGCAGCTAACAAAGCGGTTTCGTAATGCATGATGTAGACGATTTCGAGCCGTTTGGAATTTCTCGTTGTCTTGAATACGGGTCTTGTTCAAGACCTTGTTGTTTAGCTTTACAGGGGGGATCTCTGGAGTATTGCTAATTTCGCTCACTAAGTTTTTTAAACTTGGAATAAAGTCAAGATTGATCATGCACAGCATGTCAGAGATTATAAACTTTATTTATCCAGTGAGAGTGTCAAAGCTCTCGCATAAACCTCCTCTCGAAAATTCTGATGAGATTTTTTGGATGACTCAGCCAACCTCGGTTGTGATGGACTACTTGCAGAGTGCAGAATTCTGGAGAAAGACCTCTATTTAGAATGTCGTTGCGAATGTGGGGTCTGAGCCGACATAAGAGTCAATCAGATCAGTTAAGGGATCTGCCTTTAAATCAGCCCAATTATTAGGCAGTTTTGTTAAACTAGCCAGTATTCAAAACAGTTGTCAGAAATCGTAACCTTCTATAGCCGGCTATATATATAATGGCTACAGAGCATGAAAAAAAATGAAATGAAGAATTGATGGGCGCAGAATCGGATAGTGAACTAACTATTCCCTTTTTTTGCTGGTTGAAAACCTCTACAGAATCGCTCCCGTAGAGGTTAATAAATAGACCTGCTTGAGCAGCAAGCTGTTTTTTAAAGTCGGGATCAATACCGGACTTCGGTGTCAGCAACGGAAAAAGTCTGTGGCGATCCCGGCGCGATGGCCTGCCTGATTTTGAAGGTGTTTTGCTTTTCAGTAGATTTGACATTTTTGGAGATTTAAACTTCAAAAGGCGTCCCATCTTTTTTTAGAGTTGCCTGGCTGTTATGCAAGCCCAGCATTTTTTCTTGGCTGGATTTTTCATCATGGGCGTCCCCGGCGAAGCGCAGGCCGGCCTATGCAGCAAACGTAGGTGCATGCCTAATTTTCGTTTTGGAGCCAGCGGCGATAACTCGATGAGCTTTGGCTTAAACGACCAACAGAAGCACCTAAAGTAGCGTCGCCAGAACCCTGAGCAATAAGCAACGGGGAAAGTGGCGGTGACACCGAGAGCGCGTTGTTTTGCTGTGGCTTGAGAACCGGCGAATCGTACAGAAACTTTTCATCCTGGCGAACAAGCAAGGCACTAGGGGAGATAGCCGGGGTGGTTTTCGCATCCTGTTTGGGCAATCGCGACGGTTCTGAAGCGGCTTCAGAAAGGCGGCGCGAGGTAGCGCCCAATAGGTTAGCTGCAGAAACAGAGCTCTCACTGCTTCGATGTTCAGACGATTCTGTGGCTAGACACTCGCGGGAGCAGTACATGCTGCCCGATGAGCATTGTTTGTCGCAAACTGTGCAATAATCTTGAGTCCAGCTCATTTCGAAGTCATGGTCCACTTGGAAATGATGGGTGTCGCGATGGATGTTAGGTTGACGAGTAGCAAGCAGCCCAGAGTGGTGGGAGGGTGCGCAGTGCTGGGTGGGAAATCCTGACGTAGAAAGCACTTTGAAAAAATAGGGTCGCACTAACAAAGGAGTGTTAGTGCTAATATGGGTATGCAAAAAAAAGTTGAGGGGAAAGGCTAGTAAATGTTCTGGATGAAGTGGAACAGTAGAGTTTTTTTCTTTTCAGTAGCTTTTATTTTTTGTGATTGCAAGCTTTTTCAGAAAACGAAATACCTAGGAAGGTCACTAATTCGGGGCCAGAAAATAGATGGAGCAAATAGTCCAAAGGAAATGAGGGGTGGTGGGGAGTGAAAAACTAATTTGCGGTCTTTTAGAATGGTACGGCGAGGGAAGAATGCTTTACCTCGGGTATAAATCAAAAGAGTATGCACCAAATAGGAATTCCAAGGGGTGTTTGATCACAAAATACGAGCGTGATGGCTAAGGAGTAACTTTTCCTTCCCTCGATGGGCGTTGTTGAAGCTTTTATGTATGCATGCACCCAAATCTCGTGGTGCCCGAGGAGCAGCAATCTGCAAGACGTGCAGGGGCCTGTGCAAAAGCAAACCTAGGGTTGATATCCGTGTACGATCTGAACAAAGAAAAACCGAATACGAACCAAATCTAGATATGCAGGGGGCTGGTCATGTATCGAACTGCCTGGGCTATTCACGGAGTGCCGAAGGAAAATATACCCCTGGTCAAATTCATCATTCTATTTTAAGGCGTAGCTCTACTACATTAACTCATCTCTTGGCTTTCTCTTACAGGAAGCCCATAATGACGGCCTACTCTATTATCCTTCAGCCAAGACCGTCCCCCTCCCTTAACCCCACTAACTCCCCCCTCCTAACCTAGGAGATTTTCTGTGGGTCAATGAAAACCTGCCCGGCCCCGCATCGTGCAGCAACGTTAACTGTTATGGCATCAGACCGTGAACAATCTCACGGTTGCCGTGGTAAAAAATGGGCGCAGTCTGAACGATGACCAGGTGCCATCTAGATACACTCTGCACCGAGGAGCCTTATTCTGAGCAACATCTGATTATTTAGAACCTTAAATCCTGAGTTTTTCTATGCACCATTCCTGCAAACCAAAATAGAGGCAATTCTTGCACGCCTTACATCGTGGTGTCCAGCCCACTAATGTATGCCCTTGTCCTGGGTACTTAGGTAACATCTTCCACAGAGGTTATTGCGCACGTGGTGCAAGTGTGGCCTGTTTCTCGCTTGAAGTCTACAACGATCGGGCGGTTGCATACCTTTTTTGGCCTATTTTCAACATTGTATGAACCCTAGGAGTAAGTCTAGGTCGATGACAGAATCGATCATTTTAGTGACTTTAATCGCAAAGTAGCTTAATTAAAGTTAACTAACTTGGTACCTTCGATAAATTTCGTCTTAAGCTACCAAATCTCCCCAAAGATTTCATTGAATCATCAAGCCAACTACTGATAATGCGTGGTGGGGGTGGCACTGATAAAACCTGTGCAGATTGTTCTGAGCATTAGTCTTCTTAACACTCCCCAACGTAGTGGGGGTCATGGAGGGGGTGCAGTCTAGCTGAATAGAAGTTGAGTAGGCCAGCGTGACCTAACCCTTAAAAAGAAAAAGATCTGGGGACGAGATTTCTATTTCGGGGTTAAAATGGTTTATACCATATGGCCTATATTCCGAAACTAAACAGTCACCATTGATAAATAGTGAGAGTTTAATGACAGTGCTTTCGATCGCGATACCTGAACTTTGTCCCTATCTTTTTGTATCTCCGTGACTCGTTTCTGACGCTGCTTATCTTCACACTGCAGCTGATGTCGTCCTCCTGTGCGATAAGCATTGAAGGTAAGCAGCTCGGTTCAGCGTGTAGAACTGCGGAGTGCTTCAAAATGCTTGCAAATGCTTGTGAGCTGCAAAAGAATCTCAGCAAAAAAAACTCAGCCGAATAGTAAGATTGTGGGGAAACTGCCTGCAATAAACTGGGAAAGGATCGTGCAAAAACAGTCCGACGAAACCCACATGGAAAGAGTGAACTAGAAATAGTGAAAGTGAATACTCAAATATTTATTTTTCAATCGGAAGCCAACCGGTTGAGGACAGAAACAGCTGCCCGCATTGAAGCCTGGGAAACATCCTCGTGGATGCCAACACCCCATTCGACCTTATCCTTGCCATCCTTCTTGGATGCAATTTCAAGGTAACACACAGCACGGACCTTGGAGCCTTTGCCAAGCGAGTGCTCCTTGTAGGACTGAACCTCCATGGGGTAGCCAAACTTGTTCTCGGCAGCATTCAAGAATGACGAAATAGGACCATTGCCCGTGCCCTCGAGCTGAACCGACTCGTTGTTGACCGTCATAGTACCCTTGAACAAACGAGTCTCCTTGCCCTCGGCAGTGACATTGTAGTCTTCGAGGTCGTAAATGTGTTTGCTTTCCTCGCCCAGGAAGTAGTGCTTTTCAAACAGCGCGACGAGCTCATCAGACTTGAGCTCACGGCCCTTGAACTCGGCCTCGTCCTGTACAATTTTAGAGAAGGCAACCTGAAGACCACGAGGCAGATCAAGCTCAAGATGACGTAGAATTATCCAAGCTGCACCACCCTTGCCGCTCTGTGAGTTCACACGAATAACAGCCTCATACGTGCGGCCAATATCACTAGGGTCCAAAGGCAAGTAAGGGATCTGCCAGCGCAGGTTCGGGTTATCCTGGCGCTCCACAGCAGTTGAGCGGCGCGAAAAGCCCTTCTTGATGGCATCCTGATGCGAACCAGAAAAGGCGCACACAACCAGCGAGCCACCGTAAGGCGCACGCGGGTGCACAGGAATTTTGTTATATTTCTCCGTGAGCTCGACCAGCGAGTCCATATCGCTGAAGTCAATACCAGGGTCGATACCCTGGGTGTACAAATTGAGACCCAGAGTGACCAGGTCGACGTTACCCGTGCGCTCGCCATTGCCGAACAAGCATCCCTCAACGCGGTCAGCACCGGCCAGCAGACCAAGCTCGGTTGCAGCAACACCGCATCCACGGTCATTGTGGGTGTGCAACGAGAGACAAACCTTTTCACGCTCAGTAACGTGAGTCAAGAACCACTCAATCTGATCAGCATAGACATTTGGAGTGCTCATCTCGACTGTGGCAGGGAGATTGAAAATGATTGGGTTCTCGACAGTGGGTTCCCAAGCCTTCTTGACGGCCTCGCACACACTGAGAGCAAATTCGATCGGCGTATCGCTGAATGTCTCGGGAGAAAACTCAAATTGCCAATGAGTATCCTGTGCGTCTTTATTGTCCTTTGTGAGCTCGCGAATGAGCTTTGTGGAACGCACAGCCAGCTGGAGGCATGCTTCCTCCTCCATGCTGAACACAACATCACGGAAAAGTGGGGATGTGGCCAAATAAAGGTGCACAATGGCTCGCTTAGCACCCTTGAGAGAGTCAACCGTGCGGCGAATCAGCTCCTCCCGACACGGGGTGAGGCACTGAATGGCAACGTCGGCGGGGGCGTTCTCGACCGCATAGCGAGTAAAGTCGAAATCAATTTGAGATGCTGACGGGAATGCAACTTCAATCTCCTTGTAGCCAATATCTACAAGCTTGTGGAAATAGGCCTTCTTCTCGTCAGTGTTCATGGGATCGGGCAAGCTCTGATTGCCGTCTCGCAAATCCGTGCTCAGCCAGCGTGGGGCTTTGGTCAAAGTTCTGTCGGGCCACTGCCGGTTCGTAAGTTTAACCGGTTTAAACGCTTTGTATTTTTGTGAAGGATCAGGCAAAGGCATGATTCAAAAAATAAGGTTGCGGAAGTTGTAGTGGGGATGGAAAACTTGTGGTTCTTGACTCATTTTAAGTACCCAAAAGGTGGAGTTCCATACAAATTTCTTATCACGTGATTCCCGATACCGGGGAGCCCGCAGCGAGGTTTAAACTTTTGCGGAGTGGCTGTGAAACCTGAGACTCTCTGGTTGATTCACGGTATCAGTACTCCGTAAATTCCGCAGGTCTTCCGCTTGCCTTTCAATACCGTTAACGAACAAAGTCCAATATGGATCAATCATTGAACAGCTAATTTTGACTCATATCGATATGCATGACTCTTCACAGGGGCATGTAAATTCGCGGCATAATTATCATTTCTGCATCTCTCTTAACTTGAGAATACTAGTTCAATTTCAAGTCATTGAGAGCCATACGATGTGCACTTTGGCCATCTGATGACCCGGTAGAGACTATAGAATACCGGGCGGGGAGTACTGTTTTCCGCCCTTACCGCTATGCTCCACTCCATTGATCCCAATAAAGTGACATTCGACGAGGCTCTAGAGCTTGTGGTTCAATTTTACAAGTCATTTGAGAATGATAATGTGATCAACAAGGGGATTCCCGATGACTTTGTGTTTGCTAACCTCACTGACCGCCTGGTTTCGATCTATTCGCCTACAGAACGACTAGCCAAAACCGTTCAGTTGGCGAAGAACTACAAAAACAAGATGATGGCTGCCGGCTGGACGTTTTACGCTTTGCTATTAGAACCAGAGAACCGTGGGTTTCTATTTTATGAAGGGGACCGCTGCGTGGGCTGCTCACTGTGGCGCTTGTCTCGCTATGATGTGCCCCGTCAGACCTGGTGGCAGATTGTGAGAAAGTGGGTCCGAAAACTCAGTGCAATGGTGCGGGCATTTTACTATCTGCCCTTTGGTGTGCACAAATTTTACAGTGTACCCAAAGCTGATTATTATCAGAGAATTCGCAGTGAGTCCAAGTTCACGGAGACCGAGGAACAGTATAAGGAGCTGGCCCATAAATCGTGGGATGAGCTCAAGACAATCCAGTACCCAATTAAAGCCGTGGCTTACTGCGACGCTTTCTGTACAACTGTCCAACGTAAAGGGTACGGTTCAAAGTATTTCCCGTTGGTTTTGGAAGCACTGCCCTGCAACGAGGCGGTTTTCAAAGACGGCGAGGTCGAATCCCGGGGCCCCCCTAAGTTTGGTCTTACAGCGACTGAGGCTGGCAGAGGGCTGTATCTTCGCTACGGATTTAAGGAAACGATCCCTGTAACTCAGCAGGTCGATGGACAACCTAGGACGGGCGTTTTGATGTTTAAAGTGTTAACTGCTTCGCAAAAGGATCCTTTTGTTTAGGATAGTTATTTAACAACCCCAGTTACATTAGCAGACCCGGAACTTACTTGACAAAGCACCTAGATAACTTGAAGAGTTATAGGATGCCAGAGAGAAAGAACGAAGAACACTTATTGTGTATCATCTCTTGAATATATATCTAGGAGTTAATTACCATTAGCACCCGTATAGTTTTGAAATTTAGTTCTGAAATCTGTGTTCGCCTACAAATTACTAGCTGCCACGAAACAACTTAGTAATGGACGCCATACACAAAGTCAAGGGACACGTTAACGGGCTGGCCACTGCATACCAGTTCTACCTGGATAAAAGCGTGCCGTTAATCAAGGAGCGATGGATTGGTCTCGTTGCTCTCATCTGCATCTTCTTGTTGCGCATTCTGATGTCCCAGGGGTGGTACATCGTGTGCTATGGTCATGGCATCTTTCTTCTCAATATGTTTTTGGCGTTTTTAACCCCGAAGATCGATCCCTCGCTCGAGGACGATCTGCGGAGCACCGAGGAAGAAGAAGGTGGGCTGCCATCTAATGAGACTGACGAGTTCAGGCCGTTCATTCGCCGACTCCCAGAGTTTAAGTTTTGGTACAACGCGACGCGGGCGACAGTGGTTAGTATCTTCCTTACGCTGTTCCGCTTCACAGACATTCCTGTTTTCTGGCCTATTCTGCTTGTGTACTTTATCATCCTCTTCGTTCTTACGATGCGGCGCCAGATCCAGCACATGATTCGGTATCGGTACCTACCTTTTGATCTTGGCAAGAAAAAGTTCAACCCCCGTCAATAGACCAGAGAGCCAGACTCTGAGAAAAAAATACATTACTATGTGAAACGAGAGAATAGGGATGTGATAGGGTATAGCATTAAAAATAACAAGGAAATAGGGATGCCTGGTTCATTGGCAGGCTCCGACTCGAGCACTCGTGGGGGAGAAAACTAGGAGTGGACAAGAGACGCAAGACAAGCCATTGAATGACAAACATCAATATGCAGTGGACCGGCGAACCCAGTCGGCGACGAAAAGCGCAGCCTTCTTGAATTTGCGGTCACTGTATTTTTCGTAGATGGCCCGGTGGTGTTCCATTGGGTTCATACAGCACTCTTGAAGCACGCGCACGGCAGGCAGCAGCTGCTCGGAGGTGTAACCTGAAAAGTAGACGTGGGCCGGGGTCCAGCCGCCCTTCTGGAGCATATAGCGGGCGAGATAGTGCGCGGCGGCGGCAGTCCATGAAGGTGGACTGCCGACGAAACGGTGGTCCATAATTGTAATTTCCAAAAGGTACTTGGCCAGCGTGCGAGTTTCCAGATCGTAATCGTCGGCCTTGGAGGTGCGACGCAAGAAAGACATAGGCCCCGGGAAAGCCAGGTTAAATTCGAGGATGTCAATCATGTATCGCTCCGCTTTGAGGATCTCATCGGTGGTGTAACCGTGATCGACCATGTAGGCGATCTCGCCCACGGACGGGCACGAGATCTCCTCGAACTTGGCGGCGAGGAATAGCGCGACGGCGCCGACAAGTTGTAGCTTAGACAGAGAAACGACTTTAGCAGTAAGAAAGCGGTCAATGTAGTTGATGCATAGAAAAAGAGTCTCGGGCAGCATGTTAAAGCGGTGGTGCACTTGCACGAGCCAGTCGATAAGAATAGAGCGCATCGACCACTGGATTTCGCGCTGCTGGAGCATGTATGAAGGGTCCGGCCGCATACTCGACTCAAGCTCGCGCATGTACAGGAAAATATCGTCGGCGTACTCGGCGACCATGCTAACGTCGTACATGTCTTCGTCGTCGCGATCGAGAAGACCCGGGGTGAGCATGACCTGGCGAGCGGCTTCTTCGAGCTGCGCCATAGTTTCTGGTGTGTAAACGGGCATGAGTGCGTGAGGATTGCGGCGGTGTGCATTTTCGGCAGCGGTAGCTGCCGCGGCGTCGGCCGCAGCATCGTCTGAATCCAGCTGGGCGTTGTGGCTGGCTTGGCTGGCTTGACTAACTTGACTGGATGCCTGAGAAGCCTGGGAAGTCGTTGCGCCGGGCACGCTTTCCGGCTCGTCAACAGACATAGCTGGTGACGATGATGAGGAGTTCATTTCAATAGTATCGTCGCTGTCCTCCTCGATGGACTCGGCCACTGCGGCGGCAGCGGCGGCAGCGGCGGCAGCCGAAGCAGAAACTAGCGAAGATGAAGTGTGTGCACGTGGTTGAGACTGTGCTGCCGACACAGACTGCGAGCGCGAGGCCAGTGAGCCTTGGTGCGCAACGCCGATCCCTCCAGCGGAGGTGGCCGGTTGTGAATAGTAGCTGTGGAGGGGCGCCAGCTTGCGCTTGAGTCGCTGACCGCCAGCGGTGGACTGCTGCGCATGGCCAGAGGCGCCCAGGGAAGCAACAGAAGAGTTTGAGGCAGTGGAACCTAAAGCTCGGGGCTGGCCTGCCGCGGCGATGTTGGTGACGGTTTGAAGCGCTGCGCGCTTCACTTCTTTGCCCGATACCAAGTCATTCGCTTTGGCAACGTATGCACCAGCACGATTTTCGTCCCCTACCTGACGAACTCGACTCTCCATTCGATAGCTAGCAATTGCAAGTTTGCAGAGGGCGAAGAATTAAGCGCTGCATCTTACGAGCTACATAGGTCCCAACTGTTTTGTTTTGATTTCTCCCATTTAGGAAACTGGTTGTCACGGAGACCGGTCACCAGGCGGGAAAAAAATATAGGAATGTGCCAAATGGCAGCCGGTTTTTTTTGCCAAAGGGCCAGAGCGCATTGGTTATTCTAAACTGTTACTGGCTTTACATTGGCTGATTTTTTTATCAGAATCGAGATCTTTGTTTTATCTATTGCATCATCACCCTTGTGATTTTTGGTTTGAGATTGCTACAACTGCCAGCTCTGATTTTCCTCTCTGTTTTCCTGGTTTGCATTCCTATAGTTTCTTTGGGCTGCCCCCCACAACTGACATTACCTAAGACTTTGCAGAAATGGGCACTAAGTTCTCCCATTCAGGCCACTCTGACCAAGGCTCTGCAGGCTAGCGAAAAAAAAGAGCACAGCCATTGTCCGTGCGCTATGTTTCAAAACGGCTAAAAGGTGGGCCGCTAGGGCACAGACATATAGATTGAAATTTTTTCACAGGCTGTCCATGGATACAATAGTTGAACCCAATAGCTATGTCGATCAAATACCTCTCCCTCATCCTAAAAAGGATGCTTTAGCCGTTTAGGAAATTTCCCTATCCGTCCGCTGCCAAGCTCCTAGGGATAATTAATATGCGTCAACAGTGCTGGAATCTAAAGCACCGGAAAAATTGCTGTAGTAAACTAAAGGTTGCTGGTGTTTTGAAGTTTGCTATGAGTTTATCAGAACCTTGCTGTAAGTGTGCTCTATTTTCTTACTCTTTGATTGTGATCCCTGCACACTATCCAGTCATCAGCATTAGGCAGTGTTTACAAAACTGCAGCTGTGCAGCTAGAGGAAGCAGGCCTGAGAGTGAATTTTCCAGGCACATTTCATTTATAGTTTTGTGGTACAGTTGACTAAAATAATTGGGTTGTCCCTTAAAAGCAAATAGATGGAATTTATTTTGCATTTGCAATTTGGGCCGTCGATAGTAATTGGCTGGCCATGGCAGTAAGCGAGCCATTGCACCTCGCAATTTTCAGGCAGCTAGGGACAATAACCAGCCAGTTGGCAAGCTAATAAGTGATCAAAAAGTCTTTAGGAATCTATAGATTAATTGCAGAGTGGTGGTATAGTAATTCCGGCCTCGAGTGTCGGAACCAACAGGAACCAATCTCGACATTTCTAGTTTTGTTGCTCTATCTAGTTTCTGCTCTGAGGTTTAGTCTAGATTTTACTCTGGATTTTATCACTAACATATTTTTATGGTCTAATCTTTTCCATTTACCTAGTTCCAACCCGTTTCTGATTTCTCTTAACTTACAAACTATGGTCACCTTACTACTACAAAGGCTGATAAAGCATTTGTCAGTTTTTTCCTTCCAACCATGTTTCGATCTAGTTTGCGCATCGCCACCCGCTCTGCGGTTATGGCGACCCGTTTCGCCCGCCCTACCGTCGTTGCTCCTCGTATGATTGCCATGCGATACGCATCGTCGTCTACCTCTAACGCTCAGCTCATTGCTGCTCTTCGTGCTGAGCAGCAGGTCGAGCAGGAGGCTTTGGACCAAGAAGCCAATGAGGCTGAGGAGTTCAGCACCTTTTTGCAAAACCAGGGCTTTGCCCTTGTTGAGAAGCCTGGCCAGGATGAGGTCCAGCTTGTGCGAACCAATGGCGATGAGACGCTCCGCATTTTCTTCTCGCCTTCGGACGTTATCAAGTCAGACTCTGTTCTTGACGATGTGGACGCAAACGAAGACCAGTCCGGCCAGCCCCTGGAAAACTCTGAGGATGTCGAATTTGGAGAAGACTTTGACGTGCCAATCCGCCTTAACATCATTGTCGAGCGTGCCAAAGGTGCTTTGGGCATCGAGGCCATCGTTCAGGATGACATGGTTATTGTTGAGTCGTTGATTCCCTATCCTTCGGCTGCCCTGGCTGTTGACGAGTCCGCCGAAGCTGATTACAAGCGCCGGGCCATTTACGGCGGCCCGCCCTTCTCGGTTTTGGATCCCAGCGTTCAAAGCGCAGTCGAGGAGCTCCTCGAAAGCCGGAACATTAATGGCGACCTCGCTCTTTTCATCGCTGAGTACTCTGCTTACCGCGAGAACAAGGAGTATGTTGCGTGGCTGGGAAAGGTTGCTGAGATTCTTGAGTAAATGTACATAATTAAAACGCTCGTTTTTTGTCTGACAATTTATCTACTGCTGAGCTGCCCGCGTCCGGGACCGCAAATGGCGTTGCGGAATCCAATCTTCGGAAGTGGAGGGGGACTCTTCACGCTTAGGAGTGGCCTGGCGCTCCTTTTTTACCGGTTTGAACACCAGTGGGTGCTCGAGAACTCCAAGCACTAGATAGGCCACAATTCCGACAAAGGTCACCACAAAAAACAGCGCCGACAAAACAACAGGATTGGTAAAGCTCATCTCTGGGTCGCGGACCTTGAAAGTCTCCTCGGTCGAAGCGGCAGTGTGCTCTACGCCGTCGACATCGTAATGAACGTCAAAGAGCAGGTCGTAGGAGCGCACTGGCAGGGCCTGCTGTCGCACAATCTCAAACTTGTGCTCACCAAACGCCGGAATATCTAACATAGCGTTGTGGACGGTGCGGTTGGCCTCTGTTTTGCGATAGGACTTGCCCGGCTGGCGCCAGGACTCGACCACTTTGCTGATACGGGCAGAGCTCGGGTGGTTGTTTTTCAAAACAATCGACACCGGGTACGAGTTTTCGTTCACAATAATAGCGTCCTCGACACCAACCCGAGACTCAACTACAAGCGACTGAGCAGCAGCCAAAGCGGCCATGAAAAGCGCGGCCACCTTCATTGTAAGATATAGCCTTAATAAGACAACCCGCCTTGACTAAAATGAAGGTCGAATTTTCTGGCGGGCTCGAAACGCTGTTCGACGACCGAAAGGTGATTGAAGTAGATGCACCACCGCAGAAGTCCTTGTTATGGCTACTTGACTTTTTGGCCAACCAGATTTCGGGCGACAAGTCGCTTTTTCTCCAAGACGGCCTTGTGCGTCCTGGAATTTTAGTGCTCATTAACGATACTGATTGGGAACTTTTAGGTGAAGAAAACTACATTCTACAAGCAAATGACGTTGTACACTTTGCTTCGACTCTGCACGGCGGCTAGAGCGGTAAGATCTGGCAGCCTAGCCGCTCGCCATACACCACCAGTTCGATTCTCTCGCCTTGTCGGCTTACCACGAGCTTTGTTTCGCCATTGAGCTCGTTAGCAAGCGCCATGAGACCATTGTGGTTTGTGTAATTCACTTTGCCAAACCACAGCAGCTCGTCGCCCTGTTTAAGCCCAGATGCTTCGGCTGCCGACCCAGGCGATACCATATTTATATAGGCAAAAGGCACTTCCTGCACAGGTTTGGTAGATTTACTTGGCAACTTGGACTCGTCGACTTTAAGCACGTTTTCTAGTCCGACTTTGATTTGAGCCATGAGTTGCTCTCGGTCGTTTTCAAGCCGAATGACTTTGACTCTTAGCTCGCGGATCTGGGGGAGATCGACATCATTTCGAGGGAAACCTTGCGAATCCACAAGCGGGGCATCCATGCCAACCTTTTGTGAATTCAGTACGCCGCGCAACTCATCTATTTCGCGGTCGATGGCGTCTCGTTTGGCCACCAACTCGAGAACAGCTTCCCGGTCCATTACAAAGCTACCCCGGATTGATTTCAGTTTAAATGGGACTTTTCCGATGGGCGTTGACAATGCGATAAAGATATTGACGTTTAGAACGAATGGAATTTGAATAAACTACTCTTTAGACTCTGGCCCTTTAGATTCTTCAGGTACCTTAGGCACTTCAGGTTTGGACTCCTCAGACTTTGACAACTCAGGTTTAGACTCCTCAGGTTTAGACTCCTCAGGGTTGGACTCCTCAGGGTTGGACTCCTCAGGTTTAGACTCCTCAGGTTTAGATTCCTCAGGTTTAGATTCCTCAGGTTTGGATTCCTCAGGTTTGGACTCCTCAGGTTTAGGATCCTCAGACTTCGTCTCCTCAGACTCCCCAGACTTTGGCTCCTTTGGCTCCTCAGGCTTCGGAACATCCTTGGGAACATCCGCCGTGTTCTCCGACTCCTTGTTCTCGGAATCCTCTCGAGGTTGGTCTTTGACAAACTCTAGAGTGTCAACTGGACTAGCATCCGGCTTAACACCCAATTCGGCAAACACCAGCTTTCCGTCAACAAAAATCCAATGGCTTCGGACTACACCCTTGGGAGACTTCTTTCCACCCAATGGCCCTAAAAGCTCATACTTTGTATCGCTCAGCAAGTTGAAAGGTAATCCAAGCTTGGTCTTGAAGGTGGTTTGCGCCTTTTCCGAATCAGCACTGATGCCATACACAGTAGCGCCCAATTTATCGAATTCACCAAACTTTTCTCCAAATCCGCGGGTTTGCCGAGTGCATCCAGGAGTGCTGGCCTTTGGATACGAGAACAGTACCAATACACCCTTGATGGACTGAACAGCCACAGGGTTTCCATCTTGGTCAGGAATCGTCACGTCGGGGATCTTATCCCCTACTTTCACTTTTGTAGTTCCATTGGCTTCAGTGGATGCTGTTTTGGCCTTTTTCACCGAGGGCCCGGTTTGCTCAGTGGCTCGCTTTCGAGTAGTCGCCATTAGTAACAAAGAAGTTCAGTAGAATATTTATTTCAAATGAGCGACTTGGATTCTGCTCCAGAGTCTGCTCCGAAATCTGCTTCCATTGCTGCTCAGGCCCTTAACTCATCTGGAGCAGGCCTAGCTCCGGAATGGCAGGAGCAGAAGGAAAAACGAGAAAAATTAGCTGTGCCTGAGGGGATGTCTAAAAGGGCTTTTAAGCGGCAGCTGAAGCAGGCCAAACTCGAATCTGAGCGGGACGAGTTTGTAGCAAAACGCAAAGAAAAACGAAAACAGCTCCGCGATGCTAAAAAACGAGAGCGCACCGAATCCCCGGCTCCAACATCTCCAAACCCGAAACGCATAAAACACGATCCGGTAATGTCTGGGGTAAAAATTATTTTGGACTGCGGGTTTGACGAACTCATGACTGAAGGCGAGCGCACATCTTTAGCCCGCCAACTGGTTCGGTGCTATAGTGAAAATAGGCGAGCTCCACTGGCAGTCGATCTGGAAATTTCAGGGTTCAATGGCCATTTGAAAGACCGGTTCGAAAACCGTATGCACAGCCACCATTTACAATGGCAAAATATCGCTATTAAAGAACAGGACGAAGTCACTAGCGAGGGGCCTATGGTCTACCTTTCGAGCGATTCCAATGAAACGCTTTCGGAATTGAGCCCCGGTACGACCTACGTTATCGGTGGTATTGTTGACAAGGGAAGGTATAAAGATCTATGCAAAACCAAGGCGGAAAGATTAGGCATTCCAACGGCCCGACTACCAATTGGTGAGCATATTAGGCTTAGCGGTCGAAGGGTACTTGCTACAAACCATGTATTTGAGTTAATGCTGAAGTGGCTGGAGCTTAAAGACTGGAAACAAGCTTTCGAGGCGGTGTTACCGTCGCGAAAAGTTATTCCCCCAAAGCCGAGCAACAAAGTATCAGATGACACAGAATCGCCAGCCGATATTCCGCCAGAATTAGACGAATAAAGTTAGCAGCAAGACGCATCACTACCAAATCGCCAAATGGGCCAGATTCGCGGCCCTTACCCTGGGGTAAATGCGAGTTTTAGATTCGCCAGAGTAACCAGGGGGGTTCAGCTTGGGTAAGCCCAAGGAGAGTCCCCTTGGGTAATTTGATATAGCTTAGGCATAGTTGCACACTACGCTGAACTTTGTGTACTTTTTTTATTCTCTCGCGTGTCGGCAACTTTGCTTTTTTTTGGCCTAATTTTTCTGCCAAACTAATACCCGCCTTAAAAGCAATTATTAGGTTGTCTGTGCCCGTCTCTTTCACTTCTTTGACGCCCGAAACAGACGGTCTTTTAACCACGACACCCGGATACCCTGAAAAAAAAGGCCCTCAATCTTTTTTCTAGCATGCAAATCAGAGAACCCGGGCCGCCCGACCCGCCGCCAAAGTCCAATGGGCCTTCATACGCGTCGACACAGCCCTCCTCGCGATATTCGGGCAGCCACACGGCCAAAGACCGTCAAAGCTCCCGCCTCTCATCTTCGGACGAGGCGGTAGCCTTGGTCCAGCAGGAAATGTCTAATCTTAAGGCGTTGAAACGCCTCAGTATTGGCGCGATGTTGTCTCCTCTAGATCCAGATTTGCCTGGGTTTCCGCCACGCTCCGATTCTTATTCTCCCGAAAAACGAACTGGCGAAGACCCGGATGCGTGGTCGCAAAACTCGGCGCCTCAACGTGCCGCCGCCCAGCAGGATGTTAATGAGGAACCCGCGGGTGATTTTTCATCGTCTAACCTATCCCGTACGGCATCAGGCCGTCGCGAACGCACTTATACGCCCTCCCGCCAACTCAATATTGAGCCCAAGGAAGCGCATGATCTAATTTGGGTTCCGGCCCGGCTCCACCCTGAAATTGCTCCTCAGGAATGGCGATCGTACGTTGAAAACCGGGTTCAGGAAATCAAGAATAGCGTCGAGCACCAGAGCACCGATCTAAGTGCTTCCGGCCCAGCGTCTCGACTGTCCCACGAAATCGCCGACTCTGAAGACTATATGGACGCTTCTGACGTGCTTGAGCGGCGAAGACGGTCTTCCAAGTCGTCTTCGGACACCAAGCGTTTATCTATTCTGGAACTTTCGACTCAGATCAAGAGCTTAGGCGAGCTCGAGTCACTGGCTGCCCTCTCGGGCAGTTTCAGCTCCAGTGATGACCAGCCGTGGTCTCCGCCTCCTGAAGACAATCTGGATCAGCCGTTAAGTCCTGGTGCTTCACTGCGTAGATCAGGTGGATCGTCTCGCCGACGAACCCGCCCGGAAATCCGCCGTAAAGTCGCTCATGACATGGACACCGAGTCCCCGCCCACGACGCCCGTCACACCAACTTCTGCGTTTCCACCAGATGTACCAGCTCAGTCGCCAGATCGCGTAGAATCACGGAATCGCCAAAGATCAGTCCACAGAACAGAGCCCCGTCAGTTCACCCGGCACCCCGACGAACATATTTATACCCAACAGTCTCTGGCTGAGCCTTTGGCTGAGCCTTTGGCTGAGTCTTTGGCTGAGCCTTTGGTTGAGCCTTTGGTTGAGCCTCCGGCTGAACCTCCAGTTGAACCAGCACCTGAACCGGCTCAACAATTTACTGAATCGCCTCTGGCTGGTGAAAGAGCATTCCACGGTGCTACGGCACCGTCCAAACCTCTGAGACCAACCGGACTTACTATTGACATTGGTACGAACCCTCATCAGCCAGAGCCCGAAGAGAAAAAGAAACCGCTCTGGCGCTGGCTCAATAAGGACCGTGACTCCAAAGACCGTGACTCTAAGGAGGAGAAAGAGGATACACCTCAATCACCGACCTCGCAGATGTTTAGCAAAATGTTCAAGAAGAAGAAGAAGGAGCCTGAGCCAACACAACCCGTGCAGCCAAGCACTCCGCCTGCTGATACGGTCAACGAAATGATGAGCGAAAGCCCAGAAAAGGCGCCATTCCATCCTCAGAAAGCAGGACGGCCGGGTCACTCTCGCCAGCGGTCTCGCACCGCAAACCAGGCACGTCTTGACGGTATGGACACTCCAGAAGGACTAGGCCAGCAGTCTCAGCCTGAGCGCACCGAGTGGACAGCCCGCAAGCGAGGTGATCTACGGGATCGTATGCATGATCGCGATCGAGACCGGAGTCGCAGTGAGCGCGAACGGGAGCGAGAACGTGGGGAGCGTGGGGAGCGTGGGGAGCGTGGGGATCGTGTGGATCGTGGAGATCGTGGAGACCGTGGAGACCGTGGAGATCGTGGGGATCGTGGGGACCGTGGAGACCGCGGAGATCGTGGAGATCGTGGAGACCGTGGAGACCGCGAGTCTCCAGCAATGCAACTACCCTACGAAATCCCGGCCCATCAACTGTCCGACCGCTCGAATATCATGATGTACCACCGCTTCCCACTGCACATCGAGCGGGCAATCTACCGGCTGTCTCATATGAAACTCGCAAACCCACGCCGCCCGCTCTGCCAGCAGGTCCTTCTGTCCAATTTCATGTACGCATACCTCAACCTTATCAACCAGGGATACCAGCGCCAGATGGAAGCTGCTGCAGCCGGCGAACAAGGCGACGTCGAGCCCGAGTTCGGCGGCTCACTTGACGGCCAAGACTCAGCAGCCGAGGAGGAAGGCCAGGAATACGCATACGACGGTTACGCTAGCTACGACGTCAGTTACATGGAATCTGAGGACCTCGAACCAGAGGCCCATTTCGAGCAGCATGACGAGTACGAAGCGCCGACGGACTTTGAGTTTTTCCAAAACCAGTCGTCGTCCTCATCCGAATCGGATGCTAGCGAAGAAATGAACGAAATGTGGGACGAACACGACAGGGAATACAACCAGCCCATCGCGGCCTAATGTACAGGGGAATCCCCGCTTGCATAAAAATCCAATATATCCATTGCATAATTACATCTATTTAAATTTGAGACATAACTCAGGCCGGTTCTTCACTTTGTTGATATAGTCTATTAAATTGACTGAAACTTTTGTTTTCTTGCTCTTGAAAATGAGAATACTGCTAGACTTAGTGTGTATTAAGGGTCATTAAGGTAGGCCTGGTTTTGTGTATAGTGAGCTACTCTGGTGAAATATGACTTGACTACTTTGGTCAGCCATGTCCCATGGGCGGTTGAGTATCCAGGAATATGGGACTCAAGACCTGCCGTGGTATCTGGAACACTCCTTATACAAATCCAATACTGCAGCAGTATCGAGAGTATTCAATCTCGAGTTTGTTGCTTGCAATAGAGGCATTTGCGTTTTTGTGCCTGAGCCTTTTTTGAGCACCACTCCAGTTGCTCGACTAGTCCCAGATTTTGGCATCGAGCCACTCTCGATTAACTACCTACGAGTGGGTGATTTGAACGGTGAACAAGTTCTAGGAGCATGTTATGCTGAGAAGCGGGCCTGTGTTTGGACAATTGCTTCGATTTGTGATGCAATTTCTGGGTTGACATCCAATGCAGACAAAGCCGAGTTGGCAACTAAAATTGTGCTAGAGCCCAAAATTAATATTACAACTCTGGATTCGACATGGGGGCTTGCGTTCCATCCGCAACGACCCCTTGTTGCAGCTTCCGACAACAGCAGAAACATTACTTTGGCCATTGGCCAACCTCCGCGACAAATTCAGATTGGTAACGATATGTTGGGCAATATCCCTAGTCTCGACTTTCTGCAGCCTAGTACTCGGTTTTTGGATGTTTTAAACCACAATCAAACCGTGTATTTGGCATTTGCAACTCTAGATCCTTATGCTATGACCGAGGACAGCGGATCAATGGGGGTCTGGGAGTTTGATCCGACTAAAATTGGCACACCCGAATACAATGCCAAGTTACTGTACAAGCAAGTACTACCAGAGGAAGGTTGGGTAGTAAGGGGACTTCCAAAGCACTGTGCGGTGCCAGTTTCAGAGTCTCCTTGGCCTGAGTTCGATTTGGCCAAGGCTGATGCTAACGGATATGGGCAGTCTTACGCTTTGCTAGATATCCCAGATAAAGATGGAATGAAGCTGTCGACTAACGACTGTCTAGATCTGCCTGAGTGGCTTACGATTCAGCAAAATGCGGCCCGAAAGCGCATAGACCAAATCAAGGGCTCGCGTCTGCCCAAAGTCCGTCGAACATTGCAGGACACACTGCTTTTGGCCTCGACGTCGCTCCAACTAATGTTGTGTCGGGCATGCGATTTCCACTGCCGCTCCATTTCACGATTTTCGGCTGGAACGGAACACAGCGAGCCTCTCGCCGTGGCGATCACTATTGTGGAGGTCATTGAGCCGTTGGGCGTCGTCGTGTGTGTTGCCCGTGGTGGACTGACTTTGATTTACCGGATTGTTGAATACTTGGGGTTTCTTGGATTGGTACATATTGAAACTATTGAGCCCAGTTCCCTGGATGACGAAGTTACGGGGCTAGTTTTGCGTCCAGAAACGCCTGGTCAGGAAAAAGGTCCGTGGCTCATCAAGATGTACAAATGTGCCGAACACAGCCTGCGTATATTCAGAATCAAGGCGTAAGTTTTGACCTTTCTTCAGATTTTCTTTTCTCAGTTCAGACCGCATTTATTTATATGAATATAGATCTTTTGGTTAAACCTGCCACTGCACTTAAATTTAACTTTGAGCACACTCATGATACGTCACGTCGCACAGTTTGTCGACAAAAATGCAGTTTGCAAAATAGATATAGTTGGTTTCTGATTCTCCCACGTGACGTACGGTCGTAATGCATCTTGGTCTTGGCGCTTCCTGGGTCAGCTGCTTAGGCGATGTGCGTCTATGTAACGCCTGCGGTGGGGTAACTCAGGGGGACCCAAAAGGAGCCGCAGTGTGGCGGGTGTGCATATGGAATACCAATCTGGGTGAAACGGAGCTAAGTAATAGAATATTTAGTTTCATAAAAGCCCGGAATCAAATTCGAATAAAGATAGCAAAAAAAGCCGGTCTTGTGAATACCAGGACACCGACTCAAAGACAGGAATTGCCAAGAAAAGCATTTTGAGAACTAGCGAGCAACTTTTGCTCCCGGTGTGGACTTTTTTTCTCTTTGACTTTCACATTATTTCGTGACGCTTTGTCAGCAGAGGCATTTCATACTCGTCACCACTCTGGGCCATTCTTCTCGTTTGGACAAGCCGGCACTAATTTTTGAGGCTATTTTGGCTAATAATATTACAAGTTTTTTGTCCTCAAGTCGTATTCAGTTGCGCACTCACTAGGCACGCAGCTCAGCATCCCACATATCATCTCATCAACGGATTCTGGACATGGAGCACATGCGATACCAGCAAGCTACGGCCTCTGCGATGCAACCAGCACACCAAGCGCCATCTGGCGCTGTACAGGGATCGACACAGTCTACACAACCCGTCGTTTCGAATGGGCAGCCTGTGGTGAGCCACCGACTCAACGAACTGCTCGACCTGGTAAAACAGGAGTTTGTGAACGTGAGCAGCGAAGCCTCGACATATTTGATGCACAAAGACGAGTTTGACCAAAAAATGCACGCCCAGCACGTGACGGCTCTTCAACACATGCGCAAAACCATCTTCGATTTGGAGCAGGCTCACAAGAAAATGAAGGAGCAGTACGAAGAAGAGATTCTCAGGCTCAAGCAGAAACTCGAGGCAGCACGCTCCGGTCAGGCGGTGCCTAACGCGGCTCCGCAGCCCCCACAACTGGAAATCTCCAGTAATCTGTTTAATCACACCAACGGCGCGACCGCGGCCGATGGCGCGTCGGCAGCTCAATCTGGCTCTGCGCCGGGGTTTGCTCAGAATGCACCTCAACTGCCATTGCCCCAGGTTCAGCAGCCTGGCCAACCTCAGCCAGGACAGCCCCAGGTTCAGCCGGGACAGCCAGGGCAACCTCAGGTCCAACCGGGACAGCCAGGCCAGCCAGCTCCCGGCCAGCCTCTGGCTCAAGTAGCCCAGCCAGGCCAACCGGGTCAGCCGCAGGCCATTTACCCCCAACAGATCCCGGCTCCGATGCTCCAGCCGCCAGCTGGCGAGCCGAAGTCAGAAACTTCTGCCCCCGCACCCCCTGTGTCCGCCCCCGTTTCAGCGGCACCCCCCAAAGCTGCAGCGGTGCAGCCTGGCTCGAACGCCGAGGAAACCGCTACGAAACTTGGCAACAACCTAACCTCGTTGGACATTGATACACTGCCTGCCGGGCAGGTTAAACGCGGATACGGTTACGTCGTGGTGTACAATGAGAAAGCCAACAAAAACTTGGACGTAGACCTTGTCCACAGTCTTGAGCACGACTCAGTGGTCTGCTGTGTGCGATTTTCGCAGGACGGTAAGTTCCTGGCCACCGGCTGTAACCGGGTTGCGCATATCTACGATGTAAAAACGGGCCAGCTGAGCTGTCGGCTCGAGGACGAGACGGCGTCTCGCGAAAGCGATTTGTACATTCGCGCAGTGTGCTTTTCACCCGACGGCAAGTACCTGGCAACCGGTGCGGAAGACAAACAGATTCGGGTCTGGGATATTGCGACCCGCAAGATCCGGTACCTTTTCTCGGGACACGAGCAGGACATTTACTCGCTGGACTTCAGCCAAAATGGGCGCCACATTGCGTCGGGCTCGGGTGATAGAACAGTGCGCATTTGGGACATGAGAACAGGACAGTGCGTCCAGAAGTTTGCCATTGAAGACGGCGTCACCGCAGTGTCCATTTCGCCCGACGGAAAATACGTCGCGGCTGGATCGCTTGAGCACATCGTGCGCGTGTGGGATGCACAGACAGGCACTCTTGTAGAGCGGCTGGAAGGTCCCGACGGCCACAAGGATAGCGTGTATTCTGTGACGTTCACGCCTAACGGTCTTGACCTGATTTCCGGCTCTTTGGATAAAACAATCAAGATTTGGGAATTGCAGGCGCCGCGAGGAAACAAAGTCGTGGGTGGCGGTGTGTGTGCCCGGACGATTATCGGTCACCGCGACTTTGTGCTTTCGGTGTCGACGACGCCCGATGCGCGCTGGCTGCTGTCGGGATCTAAAGACCGCAGCGTGCAGTTCTGGGACCCCACGAATGGTCAGGCTCTGCTCATGCTGCAGGCTCATAAAAACTCAGTTATTTCTGTGGAGACGTCACCTGTTGAAAGCCTTTTTGCGACGGGCTCCGGCGACTGCTGGGCCAAGCTTTGGCGATACTACCCGCGCTCCGATTCAGCGTGATTTCAAAGGAAGTTTACAGATAAATAAGTAGGGTTGACATGTCGTAGGAAATATTTAGTTGTTAATCACAGGGATATCGAAACGCCAACAAAACTGGTATCCTGCCGAGGCCCGAAAGGTGTATTTCCCCCCGGGCAAGGGCTCAAGCGAGCGAGGATAGCCCCCCTGTCGCCATCGAAACCCGGCCCCAGAGACTCGGCTTGCATGCAGTGCACAGGGCAGTACATCCCAAGCGGGCAAGGGTAAGCTGGTAAAATGTCTAAGCGGGCGGGTATAGGGACTCCTTGAAGAAGCCCTGCTAATAGCCATCTTTGCCCAGCATCTTCTGCCAGACCGGAACACACTCTTGCTCCAAGGAGTATTCAAAGCAAATTTTGCTCACATCACTGCGTAAGGTTTCGTAGGAGGTTTGCGGTTGGATAATTCCTCTTTAATTCGTGGGTCCAGCAACAACCATCGAAGCCTCCGCCAAAGTCGACTCTCCAAATCGACCAATCATTGAAAACTATCTCTCAAATCCAGCCTTAGCTGGTCAGAACCCAATCTAGAACAGAATCAACCCAGAAATGTCGCCTTTGAATTCTATCTCTTACTGGAACCTTTTGGAAGAACGGCCAGACGGGTACCCACCAGAAGATCCCTTTGGGGAAGGATGGCATGACGACTCTAATACGCTGGACAGCGTGTCGAGTTTTGCTTCTTCTACGGTGCCGACAAGCCCGGATTCACTAGCAGCAACAGGCGATCCCGGATCAGTCGGTGCGTCTGGCAAAGCAGTTGTGGGCCCTGGCCTGGTGGACCCTGTTGAGAAAATTGGGACCGTTGACTATATGATGCTTTATGTCCAGGCTTTACAGCGGAGGTCTGCTGGAGTTACGCCGGCCGATCTTGAGCAGACAAAAGTTTCTTTGCCTGCAGGCCAAGTGAACGGTGGAATTGCGCAAACAGGCGCCCAGAAGCTTCGGTATCAGTGCAATTTTGCGGGCTGTACTAAGTCATTTCGGCAGCGAATGCATTTGGAGACCCACAAGCGTTCACACACGGGTGAGCGGCCGTTTTTGTGTCCTTATCCGGGCTGCAATAAAGCGTTCAGCCAGCGCTCGAATCTACGGACGCATTTTCGATCTCACTCGGGCGAGCGGCCGT
Source organism: Wickerhamiella siamensis (assembly GCA_030571815.1). Taxonomy (NCBI): domain Eukaryota; kingdom Fungi; phylum Ascomycota; class Dipodascomycetes; order Dipodascales; family Trichomonascaceae; genus Wickerhamiella; species Wickerhamiella siamensis. Next base: position 443,100 of record JAJLYV010000009.1, read on the forward strand.
TTTCATGCTCAGTGTGCGGCCGGCGGTTCACTCAGCGGGGAAACCTGAAGAACCATTTAAAGCTACACGGCGACACGCGTGAGTATGCTTGCAAATTGGACGGCTGCAAAAAGAGTTTCAATCAACTAGGCAATCTCAAAGCCCATCACAATTCAGCCCACGCCGCCACGGTAGCAGCATTCACTAAGCACCTACAGGAGACTTCAGCCATGCCTAAACTGTCTACAGAGGAGCAGAAGATGTTTAATTACTTTTGCGAGCTGTATCGCAACGCTAACCGCGGCATTAAAGGCCGTGGTAAAGGTACGAGGACCATTTTGCAGCGGGAAAAGCCAAGACTAGCGGCAACATCCACCCCTACTCCCGTGCCGAATATGGTGGGTTTACAAGCCATGCCAGCTACACCAGCTGTGCCAATGGTACCAGCCATGGCAACACCAAGCCTACCCAATATGCCCATTTCGAGCCTGTCACCTAATATAACATCGAACATGACACCGATTATGGCGCAAAGTATGACAACGGCTATGCCAGGAGATGTAAACTCCAATTTGGCACACAACTCAACCTCGAACGTGGTACAAAACATATCGCCAAAGGTCGCTACAAACCTTCCAAACTTGGGGCCAAACCTGGGGCCAAACCTGGGGCCAAACCTGGGGCCAAATCTGGTGACCTCAGCGTTTGATAGAAAGCCAAGGCCAATAGCACCTGCACCGACTCCCGCACCTGCACCTCAACAGGCTCAAATGCTGCCACCACTCCAAGCTTCTGATGCGAACAAACAGCGGCTTCCGACTTTGCTACCGGCAATCTATTCCCAACCACCACGAGATGCGCTGGTGTTCCGCCAGAAGTTAGAGCAGGTTGCGGCAGAGTCGCTCATGAATGCTGTGCAAAACTGGCAGTACTACACTGCCAGCCGCGAAGATGACAACACCAGCGGGGGCAGCAGCGGCAGCGGCAGCGGCGGCGGAAAGTGGCAATGGAATTAATACTAGCAGTGAGCCGTCCAGGCTTTACCTATTTATTTGCACCCATGAAATCCATACTAGACTCATATACAGCCATTGTCAAGCAAATTGCCGGAACGACTCGGACCAGATTCGCTGAAAGTCCGCGGTAGAAAGACTTTATACCGTTCTCACTATAAATCAGTCGGCAAGCATCCACCAGCCCAATCCGGCGAAACTGCATCTCAGCTCGCACAACCTGGTGCGGATACAGGAGCATGGCAGCCGAGGATTTGGAAACAAACGACGCTGCAATGTACCGCATAGGATCAGGCCAATTGTCTGGAACGTGGGGTTTTACGAGGTCGTAAATGACAAAGTGAACCGCCGATTGGGCAGTCCCTCCAAAACCGGGCACCAACCCGCGAAAAAAGCCTCGCAAACCGTCATGTTTATAAATTTGTTGGGCAGCCTGCCAGCTGGTTTGGGCAGCACCTGAATCCGACCGTTTTGAAGCGAGCATCACCGTTTTGATGACCCATATCGGGTTCGTGATCGTCTGAGTTAGTGCGCCTGTTGAAAACGACGCTGCCAGCAGCGACGCCGGTGTTTTAGCAATACCGTTGGCGTCCAGCGCATTCTTAGCTTGCTTGTACAAATAAAAATAAAAGCCCCAGCCTGCAGCATTTCCGACTAGATTTGGAGCGATCCCGCGATACGCCTCGCGGGGAGACTTGACCAGCTCGCCGACTGCCTGGACAAGCGAGTGGTTTCGACCAACTTGTAGCCGCACTTTGGCAACATCCAATGGATGCATCACCAATGTGGTGACCGTCCCGGCCGTCATTCCGGCCAGTAGGTCCATTGATAGTAGTCAGCAAATTTTCTATGTACTTAGCCAAAAGCCGGTGCTCCCTGGTGGAGGTAACGTAGTGGCTTTTCAGGTGACCTGTTTAGGCGGTAGGAAGGGGAGAAAGGAGTCTGTTAGTTAAGTCCAAAAAACGGGGACCAGGTTGCCGCGTGGTAAACCAGGAACCAGATACTTACTTCATAAGGCTCGGGCGCGGGACAGAGTTGTTCCAACCAACGTAGATGATGAGAGGAATCCAGCCGTAGTGGAGAGCAACCCGACTGACGTCAATCAGCTTGGAGATACGTTCCTGCGTTAGTTTTGTTTAAAGCTGGCAGAGTGAAAAACTTACCTTAGTCTCGTCGTTCAAAGTGAAAGGCATGATGTAAGCTGATTCCAGCGCTGGGGATAGATAGATAGATAGTGTACTAATAGCGGCGAATATAAAACTAGAAATTAGCACTATAAGTGTTTGTTACAAAAGTCAATGTTAAAGCGAGGTCACAAAAAGCGTTGTATTATGAGGTAGCAAGTGAGGCCAGAAGTCAAGCACCAGCTGGAAGTTAAGCGGTGTCAGTAGCATCGCTGTCGTCTTGCTCAACCTGATCTTTTTGTCCAGCCTGGTCTTCCTGTTGATTTTGCCCATTTTGCTCATTCTGTTCAATCTCTTTTGGTTGCTCAGCCTGCTCAGCCTCGTTATTTTCCTCAGTTTTCATAGAATCAGTCTGGTCAGACTGATTAGCCTCAGCTTCCTGCTCCTTTTCAGGCTCAGGAGCAGCAGAGGGCATATCAGGCTCAACTGGTGCAGCTTCTTCGGCAGCTTCAGCTGCCACAAGCTGGGCAACTGCCTGTTTGGCCTGCTTTCTGCGCAGTAGCGCCTTTTTCAAGCGACCGTCCCACCACGAATCAACCGCCAAACTCTCGACAGCTTGCTCCAGCCCATCGTCATAGTTGCCCAGCAGTTCCCAGCCCAAATTCGATATCAACAGCTTTGGCTTGCTAAAGACATATTGGACAATTGCCGCGGGATCCAAAAGACTCTGGGAAACGAACTCGTCCAGAACTAAAGCACCAACCCATGGCTGGTCTTTCCAAAAGTCCATGACAGCATCAATAATTAGAGATCCGTCGGCAACATTTTCTTTAACCAGCGGCGTCAGCTGCTTGATCCACGTCCGAGCGTGAGACACCGAGCGGGATCCAAGCTGGCAGATTGACGTCACCAAAACATTAGCAATGGCATGGTCTAGCTCAGATGCTGCCTGTCCGATTTTGTCGGCGGTGATTTTGTCACGCAGCTCTTCAAAGGCCTGATTGCCTCGTTCAACCGACTCCTGCGACGACTTGATGAACGCCGAAACCAAATCATCGTCAGCATAAGCAAACGCCGGAACTTCAGGCACATCTGGCACCAGTTTTGCAAACTCTGCGGGTAGAACATCACGCACCCGCTGAGGATAACTCAAGCGGACCTGCTTCACAATCAGCTCGCGCATAAAGACCTGTTTGGGGTGCAATTCGGGCAGCTTAAGTGCGTCAACCCACTCGTTCCACTTCCAAGTAAAGCCAAAGTTACTCATATGATGAGCAAACCATGCAGTGACTCTAAACAAGACCTCGGCGTCCAAACTCTCACAGTTGTCGAAAATAAAACGAAGTGCTCGACCTAAAACAGGAGCAATCGCCTGTGGAGCCATCACACACGCCTCAATCAATATAGTGTCAAAGTAAACTGTAGGGAAACCAGCTGCAGGCAGCCGAAGCATTTGGTCAAGAACAGCCTCCAGGGCCACGTCCTCGACTTTAACCGTGCTTGCACCCGGCTCAAAAGTCGCCAACTCGTCAAACGCTACACCGGGAGGAGCAAACTTGGCCGAGTTGAAGAACAGGTCCAAAGTGATGAGCTGCCGAGTCACCTCTTTGCGACTGAAGTCCATGTGGTTAATATTCGCGCTGGCCACATCCCGCAAAAGTTGGGCAAAGATTGTTGCGGGCTCAGGCACAGTGTGGATTCCGTCCTTGGGCAGATAAATCCGAGTCCATACGGGCGGGCGCAGTGCTTCATGGCGGGAAATGCGACTAGGCACCATTTCGGCCGCGGAGGCCACCTGAACTGCTGGAAACCGGTGCTTTTCACCTGAACCTGACTCTTCAAGTTCCGGAAGCACCGCTGATGCTTTGGGTAAAAAGTCTGTTGGCCAACCGTCCACCTGGGCCTGTTTAACCGCCTCTACCAGCAAAGAGATTGCAGGCTGAGCAACATAAGGTGCATTCTCGCCATAAAACGGGGCAATATCGAGAACATCGCCATCAAACTTAGGCTCAAACGCAAGCAGTGCGTGTTCGATCCGTTCAGGCATCTTGGCACCGGTGTTTAGTCGATGAACGGCAGCGAATACTGCCATACTAAACAGCGAATGACCCAGGACGAGATGACCAAGTTCAACAGCCCGTTCAGCCAAATCTCCAATCAGATCCTCAACGCTGTCACCGTCAATGACTGTCAAACTTGCCGCGAAGCGCAAGAAGAGGTCTAATCGGCGGTACTGCCCAAACTTAAGAGCTGTGGTGATGGTCGTATGGGTCATTTCCACAACCATTCGGGCAAATGAAGGCAGCTTGCGATTGACAAGATCAATTAGAAATGCCAGCAGCGGGATTTTATGAGGCTGTTCAAACACGACCGCGGAAATGGTCTGCAAAACTGGCGGGCGCACTTCCTCGTGGGCTGCCACGATTGCGTCGGCGATTTCACATAGTACCTCGTCAACTTTGGTACGTGAAGGCTCGCCAATTTCAGCAATCAGCCGTCTCAGCCGCGCCTTTTCCTGGTCTACAGGGCTCGGGCGCGGTCGAGGATCGTGGTCCTGAACTCTCTTGCGTTTGTTCATGTCAGCAAAAATCACGAAGTGTGAAGTTTAGTAAAGTAGTCAATGCTGACCACTAGTCTCCACACTTTAGAACCTTGATTGATATAGGAGGCTACTACTAAATCCATCGAAAGAAGCATCTAATCTCAGAGCTGGGTGATGCCGGGTTAGACGACAGAGTATAGCCCAGCGGAGTGGTGGGCACAAAGAAATTAGAAAGACTGAAAAGACGCACACTTAGACTTGGCGCTCTGGAGTGCTATATGCCAAATTTGGTCAGCTCTGCAAAGCCTCGGATGCGGCAAACCACGGATCGCCAAGGTGTCACAATTGATGGGAAACCTGGAAGTAAACGCGTAAGCTGTTGGAACCTTGACCAAATTCGTGCTTAAGTGGATATCAAACCTCTTTCTAGATGTACCTAATCTGTGAACCAATATAGTAACTTCAAATTTGGCAGTGCCGGCATAAAAAGTGGTGGATCACTTGGTGTAAGTGGGTCATGTTCGAACGCACATTGGCTTGCATGGTTCACAGTCGCGCAAGAACCCATGGTGCGTCAACGTGATCCTAACTCTCGAGTATGAATACATTTTGCAATTTAGTACGTGAACGGCATACAGAAATTGTATTGAAGACTTTACGGTTTCACTAGAGCACTCGTTCGCACCGGCTCAGGTAAACCGAAACGGCTCTGCGCGAAGGATAGGGTTAGAATGGGACTGTTATCAGAACCTCAGTCTACCCCCCTGCAAAAGAGCGCTTGATGAAGTATTGTCCTTGGAATTGACATGTGCAGGGGAAGAGAGGCTCCAAAGTTTTCCGTGACCGAATTTCCGTTCTCTGAAATGAAAGATTTGCTCTCAAAGTCTCTTTTCGCCGCCACGACCGTTCAAAAACAAATGTTACCAGGGCAAACCCTCAACAGTCAAAACGCACGCTGTACACGATCTGTGTGATGCCCCACTTGAAGCTCTGTACACACCGGGCATGAACCTGCTGTTTTATTGAAGCAGAATAAGCTCATAACGAGCCATTTGGGCGGTGCGCGCTAGAATCTTCAAAAGATAACCGCTCAATACACTGCCCGGCAGCTAAAGGAAACAACTGCTTGTATTTCCGCAGCAGCTCTTCGACTGCACTGGGCCCAGGGAGTAATGTATGTTACGTGCTGAAGAACATGATGCCACAAATTATACCTCATTTCACACATGTGCATATCTCATAGCAAGATAAAACCAGACTAACGCCCCCACCCAGAAACACTTAGCATGAAGTTCTTCCATCTAGGTATTTTAACTGTGATTCTCGGTTCCGCTGCTGCACAAGGCGAATCGTGTATGCGTTTTACCCCAGCCAATGGAGATGTCGCCTACTCGCGCACTGTGTCGCAGTGCATTCAAAGTTTAAGCGCTGCCAGCAAAGCTGTAGAGGCTTGGGATGTCTCCGGTGGCGTTAGAGCATTTGACAAAGTTCAAAATGTGGTTTTCATACCTGTATACATGTTCCCCTTTATCAAGAATGTTTTGGTCGAAGTTGGAACGTTCCCAGGCTCAGATATGGTCGACTACAACGCTTTTCACGCGCCCATGTATGCCCAAATGACTTCACTTCTTAAGATTTTCTCTAGAAAGGCATCAGAGTTCAAATCCCTGCAAGGTCCTGGTCCATACCCCCAACCTATTCAGAGTGCTTTCCAAAAGGTAGGCGTAGATGTTATGAATATGGGTGTTTTCGCCTACGACATCGCTACCTCACTAATTGGGCAATGGAGCGGTCCAGCACACTGTGACGAGGTTCAGAGCCTGAACGACATGGTATCTAGCTTTCTGGATGTATTTTATCCTGCTAGCTCTGAGTTCGTTACTACCACTATTTTCCCCCCCTTCCCGACCGCAACCCAAAGTTGCGGTACTTATTGTCCCGGCGAGGTTTCCGAAAAGCCGAAGGGTATTGCATGCTTGCCTTCAACGGCTCCCGGAAAAGATCCGAATTACAGTAGCGAGGCCAGTATTGTAGCCACTGAGCTAGATTCATTGAACGCTGCGCTCGATGACTATGACTTGAATCCCGAGCTAGATAACTTATGGTCTGTGGAAGAAAAGTTCTTCTCAGTTGCTTTTCATGTTTCTAAGATGGTTCTAGCCATCGACGATGTGCCAGAAATCCCTATTAGGAATGTTGTGGTCTACAATGACTTGAACGGCCCTATCATCCCTAAAATACACGCTGCGATATCTAAATTGACCGATACTGCTGCGCGTAACTGGAACGAAGACGACGACGACGTTGGAGAAGCTTCTGCGGCTATTGTCAGTGATATGACGGACGCCGCAAAGCGATTCAACGTTATATACTCAGAGATTTTTGATAAGTGGCCTAGACCGGTGCCCTGCTCTGAATCTGCCGTAGGGTCTTCTCAAGAATGGAGCTTATCTAGTATGTTCAGCATGGCCTACTCCAGTTTTGATATAGGCAGACTCCCCGACTTTATTGACCCTCCTGACTCTTGCGAGACGTACTGTGCTGTCGATGAACCGACTACTGCTGTTCCCTCTTCTGATTCCACAACAGCGTCCACTTTGGAGCCAGGGTCCACTTCTTCTGCTGTTCCCCCTTCTGATTCCACAACAGCGTCTACTTTGGAGCCAGGGTCCACTTCTTCTGCTGTTCCCCCTTCTGATTCCACAACAGCGTCTACTTTGGAGCCAGGGTCCACTTCTTCTGCTGTTCCCCCTTCTGATTCCACAAC